>OZ024855.1:31065646-31068146 GCA_964017155.1 Oasisia sp. SBJ-2009 | reverse complement strand
GTTTCACACTAGGATTGAACCAGCAAACCCCACGCCTGTGGGCATTCGATACCCTGACATTATAGCATGGAAAGGGAACACTTGTGAGATCATCGATACCAGGATTTGGGCCGACAATTTCGTTATCAATGAAGCCCACAGTTGTATTACACCAACCCGTCATTAATAAATGGAAAGAGAATGTATAACTCAAAATCCTGACCTGCTGGGATAAATATGACTTCCGAATTGGAACCAGCATATTGGATGTAATCTAAATTGATTCCGCTAGCAAAGGTTGTGGTATTGCGAAATAGAAGAAGTCGACGAAATCGACGAAATCGACTAAGTACAAGAAACCAACATGAAATCCACGAAAACGACTAAGTCCTACGAGAAATGTGTACGTTATTACATTATCAGGCGAAAGTTATTACATTATCAGGCAAGAGGAGTTTATTACATTATCGGTTGAAAATTATTACATTATCGGTTAGCAAGTTTATTACATTATCGGTTGATGTTATTACATTATAGGGTGGTTATTACATTATCGGTTGATTTTATTACATTATCGGGTAGTTATTACATTACCGGGCGATGATTACATTATCGGTTGTAACACATGTCTTAAAATGAACCTTGCCGGCGGCTGAAGTCGTGACATATTGCTTCAGGCTCGTTCCTTAAAACACCTGTAAAATTGGCTGTTTTAGTATTACGCAAAATAAGAAATTACACAATATTTATGCAAGTAACAATATCGCCCAAGATATTAGGCAAAATACCAAACGAACATCTACCCCTATCATCATATTTCCTTATCTCCGACGTAATACAACCGATCGTAAGAAATTTGAAATTTAACAATACGGTTCAGTGCAATGACTGACTCGGCTGAGTCATTCGTACAAATCAATCGTTGCGACCGAATCATATCGGATAACGGGTGTTTCAACGAGGGGTAACGAGTTTGCGCTCCACATGGGAAAAGCGAAATTGCGCGTGACGTTTGCATTTTGTTTAAAATGCTGAATTAAAAATCCACGCAAGCTTGACATTTGTGTGCAAAACTATATATTCAAATATTGTTAATGAGCTCCATTGATTGTTTTCATAATGTATCTGAACGATATGCTTGATGCAACTTTTAAGTGTGCCTCCAATGTGACTTGTTTTTGATTACCTATTAACTAGATATGCTACTACATAGGTGCGAGAACAGGAGATCAGGGGTTGGCTGCCACCATGGACTTTTTGTGGGGCAGATATAATATGGTTCTGCGCCCCTAGCCACTAGAACTAGAACTATTTGATATTCCGAGAACCAATTCTCGAAACAGGACGAGTTGGACGTATGAATCGAGCTAACAACTTGTTTTGATGTTGTGAACAAACTAGCACATGCGAGTGGGGGTCTTGGAACCCATGGGGCGCCTGCAGCGTCACCTGTGGCGGCGGAGTACGTAGCAGGGACCGGGGTCTCTGCTGCAAGGTGGACCAAAGTGCTGCTGAATGTCTGTCTGACTGTAACCTCTCCGTATCTGGAGCTGGCGAGAGATCTACATGCAATGAGAACTGCGTCCATGGCTCTTACTCCAGCGGCCGGTGCCAGTGCGGTCTTGCCTACTATGGGTTTTGTTGTCAGTCCAGTAAGTTATCAATATCGGTTTTGTTTATACTAATAATACTACTACTAGATGAGTATGCCTGTCGAAGCATTTCCCTAACATACAAATAAAGTATACAACAGTTGAGTTATCTATCAATATATGTATGAAGATACGATGTTAATCTCAATCTACAATTTCCGAATTTTAATTAACAAGAAGTAAGTGTTAAGCATTATGACGTTTTGCTCACGATGCCTGTAGATGGTTTATGATCTCATAATGTGTCGCAATGTGGTGAGTACTGAGAGGTGGGCGGGAAGGCTAGTCCCATGTTTGTGGGTAGTCATTGCAGTTTCATCAGTCCTCAAGTCTCTTTAATAGAACTGTCATCAACGAAATATCGACGTAATTAAGTAACTGTAATTATTTGATCAATCAATCCTCCAAGCCACCTATCTTTCGGAAGCTTATGGTTCTGTAGTAAACCTTTTCGCAACCAGCGTTCGCGTGTCCAAGCATATATACATAGGTGTTTGGGTAAATTCATGTATTCTGTAAACTGTAAGACTTGTATGGCTATGCTGATGGTGTTAACAATGTTTAGGCACACACATGAACTTGGTGTCAAATGCACGCTTTAGTGTGCTTTTAATACACTGTGTCCTGTTTACGTTTTCTGGATCATTTGACATTATTGACGTTGTTGTGACAGCCGTGACGTGTGGTCAACCGTCAGCACCAGTTAACGGCATGGTCAGTGGGACTAGTTACGATTACGGTGATGTCATCAGCTACTCGTGCCGCGAGAAGTACAACTTGACGGGTGGTGATGTCACCCGCAAATGTCAGTCGTTGAACGGAAACGGCTCCTGGAGCGGCAGCGAACCTTCATGCATATGTAAGTATAT
>OZ024855.1:31058146-31060646 GCA_964017155.1 Oasisia sp. SBJ-2009 | reverse complement strand
CAGCCGCTGCGACCACTGGCGCGCGAGGATGGTGCACAGAAGTGTTATTATTATACATGTCCATCCGCAAGCGTAAGCCCTGCTTCATCTTGTACCCAGTGATGGCTGCCTTTCCCATGTGCAACGCTAGTTAATTCAGTTATTTTAATAAAATGTACTTATTTTCTTATCTCGAATAAAATAAAATACTAATTGTGTGTACTTGGATTCAATCTTTGTTGTTGTTTTTATTTGTTGTTATCTCTGTCGCTGTTGTTATTTGTTTATTTTCGTTGTCGTTCAATAATAACACCGAACCTTACGTCTGTCTCCAGCCCGGCCATGCGAGCCTCTGGTTGCCCCGGATAACGGCGCTGTCGCTTGCAACGGCTGGAAAGGAAAGTACATGGAAGTTTGCACCGTGCTGTGTCAGCAAAACTTGGATGTACCCTTTGGGGAAAACATAATAAAACGATTCTACGTGTGTTTGGCATCCGGGAACTGGTCACGCAGTCTTGACGTGGACGCTTGCTCAGGTAAGAATATGAGCTCAGATGCGCAACATACACGAATTATTGCAATTGTTTCGTATGCATACGCTAGAAGGTAATCATATTATAGGAGTATATATATATATATATATATATATATATATATATATATATATATATATATATATATATATATATATATATATATATATATATATATATATTAATACCGTGTTCCCTTGTCATGGGAATCGACCATATCAATGCGGCACATTTAAAATTATAACCATGCGTTTAAGCCGAGAACCGCTTGCTCTTCTGGATTGTTGAATTTCATGTCATTTCATTACTTATGTTTATGAAAACGGCGCTGGTAAATGCACGTCAACATGTATTTAACTTCAATTATTAAATCCAAATAGTAATATCTTATTAACGGCGGTAACAAGTAATTATGATTATACATGCATTACTTGTATTTACTGATGCATCGCTTATTGTTGGTCACATAGGGCTTACAAAAAAGTTGGCTTACTAGCTTGACAAGCTTTTATGTTTGATGTTATTATCAGATTAGCTTGCGTACATTAATTAATCACTGTTGTCTCATACACATCTAAATTACATCATTTTTTGAATCAGTTGCAAGATACACTTCATGTTTGATTGCATTTAATATAAAAGAGTTTTGCATGTATTCGCAATTACTAGTTATTGCTTTGCTTTTAACTTTGTATAGACGCTATCGTATGATGGCAACGAGTCTTGTTTGATTGCTATTTATTTTGAAAGCTGGTACGATGTGGCTTATATAACTTTAATTACTTGTGTTCGCGTACGTGTGACGCACACGTGTGATAGATAAGATCTACCCCAAGTAAGGTAGATTCGACGTCGTCCACCGATCACCCTGGGACGTTTTATAATTGTAAACAGCACGCATTGCAACGCGTAAAACTGACGTTCGTTGTGTAGAACTACGTCAGTTAAGAATACTTCAGAAACCATCCTTTGAATGTGTATCGATTTGAGTGTGCAATGCCATCATTGTAGGGGAAGGACATTGCTATTATAGTAATGATAATAGCATGATATCAGCCTTAAACAAAAATATTATCGCTGTCGATACATATTCCAGGAATTCACATTATAATTCAATGTATCCGTTACAGAGCCGTACACCCCAGACGTCAACGACAATCACTATTACAGTGGGAACTGCGAGGACGTGCGAATGCAGATAGGCAAGAGATACATCGACATATTGAAGGCGTCAAAAAACATGCAAGAGATATGCACGAGCTCGCTTTGGGTCGCCTCGTGTGTGCCAGAGAAGGTCAACGTTGTGTGTGGGAACGTCACAGCAGTTTAACACTGACTGAACACTTGGATTCAAGACTTACCGTGTCAACAGTGCCAGCAACAGGAGTGTGTAGTATCACTAGACAAAACTAGCTCGCTTCTTGTAGTGAACATGTTAATGAGACTTAGACTCTACTGTTATTTGACCGATTGGTGTGTTGTGTGTGAAGCTAGTTTTTTTCGTTTGTTCTAACACTTGTTTATTCTGCAATCTGTGAGTGGGCGAGAAGTTGCTAATTATGTAACGTTGACCGGTTTGAACGAGCCTTATTATGGCACAGTCTCTAGCTGATTGCCCCGGTATGTCTTATGATAGCCTAACGCGAGCAGTCTCCAGTTTTCCACTCTCATAACTAGGACTATTATGTTGAACCAGTGCGGTCTGTTTTTATGACATCAATATATCAATGATCATTCTTGGGATATCATTGATTGTGCAAAGCAATGTTTTATACGGAATCCACGTTTTATTATTATTTACTTAACCCATTCCTCACGAAAAACCGACACGTTGAGATCCTTTCATTTATAATGACCTGCCTGCCTAAGGAGGTTTTCACAAGAGAAATAACCTTCGCCATATAATCGAGAACATCTATTTCATGACATAACCACGTCTTAATTATTGTCGCAGTTCAAACGATCAATTTTCTGATAGCTCCACATAC
>OZ024855.1:31023146-31043146 GCA_964017155.1 Oasisia sp. SBJ-2009 | reverse complement strand
CAGCACTGGTTCCGAAACCGGGTCTTCATAGTTGAGAGTCCGATGTTCCCTGAGCCATAGCCCTACTGTGCGTGCGTGCGTGCGTGCGCGTGTGTGTGCGTGTGTGCGTGTGTCCGTGCGTGTGTTATGTAAGCGAATGTGTTTGTATGTATGCGTGTGTATGTGTGAGCACGTGGGTACGTGTGCATGCATGTGTTTGTGTGGGTGCACAATGTGTGAGCGAGCATAAGCGAGTGTGTGTAGCATATGTTAGTGTAAGTGTATATATGTATGTGTTTTGGCAAGCATGTCAGTGGGAATACGTATGTGTGTGCATGTGTCCTATGGTGTGAGCGTGTGGCATGAGAGAGAGGGGGGGGGAGAGCGATGAGTGTGTGTGTGTATGTGATAGAGAGAGGGGGACAGGCAGTGGGGAGGAGGAGGAGGGGTAAGGGGAGAGACGTAGGCAGAGAAAGGAAGGGGGAGAGGGGGGGGGGGAGAGAGACGAGTGTGTGTGTGTGTGTGTGTGTGTGTGTGTGTGTGTGTGTGTGTGTGTGTGTGTGTGTGTCTGAGAGAGAGAGAGAGAAGGGGGAGAGGGGGGGGGGGACAGACGAGAGTGTGTGTGTGTGTGTGTGTGTGTGTGTGTGTGTGTGTGTGTGTGTGTGTGTGTGTGTGTGTGTGTGTGTGTGTGTGTGTGTGTGAGAAGGGGGAGAGAGTTTGAAGAACTCGCATGGTTTTCTACACAATTATCACCGACATCACGTCGCCTGTATGTTTCAGCATGACGCTGTTCCTCCCGGGTTTATGGATGGAGGTTGCTCAATCGAGACACTGAGACAGGAAGCTCTAATAGACCGTTGCTTCGGCAGCGATGACGTCCCGACAAGTCACGTTGGACGGGACAGAGTCCCAGGCAGAACCATTTGTACCATCAAGTAAGCGTTGTGTGTCTTTTTATCGTACAACTTTTGATCGCATCCAGTTTGATTGCAAGCTAACGCAACGTACCGGTCGGTCGGTCGGTCGGTCGGACGGACGGACGGTCGGTCGGTCGGTCGGTCGGTCGGTCGGTCGGTCGGTCGGTCGGTCGGTCGGTCGGTCGGTCGGTCGGTCGGTCGGTCGGTCGGTCGGTCGGTCGGTCGGTCGGTCGGTCGGTCGGTCGGTCGGTCGGTCGGTCGGTCGGTCGGTCGGTCGGTCGGTCGGTCGGTCGGTCGGTCGGTCGGTCGGTCGGTCGGTCGGTCGGTCGGTCGGTCGGTCGGTTGGTCGGTCCCTGCCTGGGAGACTGCATTTTTCCAGTTTCAGAAGCAAGATTATAGAAGGACGCGCTCTCTGAGACTTAACTCGACCTGCTAGCATATTTTCCAAGGCGGTGGAAATGGCCGGTACTTCAGGGATTGAGTATTAGTCATTTCATTTTGTTCGTCGCGCAATTCTGTGGCATTTCGATAGTGGTTTGAGTTAGTGTGCTTCCATTTTACTGAATAATGCCATGCTACCCGGTTTCATAACGGTTATAGTTGTCAAGCCAATGTAATTGTTACTGAAACAGTCAAATGGAAGAGACAATATTAGGTATTATGAGAAGTTCCAAGTAGACCTATAGTCAAAGAACTGGAAGATCGACTCACCTAAGGATATCGGTAACACACCGCAACAGTCTCACAGAGCGGCTGTTGATCAAACGTCAGGCAGTGGTTAGAGAACATTTAATTAGAAAGATAGGTAATTATAAGTTGGGTTTGGCTAGAGTATATTGTTAAAATGTTGTATTCAACATAATGTTCACGACAATAGATTCAATTATTTGTTGTCTGTAATTATGCAATCATTGCAATGAATTCAAATATGTAAGAGCCATTAAGTATTTTCCTTATTGTAGTCGGTTCTATAAACCAATTTCTTTCACATTTATTTATTATAACATATACGAATCCTTATTAAAGAGAAGTTTATTGACATTTATTATAATCTGAGAATATTCATGAAATATGATGCTTAGATGGCATGCTTGATGTTAACACACAAACATTTTGAAGGGAGAGAACATATATGACACACACCCACGCCCGCCCGCGCGCACGCACGCCCGCACGCCCGCACGCACGCACGCACGCACGCACGCACACACACACACACACACACACACACACACGCTATATACACACGCATCCTTTTCTTGATAGAAGTTAGTTATTTTTGCTTCTTTGAAAGTTCGTGCAGGAAGCTTTTCAGCTAATTTTTCCGCAACACTGCAGACAATTAATTTAACTTTCCCTCCGCAAAAGGTGCATTAAGACATGTAAAATCATTCTTTAGCCCGATGTTGGAATAGTTCCCTTTATTTTTTACATGCCCAAAATTGCTTCTTCTCCATATCTTTTTCAGACAATTTTGGTTTTTCTTGATTTCTTTTTTGACTAACTCTTTTATATTGCTGCGTTTGTCTAATTTCTCAGTCGTTTATATTCTGACAAATACTCTGAGCCTTCCTTTCTTGAAAATTTTCGATGCTTTGTTCCTTTCACTTATCATATTCTTAGAATATCTCCCGTAAACCAAGGTTCATTACGCTGTTTCAGCCTCATGCTTTTTATTTTTGGCCATGGGCATTTGTCCGGATACGGACAAATAGTTCATGTTTGCGTATACGCTATTCGTCCGGATAGGGACAAATAGCTGTTTGCGTATGTGCTATTTAACCGGATAAATACAAACAAAGAGCCCGACATCACGCATGCTATTTGACCGGACAGATCGTTAGATGTAACTTTGAAGACGCGGGTAGGTAGGGAAAGGACGGGTAAAGTGGGCCCCTTAAGCACCGATCGACTGTCATTTAACATTTATGTATAAAACTTGTAAATTATTGCTACACTATCTAGCTATGTTTATTGACTAAATACATGCACAGTCTAGTTACTCTGTCTTAACAAATATAATACGTTAGACGAGTTTTAAAAAGACACCTATTTTATTATTTTGTAAAACGTGGAGGCCAAAGTCGGCCCCCTCAAAACGCTATGCGATGCCACTTTGGTGCAAATCTCGCATATAAACCCGCCACGGCAGCCAATATTTCCGAGGATACTTGGTACACAGTGTACATATATCAACCAATCAGAGATGGGCGACAATATGACGTAATGTTTAAGGTTAGATTTAGGGTTAGGGTTAGTTAGAGTTAGGGTTTTAGGGTTAAGGTTAGGGTTAGGGTAAGGGCTAGGGTTAGGGTTGGTTAAGGTTAGGGTCATATTGTCGCCCATCTCTTATTGGTTCATATATGTACAATGCTAACCAAGTATCCTAGGAAACAAATATTCGTTACCCGGCACATGCACGGTGTGACCACCGGCCACACTCCCCGGAATACATCTAGCGTTCGCATTTTCTTCTGTTGGAATACAAAATCCGAACAACACAGACAAGGCGAAGTATCACTGTCTTCCTTGTATGTCTTTTTGTTTTCAGCTTTTGAGTGCCCTCTCTTCTCTGAACCGGTTGTAAACATGTTACCAGTTTTGCTGTGACCTCGACGTCTTTCGTTTAAGGGCTGCCTGTAATGACCCAGGTCGTCCCTCTGTAGCTTGTTGCACTGTAGCCCACTTTGGCCTCTGCCATAGATTATCGGTCGGACGCTACTTTGAGATTAATGCGTTTATTAACTTCAAACTGAAAGCATTCGTGCCAAAGAAACAAATACGACGTTAAATTATGTCCCCTTAAATTAATGGTCTGTAAGTAGGTACTACTACCGTTGTGTTGACTGCATTGCATACCATTGCAGGAATGCTGTGACAGAGGGAGCCCACTTTGGCCGAGGGGCCATGGTTTAAGTCCGAGCCACCTTGAAGGACAGTATGTGGCCAAACTGTCTGTGCGTCCGGGGATAGGCATGCGCAGTTAGCTACAGGTGTAGGGACACACGGATAGCGCTGGGACAAAAAAGTGTTATTCAAAAAGGGGCGGGGACATTCTGGGATGTGGAGATCGGAGACGTACGAAGATGATTTCGGTCTACCATTTTGGCTTCTAAATTACTCTACTAATATAAGACTGTTGCTCATATAAGACTGTTGCTCACGAAGTGTATATTGCACCTAAAGTTGGTACAATAGTTGTGGGACTATTGCACCGAAAGTTTTTTCGACGCATGTGCATGCGTCGTGCATTTCAACGCATGTGCATTACAGCATGGGAATGCGCATGCCGTCGTTGCTGGTGTTAATTTATGCTTATAATTTAAATGAAAGCACCCCTGAAGGCTGAATATATACCTATATATGCTTCAGGCGTATTTGTAACTTCAGTAAAATAAAATGACCTGTTCTAACGAAATGAGCCAACTTGATTTCGAGAAAATAATTATATCCGTCTAAACATATCGTACTGTAATACGATTTTAGCTTTTTGTCACTAAAGAGTTATTGTATTTTCTACCAACTCAACCGGCAATGCTTATTTCCTTGCTTATTAGAAAGGCTACGCAACTACGCTTGAATTTCGTAAAACAGAACCGATCGATAAATGGGCGCCCTCGATAAATCACCCTTTAGGAGTGCATAACTGAGAGACCTAATTGTAAACAAACGTCACACGACGCGGGGCGGGGCTCGACCCATAGCGGTCCCCTAGCCTAGGCTAAACTTAAAGCGCTACAGCGCGGTGCGCACTCGCGATCCGTATCGCAATCCGTAAACAATTTGCAAGACATATATCTTCGACAATGGGCGTTACTTGGAAGGATGCTTAGAATACGTCAAAAAGTGAAATGGAAGTAAAACAGCCGAATTTGGAATGACAACGCACTCATCATGTACTTGTGACGTTGCATGACCGCGAACTTCCATAATGTATTTGTTCAGCTTGAAGCTTAATTTCTACCCCGCCGTCCCCGGGCATGTTCCGTGTCGAATAACTTTGGCTGTAGGCCTATGACATGTGATAAGTCCATACGATTTTTACAGCGTTAATTGGAAAGCTTAATAAATATTCTTTCCAATGGTGTGATTATAACTCAATTATATTTTGACGTGTGACTCATTTCGTTAGACCAGTTATCAATAATTGTTCCATGGTGTGCGCGCCATCTAACGGCATTTATATACAGAACAGACTGGCTATTGCGGCTAATCGCATAACAGCTCTGCGAATAAGGCCACACTCGCCACTATTCGCAGAGCAGCGACTTCACTGCTCTGCGAATTAGGGAAACTCTTTCCTAATCGACATGAAAATATACATATAATCTATAAGAATTTAAGCAGAAAAATATTCACACATGTCACAACAATGTAATGTATGTATGTATGTATGTATGTTGAGGGGGCTTAAAAGTGCTGCCACCTCACGGAGTCTGGGTAACCGAGGCTAGATACTGATGGGAAAGGGTTCATGGAATCCATGTTTGTCGATGTTACATAAATTGTCGAGGTGACGCATGGAAATGTAATTGGAACGAGTTACGGGCAGCGCAGTAATTGCCGCGTCAACGCAAATAAAAGTCGTTCAAACAAGGTTTGAAAATTTCCTATAGTGTATCTATATACATAGTATGGATTCTTAGAAATTTTTAATACAAAAAGAGCAGGCACTAGTCTTAGAAGTTAGAGTTAGACTTAGTCTAGACTAGTGTCTAGTAGTAGTACATGATGATGTATGGTTTAAAATAAACTTAAAGTTTAATTAAACATTCTTTTTAGCCTAAATAAAGCATCTGACCTGTATTCAGATCATCTAGTATATAACATTCCCGCTGAATGAATCTTCGTGAAGCCGAAGCGCAGAGCAGAAGTATGTGTAAGCCAGTTCTGAGTTTAAAGTAACAACCACTAAAACTGAAATTGAAAAGCGCGCGAAACCCAAAATTCTCAAATCCCCCCAACACAACTCAAACAAAAGCATATTTCCCACAATTTTATACTGCCAGAACAAACGCGAAATACAATAAATTAGTCACAAATATAGCACATAAAACATATCCAAATTAGATTAAAGCAACTTGCAAATTTTGGCAAAATTAAAGTAGTTTTAAATATATACAGTTACGCAAATCAGACGAAAAGTAACGATGTCGATGGCCCGATGCCACGTTATTCAACAGCTTAGACCCATTCCTTTTAATAGGCTGCCAGTACCAATTAAAGAAATAAAATCAATTTATTATCACAACAATAACCTACTAACAGGCCCTTCGTCAGACGCCTTACTCCCAGTGACGCCCTGGGGCCCAGCTTGGGTGAAGACCTACATTTTCCTTCTGCACTGCACTAGCGTCTTGATACTCACACACATAATAAATGAAACAACAGATAATAGTTTAGCAGTACTGCAGCTAGCCTATATAATTTGTACTCAAAATTTATGATTACTGGTAGCCATTGGCAACCAATCTCTTTTCATCCAGTACTGCACAACAATGTTCCAAGGATAAAAAAACAATAATATATGTCATAGTTAGACTGCAAGCAGATACATGGTTAGACTGCAGGCAGATACTACAACCTTGCAGGCTACACAGCCCTGCTTAATCATAAACGGAAAGCATACACTCCTCACCAGCGATGATGTGGAGCAGAACCCTGGACCCCGCCAGCGAGCCCAAACCACTCCAAGCATACCGAAGCCACCCCAAAAAAGGAAAAAAAAATTCCTATGTAGTACATGTGAACGAGCAGTCACATGGAGCAGAACAAAACCATCAGTCGCTTATGACAACTGCAATACCTGGTATCAAAAGTCATGCCTAGACATGTCATCACAAATTTTCCAGGGAATCAAGCCCGATACCCCATGGCAATGCGACAGGTGTGGGATACCAAATTTCATGAATTCCACTCTGTTCTACCACCCAGAGGTGCCACTAGCTAATAGATACAGCATTTTATCCGAGCCTGACCAACTCGACGACGAACCTGGCAGCCCTCTCCACACCTCATCAACCAAAGCTGCACAAAACTTGCCCAAAGATATACCTCCTACAAAGAACACGCTAAGAATACTGGTAGTCAATACCCAATCCATATTCAAAAAACGCCACACCCTAGCACTTACCACAGAATCTATCTCCCCAGACATTATTGTTGCAACAGAAACCCAGCTCACGGGTACAACGACAAACCCAGAATTTCTCCCACCTGACTATCACAAATATCTAGAACAGACAGAGATGAGAACATCAGCGATGGTCACGGCGGAACCCTTATCACACTTAAAGACGAGATAGTTGCAGAAGACATACCTGTAGCAAACGATAACCATATCGGAAGTGAAATATCAGCATGCAACATTAACATGCCTCGCAACCAACCTCCACAAATCATAGTTGGTGTCTACCGTCCCCCTAACAGAGATGTAGCCATGGCCACATATGTAAGAGAGACCATTGCTAGTTTGCTACCCTTATGCAATCATACCCCACAGCTACATTCTGGATATGTGCTGATTAACTTACCTGACATTGCCTGGTTAACTGATTCCACCAAGCCCACCCCCTACAAAGTGAGATATCCCAAACCACTAAACAACCTTTTCCTGAACATGAAAGTTGACCTAGGCCTAGAACAAATAATACAAGTAAACACCCAGAAGAAAAACTGTGTTGGACCTAGTTTTCACAAATCGACCATCGCTTGCAAATCGAACAGAGGATGCAGCATCCGGGTAGCTACAATGCGCTACATGCGATTTGTATGACATTTTCATGGTCTTCTTATTAAATATTCATCTAACTACTAACCAAACTTCAGAATACTTCCTAAACGTGCTACGAAGATATAATTATCCAAACATATCACATCTTCACTCATCAAAATTAAATAACTCGCGTAAAATTTTACAATTCACATGTTGGCATTCTCTGTCATCTTGGGTCTCAGAAAAATGTGGTTTCACTTTCATACGATTAATACGAGGCTCTTAAAAAGAGTTTCCCTGGACCTCCCCTCATGAGTAGAAAAGCCTAGTGGACACGGCAGTTGTTTCATGAATTTAAGTGAACTATTAAACAAACTACAGATGTGTAAAGTTACAAATGTCAACGTTTTCTGATGGTTTGCTAATATATGTAGTTTTGCTTATAAACCACACATTTAATTTTTACTATTTTCCCCTTGTCATAATTACTAAGTGAAATGCAATTGTGCTTGTTTTGAATGTACATAGATGAAATTTTAAGGAAACTGCAATTTTATTAAATTTCAAATTAAAAATAATTTTCAGACAATTTTATGACAGATTTGATCTTGCCAATAAATCTTTAGAATTGCTTTTATTTTTACTTCTGATAATAGTAATTACTTAAAATGCAATGGTGCTTCCTTCAAGTACATAAATGAAATGTTAATGAAACTGCAATTTTATAATAAAAGTCTTATTTTTTCCAAATATTATCCTATTTGATTTTGTACATAAATCCCAAAAGATTATTTGTTCAATTATACTTGTTTTGTTGTGAACTATGATGAAGGCCAGTATATACCTAATTTTGTTATTCAATTAATATATAATGGTTCATAATCTTTCAATACTATTATACAAATTACATATAATATTATATTCAAAACTAAAAACTAATTCATGTAAAACTGCCATCAAAGAATACTCCCGTAATGACATACAGAAGTCATGTTTAATATAATTGTATAAACATTAATGGTAAATTATCATAACTTATAATAATTAATACATTTAATGTAGCTTAACCAAAACATAAAAGTATGAACAATATGCTAAAAAATAAAGGGAAAATAATACAATAATATCAATAAAGAAACCAATATAAATTACTACATTAAACATCACATGATAGTAATTAATTAGTTTATACATGCAGGCATAAGTACATGTGCAGGCATAAGTACCTGCTAAGTACTAATAATAGTATTAATCGAAGACACCGATCATGTCGGTATCCGAGTGCTTTGCATACCACAATGCATTGTGTGTATGGGGAACAAACAAAATGGCGATGTCTTGATATAAACGGACCTTGTGCACATTTGTGCTATCAATTGGTAAGCCATCACTGTAATCGTATTATTGTCCACACAATTCTATACACTTCTGCATATGAATCCCGCTGAATCCAACTAAATAAATAGTCACAAAACATCATCAAACATAGGCCTTTTTAACTGCATAATTACTACAACTTTTTATCAACGGATTATCATGACATTTGTACAATCGCGTTTATTTATGTTTCTTCTTTGTTTGTAACTTTTCAAAGTGACTTATCTTAATATAATTTCGCAAATAATTTTGAAAGATGGGACGTGTCAGCGTGATCCAATATGGCCGCAGGCATAAACAATGAAAACCAAAATACGACACCGAGAGGGAATAAATCATTAACCGCTCTTAATCCACCAAAAAAATCAGTTATCAGCACATAATCATGGACTGACATTATAACAACATAAGAAAAATTATAAACGAACAGGTATGTTGTGTGATAATAAACTACGGCCAGTAAACTGGGACCCCTGTCTCCCCATTGTCAGATGGGGTGGCAAATCCGTCTGACCTCCCTATTAAGAGATACAGAAGTTCCAGTTTGTCATCTTATTTTTTTATTTATATAACTTAAATAATTATAATTTGTTGTAATTTTGGCCAGCATGACCGATTTGTCCAGAGTCAATTGATGACGTCCATGAGATTGAGTGGTGAGTGGCATGACAATGACTGCATGAGTGACTGGAAGATGTAACTGCAGTTACTGTTAGATGGGAGGCATCTATTTAGGAATCATGGTGGCATGCCATCTGGTCCTGTTAATGTTTGAGCTGCTAAGAGAGCAGAAACTGTGCACTAAAATAAACGTTGTATGCACTACATCATCATTATCTGCGTAACACTCTGTGTAACACACATGACGTGGCAAGTAGGACAAATACCCAGCGGCCACATCCAATTTGTTATGCTTCAGTAGTATAAAATACAATGGCTAGTTCTGTACAGTGTACACTGACATATCGCAGCATTCAAACTGTCAGCTAAAGCGTCTGCATATCTGCTGTCGCTGTTGGACCATAAGAATAGTGCTGAGTTGCACCTCTACCTGCCTGTAAGTGCACAGAAACTGCAGTTTCTTGCAGTAACAATCATGATCAGCTGCCATGTTTGTCCTACTCCTGCAGTCCCTATTCATCAAGACAGTCCATGACTGGATAACAGCTATAGAGAACAAGGAGATGGCCGTCCTGCTCAATTTCACCAAAGCCTTTGATAAAGTCCCTCACAAATGCTTTCTACCCACTGGGTATTTGTTCTGTGGAATAATTGAAAACCAAACAAATCTAAATTAAAAAAAATCTTTCCAAACAAAAGCAGAGTTTCAGTCAATGGTGCCCTAACTGACAACACATGTTACATCTGGTGTGTCACATGGCTCAGTCCAAGGACCTGCAATATTTCAGATTTGTTTTGACCATAGATGCCAAACAATCTCAACAGACCAAATAGCCACCCTTGGATGGCCCACACTTGAGCGACGCAGGATTATCAAACAAGCCATGACATTCTACAAAATATTAATTGACCCAATCGACATCACACCACCACCAGGTCTATTAAAACTATCAAAAATCCATGGTCATTCATTGCATAGCTACTAGTCTACTACCCCGGCTAGGGGCTGCATCAATACTGCAGTGTTGTCTTTCTACCCCCGAGCAGTCCGAATCTGGAATATAATCCCACCGCAAATTACTGATAAAAAAACCACAGCTTTTCAAGCAGTAATCATGAACTTCCCTTTCACGACACCCAATCACTTAAATTGCCTATAAAACAAAAAACTAACTACCCAGAACACATGCACACAAGCAAACACCACAAACTACTGCATTAACTCAAGTTTGGGCTGTTTGGAGCAAATTACCTAAGACCTAGGAACTGTGGATAGAGGTTTCTGACTGGGAAAGACTGAAAGTATGCATGCCCCTTGAGGGGATGTCTTTGTGGCTTTTCTGTCATCAATGTGCAAACATGTTAGAACAAATGGTTATGTAGGTCTCTCTTTCTCTCTATCTCACTCCCCCCCCCCCTCTGTCTCTTCTGCCTATGTCTCTCTCGTCTCTCCGCCCCCCTCTCCCCCTCTCTCTCTCTGCCTACATCCTTCTCATCTCTCTGTCTCTATCTCTTCCCTTAGCCCTCCTCCTCCCCCAATGCCTCTCCCTCACCCCCTCTCCCTCTCCCCCCCTCTCTCTATCACATACACACACTCGGCTCTCTCCTCTCTCTCTCCACTTGGATTTTTAAAATGTTGCTACTTTTTGTTCATTCAGGTGCAAAAAGCATACTGGAATTTCCTATCGGGAGTGTGACACAGGAGGATACTGGACTGGACCAAAACTGATATGCATCAGTATGTACAATGAAGACGTTTCTTGGTTACAGGGCACCAAGTTTTGGCCCTATCATAACCAATCTTGCTTTATTCATTCCACATTTCCAACCTACATTAACCAACTCCTTGCCAACTTTCTCTTAACATTTTATTTAATGTCAACCTCATCCATCAACTCCTGTTCTTCAACAGTAAATTTTCTTCACTCTCACAATCACTTTTACCCAGTTTTGTTTTGCAAATTTGTGCTTTCGTAGTTGCGTTTGAGTCATTGCCATGATCTCTAAACAGATTAGGCCATATGGTAAGTAAGTATCTTTCCCCCAAACTTACATGAAATATATATCCATCTCTAGGATGGTTAGATGATGGCTACCCATCAGTATTAAAAATAGTAGCAAAATGTTTCTTTCACCTATCTGGCTAGTGTACTAACATGTGGAGTTATATTTGTATGAAATAGTTCGGGTATGATATATCATAATCATACCTGAACTATTTAATTTAAATATTACTCCACATTTTAGTTCAATGGCCAGATAGGTGAAAGTATATGTACAATGTTCAGCTAAGTTGCATGTTTACTATGCTATAACTGGGTAGATTATTCACATTTCTTTCTATCAAAACCTTACTTACTGTAGATCAGCAAGTGCATGTATATCATAATTTGAAAACATATTCAGGGTGTGAAATTGTGAAATATGGCCAGTCCAATTGTCTAGGATGAATATCATAATATATATCATAATGGCATCACTACATTGTCATTTCCTACTAGTTGTGATAGAAATGGGTATTCAATCTTTTTATTTTTGATACCTTACTTGTAAGAGTTTGGCTAATTTACATTGATGAAATGGACTATCTTATCCCTTCCATAAAAACCTTTTTACTATGCAAGTAGTAATAACCCAACAAACAACCCTTTAGTTAAGCAACACAATAAATCAGTTATTCCAAACAAAATTCATATTTACACAACTAGCAATGTTCGAATTACTTCTACCCTAAGTGGACTATAAGGAAAATCAGAGAAAAGCAGCAAAACCAACGAAGAAAGTCCAAGGATAAGAACGAAGAGAAGTCAAGATGTATGGTTACACTACCATATGTGACGGAACCGGTACAGCGTATCCTAAAACAGCATGATATAGCATCAGCTGTCAGACCACACCGAAACCTCAAACAAATACTGGTGCATCCAAAAGACAAAGTGGAAGACAAACACAAGACCGATTGTGTGTACCAAATTCCATGTAGGACATGCAATATGTGTTACATTGGTGAAACAGGAAGAACATTTGGTACAAGACTTGAAAAACATAAAAAGAAGGTGAAACCGTAACAGTTAGACGATTTACTCGGGAGGCAAGGAAATGTACTCGACAAACGTCGAACACAAATCAGCCATAACCGACCATGCGGACAGACACAACTGTGATAGACTGGGAGGGAGCGAAAGTGGTGGATAAAGAGACGAACAGGTGTGCGCGTTGGATAAAAGAAGCCATCTGGATTAGGAAAATGGAACCAACTATGAACAGAGACGAGGGGGGCTACAGACTAAGTCACGTGTGGGACAGTCTGCTCGCCATGCCATCTAGCGAGCAGTGACCACTGAACATTCAGTTCCTGAAGAAGGCCGCCGATGGTGGTCGAAACGTAGAAGTAAATAGAACATTGCTAGTTGTGTAATTATGAAAAAAATTTGGAATAATATACTGCCAACTTGATGAACACTTTCACGAAAATAAATCAGGTTGCAAACAACTGTGTCTCATCACTCTCATGTGTAATTATGTATATTTAACTTTAGAAGCATTACAAAAATGATAATCTCATGTAAATTCCCAAGATGAGAGGTTGAATGGAGCTTATGCAATGCCCATGGACTACTACAGAAAGTTGCTATGGAAAGTATATTCACACTGTTAGATAGTTGTCCTTTTTAACATAATGATTGGTTACCATTAAACATTTTCTTCTAAACCTTTTATGTTAAAAAACTGCCATTTGTACAGTGTAATGGGCCCATTTATGCAACTAATTTTTTCCAACTATGTGCTTGTGTATGAAAACAAATAAGGGTATTTTCTTAGTACAGTGCCATGTTAAATAATCATATTTGCCAAAAACATTTGGATATGGATGTATGAATGTATATTAATAAAATTTTGGCTCTTCTCGTAGCTGAAGACAAAAGACCCGAGCAAATAAAGAAGCGTGTGAGAAAAAGCATTTTTAGACGGGCATTTCGGAGCATCACCAGAAGCTTTCGGAGAGTGACCAGAGTGTTTCAGAGAGTGACCAGCAGCATTGTTTGTAGACTGTTTGGTTGCGGACGACCAGGACCGCCACCTGGTGAGCATATCTTCATAATAATAACACATCAACCTCATTGTCAATTTTTAATGCTTGAAGTGACATCTAGCTGACCAAATTGCTGACAGTGGGTGTTCTCTCTGCCAGAGTGCCTAGCAATAATGTCATTATGGCATTGTATGGAATATCATAATAATGTGGTAAACAGTGCTTGGCTGTCTGGTCGACGACAACACAACTATAAGTAAGCGTGGTATACTTGCAGTCTGTTGTCGTCTTCCTTGCCTCACACACGTATTACGTAGCCACTGGAATGACTGCAACTGTGACGTCCTATAATGAAGACGATTTGACGTTGCATCATAGGTTCTTTAATGACAGTAACAGCACAGTTTCACAGTTTGCACCCCTTATATAGATAACAAAGGGGGCATTCCGGGGCGTTGCCCCGGGTGGCTAATCTGCAGCTACCCTGGCTGTCCTGGCCTACCACATTCTTCCCTCCTTATGATGTTTTAAGTCTAATCACACTTCCCCGGACTCCGAATACAATTTCGCAACATATTCATTAATATATAATTATTTAAATTACAATAACCCCGGCCTACCACAATAAATAGAATTATGGCATTCTATGCAATAGAATATTATAGCTACCACAGACAGGTGTTGTAAAACAGGTGTGATTGATATGCGAGTGGCTACAACTACGACATCTCCATCTCAATGATAGTTCACCAGTCAACAAGACACACCAATATAGGTTTAGAATGGTGTGCACAAGTCTTTAAAATAGCAGATATAATTGATAGAATCAAGACTTTTTATGGCTCTAGAGAGTTTAAAAAACAGGTACCTTTTCTTGTTGAGGTTCACCTGGGTAACTCTGATAGTTGACTACTCTCATTGTTATACATAGTATCTTGGGGGGACTGAAAAGGCTGAACAACGATTGCAGATCCAAAAGAATATTTACAGAATACATGACCATGCTTTAATTGATGAGCACAGAGCCACAATATATATTTAATAATTTGTCAAACTTTGACATTTTTGGCACTGTTCTCTGCCAATTCACTTGAGCTGCATTTGCTTTTACTCGTTGACTCGCTGCTATCTAATCAATGTAAAACAAATATTTTTCTGAAAACCTTCATTAATAACATTTCTGGGCCATTCCAGGGTAACAGAATTACAGTTTACACAATGTTTAGCCCTTTGGGCTGAAGGTCCAATGGACGTATAGCAGCACTGTGCATCCACCATCTGCAGTGTGCCATCTGCTGTTAGCTCCCATAATCTCATAAACTATTTGGGTTCTATTTTTTAATTTGGCATCTAGACATATATTAGGTATTGCTACAATACATGATACATTTTTATTTGATTTGATTATTTTAAATGTTCCCTAGAACCTCCAAGGGCTAAACAAATTGTATATTTTCTTTATGCCTTTTTTCAGAAACATTTGCTTACTTAGTCCTGCCTGGAATCGTTTGTGTATTTGCTGACTTGTATATTCCAGGATTTTATATATTTTACAACACATTATATCCATGTTACACTGAGAAGATGCCAGCAGTGTTCAGGTAACCTGAATGTTATTAGGGTAGATTGGCGTAAATGAATGTTTTCATTTGAATAATTGTCATAACTAAGAAGATAATTACTAATAGTAATAACATTGACAAGTTTTCAACTACTGTCACTAGATATTATTGGCTTCTCAACTTTCCTTTACAGCGATCACAGGTTGGTAAAATTAATGTTTTTGTCTCCAGCAGTATTTTTGTGAACACTGGAACTCCTCAGGGATGTGTCCTTTCCCCGCTTCTATACTCTCTATTCACAAATGACTGTGTTTCCCAACAATCCTTACAACTTGTAATATTAACAGATGACACCACATTAGAAAGGCTGGTGACGAACTCGGATGACACCGAATACCGTCATAAGGTTAACAGGCTGGTGTCATATTGTGACAATAACAACCTTCAACTGAATGCATCCAAAACTAGGGAGATGACTGTTGATTTTGGGAAGAAGAAAACCCCAATTGCTATAATTATTATTAAGGGTGAACCTATCGAAAGGGTGGACTGTTTCAAATTTCTGGGCACAATAATACCTAGTGACTTGGGATGGGGAAATAACACAGATGCAGTCGCGAAAAAGGCCCAACAAAGGCTGTACTTCCTGCGTGAACTAAAGACATTTGGGCTGAGGAGGGAGATTCTTGTTCAGTTCTTTCGTTCTGCTATTGAGAGTATTCTTGCATTCTCAATATGTGTATGGTTCGGCGGCATCAGCCAGCGCCAGAGGAGCACGCTTGACAGAGTGGTGAAAACAGTTTCCAACATTGTTGGCAGTGCACTCACCCTCTAACAGATATATACAAGAACAGATAAAAAACAGCTCATCCCGCTCATCATCTGTTCAAATTATCATTGTCAGGCAAATGTTTTAGAAGCATCAGTATGGAAACAAATCGCTTCAGATATAGTTCCGCCCATGCCAAAGCAGCCTTATCAGGAATGAAAATAGAACATAGCGGTAGACACTTTGGAGTGTTAACTTGGTTGTTTTCAACACTTTGGCGGGCTTGTTCCTTTTCTGACGATGGTTGGTGTTGCTGGACTGTACACGTGTGTAGTGTAGGTGTACCCATTCTCAAATAGCAGTCTGACCCACCCGCTGTGCAGACGTATTTCATATTATGTAGTCACTGTCTGCTTAGATACATATTTAGATACTTCAGTTGCTTACCACAAATATTATAGGAAACGTTGATGTCAGATAGTATAATATATATATACTTATTTAATGTTATCACACTTATTTTATATATTTTCATTGCTTCATCAATGTGCAATAGGCTATATCGTGTTGTGTATCATTACGTCCATTAAATAGATAAAGCTTAATTGCTCACAGACAAAAGATGTATAATCTATAATATAGAACTTTGCCCGTATATGTTAGTCCATACAAAGCCATGCTCGCACGCCCGACAAACTGAGTTTTGAATATTTGACTTTGCGCTGTACGAGACCATGCTGTTTAAATTTTAGCTAGAAGGCATCAGACAAGCTGGGTTGCAAACTTTGACTTTACCCGTTACAAATCCATGCTGTTGTTTGCTTTGCCTCTCAAGGAGGAATAAACATGGACTATGATTCAAGGCCACTATTTTCTAAACTTTACTTATATATGAAAACTTCAAACCTTTGATTTGTATTCTCTGCCTTCGATTTGTGTTCTCTGGTGTTTCTTGTAAAAAAAATTAAACGTAATGCACGTGCCTGTAGCGGTGTAGCCTCCACATACCAATACATATTATTACTGCAGTTAATAGTCAGCTCTGTGAGACCAGCTGTTGTTTCGCCATTCCTGGTGCATAACCGCACACAGTGTGCGGCTATGCCTCGTACCTTGAGGCATGTCCGCACAAAGCTATGCCTCTACATTTGACAAAATATTTAAATATCTGATTGGATATGCTATTTCTTAACTAACTAACAACAAAGTAATATGATTGCTCATCCTGAATGCTAAATATCACCCTCTTAGCACACATAGTGCATTATCTATAGCGTGTTTCACCTTAAAGGACAAAAAAAGTTAACTGTTTCGTGGCATACACCTAATAGAGTTAATATAAAGTAACAATTTCCACATATACTCAATTTTTTAACGTCAGCGGTTTACTCAGAATGTGACATTAAAGTCTAAAATTCTAACGAAATCCACGATGGTCTAGACGCCGCCATAGATGAAGGTTTAACTTGGCTTGGCCATTCAGCGCGCGGCATTCTATGTCTCTGCTGAAGCCGGTCAGCGTCCTGCGACGTTGTTAAGGGTCAACAACTTCGAGTCTTCGACAGTTCGTTCAGTTGGCGTGACATCTAGCAGCTGCTTATAGACGTATATCTAAATCTGTGGTTAAATCTATGGTAAACTTTAGTAATTATGCCTTACTGTTCGGCATACGGTTGCAATAATAGTTGAAACAACCGGTAGTATTGAAGCAATGGATTCACATTGGTGATTTGCGGGCGTACTGTTTGGAATCCCTCCAGTCTAAGTACAGTTCACTTTGCTCGGTCCATTTTGAGGAGAAATGCTTTGAAGTAGACATCAGTTGATAGGATGATTTCAGCGATAACAATAATAGACAACTTTATATTTACCATCATCAGCATGTTACGGGCGTTGCCAAGTTGCAGCCATTTCATGACAACAGCCAAACCCCATGCAGGGAATCTACGTGGAGAGGGTCTCACTGTCGCGACGTCATTCTTCGTCTAAGATGGGGTAGCGCATAGTATTTGGATGGCTGGGTGTTAATAAATATTTTTCTGGTAAACTGCTGGCGTTAAAAAAATTGAGTATATGTGGAAATTCTTACTTTATATTAACTCTATTAGGTGTATGCCACGAAACAGTTAACTTTTTTGTCCTTTAAATATCTGATGGGATATGCGATTTCTTAACTAACTAACAATAAAGTGATATGATTGTTCATCCTGAATGCTAAATATCTCCCTCTTAGCACACATAGTGCATTATCTATAGCATGTTTCACCTTAAGTGTGTGGAAACAGGATATGCCCCTACTTCCCCTACTTGTTGCAGCACTGCTATTTCAAACCCTGCCTTATTACCATTGAAAGTACCCTTTCATGACTGCCCTTTTGATAATGTTGACCACTGTTAGGGGAGATGGACAAGCTGAATCGTGGGTGCAAATGAAAGGGCTCAATGGGAAATGCCCCCCACTTTGTATGTTAAAACACACTCTGATGCTGCATGTGTGATTTACAGATCGAAAACCACCAGCTCTCACTTGTCCCCCTGACATTTACCAAACAGCCGACCCTTTTCAAGATTCAACTAAAGTATACTGGAATGAACCAGAGGCAGAAGATGATCAAGACGGTACACTCAGGTACATCACACACATGCACACATGCATGCATGTGCCAACGCAGTAAAAAATTACTTTTTCCATAAGGGTATTTTTTCCATAAGTTGGTATTTAGTGATTTTGAACAATCAACCTAGCATTTGCCTGGATTTTCAAATGTTCCAGCATCTCTTAAAGTATGTCAGCTACTTGTGCTTTTCCAAATTTTTGTTGTATTTTTGGAACTCAATCCAAATGGTTTTTGGCATGAAGTAATTATCAGGAAGATAATAATTATGTTCTCACAGAGCAGCGGCAGGACCTGTATCAATAACCCAGTAGATTCAGACTGTTAAACTGGACAGTTGTTGCCTGCATGTTTTATGTTATACTTTCAAAACTACTGATTTTGTATGCAAGTTGTGTTTATTTTGATATCTAATTATCTTTAAAATGATGTTACCATGGTGTCTAGTGGTTAAGGATATATTGTGACAAGTGACAATTTACAAAAAATAAAAACATTATTTTCTAGACAACTATAGAGTGAAAATTCATACACTTTATTGATGTTGTCTGCTGCATTCACACAATTTGGTTGTGTTTCTGTTGATCTCATATGAATAACTAGACAAAATGCAAATTAGTATGGTAAAAATGGTAAATTACACTGAAGAGACTAGGTGGTGACTATGATTTACCAAAACACATTTCATTCATAACTACAAATGCAACAATAATAATTATTATATATAAATTATTGGACATATTTTGTAGTTGTTTACATTTAGTGTCTTAATGATTATTTCACTGCTAATTAATCTTCAGGTTTGCCTATGTGTGTCAGTGATGTAACATGTATTGTTTTACTAACAGTGTATTTATCGTTGACGTCTACATAGCTAGGGCGATGTAAATATTATGCGGTGTCACTAATTTATAGTAATTTGATTCAGGCCTGCGCATGATAAGTAGTCCCTGCTATAAAATTATGTTGTTCATAGTCCATGCTTAACAAACCCTGACCACATGTCACAGTCTCCTTGTATCTGTATCTATGCTACTGTGTAGGACTTTATTAAAACACTGTTGCATCTTGTGTTTGTAGAGCATATCGGTCTTCATGGGATAGACCAGGACTACGCTATTGTGAGGGAAGAACAACGGTTGAATACCATGCCAGGGACAAAGCAGGCAACTATGGCAGATGTAGCTTCAACATATATATCAGTGGTCAGTAATGTATAGTTATAAAACAGTTCATTCTTTATATATATTCTGGACTCATGTCTCCACCATACTGCATATATTGGAGTGCAACTTTGCACGTAATCTAGTGGGCCCATTGGGATTGTTCATGCATATAGACATTTGCTATATTCATGTGCTTGGAAAACTTGGAGGGCTCAATTTTTAAAAGGAGTTTCATGTTGTTATATA
>OZ024855.1:30835646-31018146 GCA_964017155.1 Oasisia sp. SBJ-2009 | reverse complement strand
GGACAACACTCATGAGGAGATACCCCTTAGCCGCACAGGACCCAAGTCTGGAACACTGTTAGCTGTGGGAACACACCGAGTGACTTACAACGCCAGGGACAGTGCTGGCAACACAGCACTTCCTTGCAGCTTCACTGTCAATGTCAGACGTATGTAACTGAATCACTATTTGAAAGTATGGGCTCATGTTTAGTATTTAATTTAAAATAGAAATAGTAAAATGCCAGTGAGTTTCTGTAGATGGTCTTTGTATACTCGGATGAAAACTTTATTTATGCACCGATTTATCACTTTCCACTAAAACATAAATTTAAATCAACTTGAAATTATTCCATTGTAATGTAATAAAACAGCAATGTCAAACTAAAACTGCCTAGCCGTCGAAGGCATTCATGTTTGAGAAAGTTGTTCATTGGTGTTAACTTGCAACATTGCACTATCTGAGTCTATTTCAAGACTGATGATGGTATTGAGCCATTTTGTACAACAAACAAAAACTGTCATTTGTGTTTGTCCATGTTTGTCCAAAATAATTCACCTTTAGTGAAGATATTGATTCTTGAGTCCCATGGCTCATAATGCCTGTCTTACCGATGCTCTTTTTATTCAAGACCAAATTATTTTCAATGCTGTTTAGGATAAAGTTCTTCAAAATGGGAACAAAATATTTATGTCCACATGAGGAAATTGTTTCTGTGTTGTTGACATTCATGAAAAATAAAACATAAAATATTAATTGTATTTACATATATAGGAATACATACTAACATAGAAGTGGTAGATATAGATAATATTGTAATGATCTAAAATTACTTCATTAAAATAAACTAATACCCTTGGGTAAATTGAGTAATAGATTGAGCATGTTAAAGACACGCATCACTTTGAAACCCTACTGTAACATTTTGAGCAATCATCCGTCATATTGATTAACTACTGCAGTGTAATGGTGGTGGAAAGAAAACTGCTTCTGCCTCATTTCTACTAAACTTCAGCAGTTTGCACCTCCTTACATTTGGTAAAGCTAACACATTATATAATGTGCAATGTTCCTTCTTTAAAGGTCTGCTGTGTCCTGTCATCTACGCCATGCCCTACCAACACGTGTCATGCCCAGATGGCCACGGCTACCGTGCTAGTTGTCACTTCACCTGCACTCATGGAAGAAAATTGAATGGTGAAAAGACCGTGTCGTGTGAAGCAAGTGGGTCTCCACCAGTGGCATACTGGAACTCAAAGCAGCCAGTGTGTGCAGGTAAAGTGATACTGCTATTTCGTATGATCCATTTAATATATATTTTCTGTCATGTTTCCATAAGGGCATAAACATTCACCAATACAGTCTCTCTTTCTTCCCTCCCTGGTTCCCGCCTTCTGTCTCACCTGGCCACTCTGCCAGTCTCTCTCCTCTCTCGCCTCTGTCTCTCTCATCTCTCCATCCACCTCTCAGTCTGTCCATATCTCACCTCTTGGAGTTATTTAAATCACATCTTACTTTGATGACTGAACATTGAAAACAGTCTAATAATAAATATCTAGGTACAATGCCTGCCCCTTGCCTGTTGTTGACATTGTTTATAAGCTTTATGGAAGCATGGCGAATTGCTCCGATACCCTATTATCGCCCGTCGTATACGTTCCGATCTTGGAGGGCAAAGCTCAATCCGTTCACATCTACACAATTTTTTTTATAATGCCCATCCATACATCTACACTAAATGTGCATGTCTTAAAGTTTATATACTTTTTGCCAGGCATTACTATTTGAGTATATTAGACATGTAAATGAAAAACATTCTTCTTAACAAACAAACGAATGCACGCTTGTTTTAATATGTCTCCCATCATGCCCCTGTCACCATGGGTCAGACTGGCTTATAAATAACAAATGCTATGTTCAAGTTTTACATGTAAATATGAAGTTAGTTGTATAATAAAATAGTTGTGTAATATAATATCATGTAGATGCTGCTGCTTTTCATGCAAGGGATTCTTTGCAAGATATGATGCATATCAGAAGTTGAAGAAACATGCTAATGTTATACCTAGATGACAAGAACACAAGTAAATTACTGATCATTGTAATTTTATTAATTTATGACGTCTTCTTTTGAACTGATGAGATATAAACAACAACACTTTTTATGTAAGATTAACAGGAATGTTTTTAAAATTATATATGGTGTTTTGATTAATTATGACTGGTGTAGTGTTAGTTAGAATACAAATTTGTGTTAATGTGTTAATCAATCAAAGGTAATCCTTTTTTGAAATACACTGTATATTATTCGCATTTATGGTTAAAAAACAATTTACGCATAAAAGCCCGATTTTCCGAGACCCTTCGATTTACTTCTACTTTTACTTGCATTACTTTTAAAAAGTAGTTTTACTGTTTACTCAAGTAGATATTTTACAAGTTACTTTTAGTTCTACTCAAGTAGTTTTGAAGAGGCTTACTTTTACTTCTACTCAAGTACAAAACAAAAGTAGTTCAGTCACCCCTGCATGAAACTCACTTGTATACATTACTTGAATGCAGCTATCTACTGTATTATTAGTTATTATTAATTTGACCAATGGTAGAGATATGCATACATATTATAATGATTCACATTAATGCTCTCTGTATACAGATGCATCAGATGGGTTGTGTCCTCGCCTTGACCCACCAGATAATGGAGCATTGGCGTGTGACTACTGGCTGCTTGGGATCTTTTGTCAGATGTTCTGCAAGGAAGGAACAGACATTGCAGTAGAAAAGCACGTAACTGAATTTGTGATATGTAGCACAACAGGTCACTGGATGGATGGAGCTTTGCAAGAAGATGGCAAACTGCCGCCATGCAAAAGTAAGTAGTGGCTACATTACAGCGGGAATGCTACATACATACATGCACACACGCATGCACGCACGCACGCACGCTCGCACGCACGCACGCACGCACGCACACACAAAAGAAAGACATAATGTGAAGATCGGGGCAAAGCAGATAACTGGGCAAAGTGAATATTTTGTGTGATGATAAATAAGATAAATAAATAAATATGATCAAACAACATTGCAGTGGTAGCGATAAGTTGGGTCAACAATACATTTAGCTGGTTCAAATACTTGATTTAAGGGCACACTGGGTTTTTACAGTTGTCATTCTGTATCTCCTTCCAGAGGGGAGAAGGTCGTAATGGTCGTGTAAGAAGTGGATTAGATTAGATTTTCATTGCCATTTGCAATGTTCGTGACTTGTACAATTGCTCCAGACTAGTATTGGGTGTACAGCATCCAGTGATCCAAAAGCAACACATTATATTAGAACTGTGTAACTGCAGAAGTTGGCTGTTTTCTAAAAGCCACAGTTATTTAATCAAGTAGGCCACATGACTGCTGCTTTTAGTATGATCTCTTGCATTGGGACCTTGTTTTCAACTATATCAAAATTATCATCGTCTCAACAAAACATGTGGTTGATGGCGTGACTTTCCCCAAAGGATGTCCGTGGATAACGTAGAATACAAACGTTTCTGATTTGTTAATTTATGCACAATATAGGTACATTTTATATACGTAATAGACCAAAAACCTAATGGATTTTGGTGCTAGTTAACTAATTGATACCTTGGTATGATTATTATCAAAATAGTTCAGACATTTGTGTGCATAATAAATGAAATTAAGTAATTTAGTTGTGATGGTGTGTTCGTTCAACAATGATAATATACACAATATATTATATCACTTAACATTTGTTTTGACATCTGGAGCATTTGTGGAAACATCAACAATTGAAATATCTTTATGAAGTAGCGTAATTATCATGATAAAAAGTGTACACTACAATATGTGGATAACATAGAATACATACGAATGCAATAGTTTCTTATCATTGATCTATTGAAAGAAATTGTTAAATACAACATGACCTGAACACATATGTAACCTGTTACAAATGAGTGCAGCACATAATTACGTAAATATTAGCTCAGATAGACGTGTTAATGTTTCAGCAGTCACACGCGCTGATAATGAAGAATACAAACGTAGTGCATTCTCGCAGCAGTTTTACATTAACTAGGGATACAACTGTCGTGTTATTAAAAGACCACACTTTTGTCGTATACGACAGACAGAATAACAATGGTCTGGTCATCCGTTGTTTCGCAAAATGAGTTTACTTAACTTGGGTAACGTTGAATGCAAATAACGTTGACTACAAGATCACCATGCAATCAGTTCAGGTGAGATACGATCTCATCATCAAATGGACATAGCCTGAATACATGTCATGACCTGGTGGTGCTAATGTTGCCAAGATGTCCTTACCAACCACACATAGTTCATTAGAACATTGGCCCAAAGTAACATCCCAAGACATTGCCAAAACTTACTAGCTGACCAATACACAGCCCCTAATCTCCCATCACATTGTCCTTCACCACTTTATTGTACCCACTTTCGAAGTACTGCCATGACACGGATAGGTCAAACGTGACCTTGTACAATTTACATCAGATTCAAGATTGTGCTGTTCCTGTAATAACTTGCTTGACCCAACCAACATTGACCTTTATGGTGCAACACTGCAGCATTTTATGTGACAGCACCACAAGGCTCTTGTGTTTCAAGTATACCGTTAACTCCCTTTTATTGTATCACCGCATGATGAACTTTCACTTGATCCTTAGAGTAGTACACGCTACTTATTTCCTCCAGAAAATGGCGCATGTAGTTCTCGGAGAAATCTACATGCAAGGTACATTTGGTTTCTGAGAGTGTGTTTTAAGAATGGCAAGATTCATGTATTACATGCAGTTTGAAGGCATCCATGCATTACAAGAAATTGTCTTTGAAGTGAACATGGACTTCGGAATAGTCTCATCTACAAGTCTTGTATTCTTTATGGTAGCACCTTTGTAGAGGCATAGACTTCCAACTCCAGTCACTTATTCGCTCTGTGTATTTGCATCTTTCTCTGGACTTTTATATATCCTCTTCCTAGCTTCTGTCTTGGAATATTTTGCAATGCTTCCTTCCCCGTGATAACGTAAAATACCGGATAACATAAAATACACCATTTGGTATTATGAAATCATATGTGATTAAATATGTCTGTATATTGTGCACAACTTTTATTTCACAAATGAAACAAGGTACCCTCATATAGTATACCTTGTATGTAAACTGGGGAAAGCATGTATATGATAAAAATGGATATCGTAGAATACATTTGTAACAAGGACGCTGTTTTTCTGCCACTTTGATGTCTTCTGACGATCCGAAAAGTTGATTATGCATATGGCTTTTGTGTTTAGGTAAATACCCCATGTATATGTGTTAAATAGACATACTTTCCAGTCAGATAACACTTTACTGGTACACAGTTATGATATAAATTATTCAGATAACGTAAAATATGTGACTTGTGGATGGATGTAAGGTAAGAAAAGTATATGTGAATGTTTTAGAGAGCATCATAAAATAATACGTATGTATTCATAGAATGAACTAAAACATGTAGTTAAGCAGCTAACAGTTACTGAATATTACGATTACCATCCTTTTTAATACTACCCTTTGCTGTGGACAAGCCAAAATGGGATTTTCATTATGTTTTGTAGACACAAATTCATATAAATTATCACAACACCATGGAAAAACAACTATTGCAAGAAAGATATATATATATAATAATCCTGTTGCATACATATATATATATTTAATGTTATGGGGTATTTACCTAAACACAAAAGCCATACTACTGATTGCATAGACCAAAGAGCAATATTTGCTACTGTGGAAATTTTCTGTAGCTTCAACCATATGCCTGTTATTTCTTAGACACATAGGGGCTTACATCTGACATTTGTCAAGTATTTTGTGTCAAATAATATGTTCATTACTCTGCAGAACGAGAAAATCCAAAGGAATTCAAATTGAAGTTATCAGCACGGTACTACTCTGGTGAATGTTGTGCCAGTGACACACAGCGACATATCAGCGAAACGTTTATGGCAAGATTCACAGCCACATTCGCCAGCTACCCTGGCATGTGTCCCCCAGAAAAATGCAGGTTTGTCATTTTTTTGCATGTTGCAGGTTTTTGCTTTACATAAATTATAATTAAAAATATATAGCATGCAAAGTAAGTGGCTATTGGGGACAGTATACATTGCATTAGCTGTATGGCAATATCACTGGGACAGTGTCATGACTGGGGGGGGGGGGGGTATTGTATTAAACATCCAAATGTTTGAGTTTCAAAATCCAGGAGTATTTCAGGATCATCAAAATATACACAAGTGCATCCATTAGAAACTGACTTCCCCATTCATAACTGGTGGTTCATCATAGTCCATTGGGGCATGTGGGAGCACAGAAAACTACCAAGGGGTCTGTGGCAGGAGAAAAACTTTAATTTTAAATAACTAGGTACAATTAAAAAAAATAGTTCCTGACAGCAATGAAAACAGAGTCTTATAAAAAAGGTAAGTTTTTATATAGTCCATAAGACTGCTCAAAACGCTTTTACACTTTACTTCCCCGGCAGACCTGTTCAATCAAACACCATCTCAACTTCTCTGGGAAGCATATATAGCGGTAGAATATCAGAGCAGTGAAAAAAACTGTTGAACAGGTGTATCATTTGGCCGGAATGGTGCATCCGTTATATCATGGCAGGTTTTACAGTTTTATGACTGTGACTTCACATTTTCATCAAACCGTTCAACAACATAAGCACTCCAAACGTGGTTTTTTTCAAAGTGTAATATCTACATTTATCAAATCAAACAAAACAGGCACACCAAAAGTGGTTTCCTTGATAAATTCCTTACTTAACTTTAAAATGGTGTGACTGTGGTAAATTGTCCCCTGTTGGTGACAAACATGTAACATTACTATTCTGTAAAACTGTATAATGAAATATCATACACTTTATCGATATCCATTGCATTCTGGACACTTGGTTTGGAAGCAGATAACTCCATCTTGACTAAAACCACCAATCACAGTTCTGTTGCTGCATTCACACAATTTGGCTGTGTTTCTGTTCATCTCAAATGGATAACCAGAGAAATTATCTTTAAAGTTATGTGACTGGTGTCTACCAATTAATGGTATATTATAACCTGTAAGTGACAATTGACAAAGATAGAAATTTAATATACTAGACAACTATAGAGTGACAATTAATACAGTTTACTGATATTATCTGCTGTTTTCACACAATTTGGTTGTCTTTCTGGTCGTACCATATGAATAACCAGAGAAAATGCCAATTAGGTGATTATGGTGAAAAAATAAGCAGTGACTATGATTCACCAAAACATATTTCATTCATAATTACCAACTCACTATAGGCGAAGTTTTGGTACAGATGGAGCAGCCCGTCTATGTAAAAGTTTATTTAAACAAATCCATAATTTATATGGGTTTTCAGAGTTAGTTAACATAATGTTTGTGAAATAATCTGACTTTAGAATATGTCTGTCCTGTCTAATGATGAACATGTTTTACATAAAACTTGTCTGAGATAACGACATCATGTTTTAGACTGCAGAATTTCAGAGGTCATCCAAGGAGAAGGAACAATTTGTAAAACGTACTTGTAGGCAATTAGGGCATTTCTGTCTGCCTGCAAATGACCTGTTCTCCATGCAATCAACAATCACGCAGCAGTGGCTGACAGTGCTGTACTCACATTCAATTAACATCTTAATCACATTTAAACGTAGAAAAATATGTGTGAGAGCCTTTCTTCGTGTAACACTGGGTAATTCAGCTGCTTAGGTCAATAAATAAACTACAGAATCAGATTGAAAATATGCGAACATCATTTCTGCTTGAGAAGCTTTGCTGACCTATTAGCCCACTATTGCTACTATCAGTAATGGTACTCTCTTCACATCAACTATCATGATGTGCAAACACTGAAATATTGCTATGGTGTTAGATTTAGATTAATGATTAATACGTTCTTCAATCATGAAGTTGTGCATGAATTGTTACCAGAGTTGACAACGTAAATGTTCGTTGTAACCCATCATGTGATGAGACCGGACGACGTAAGCGAAGTGAATCTGTTGCCATCGTGGATGTAAGTGTCATGGTGGCTGCCAAGGCAAGCATGTCGGTGAATGAGAACTACGCCATGGCCACAGCAATGATGAGGCAACTGGAAGATGTCCTCCAGTACAGTGCTGTCAACACCACCTCTGACCTAGACATACAGTTCAAGTCTGTGGACAGACGCAGACCTACCATCGTGTGCAGCGATGGTCTACTTCCATCCGTGACATCAATTTCGTGTGGTCAGTCTACTTGTCTTCTAACAGCATCATTGGTTTTTATTATTGTTGATGAAATCTGTTATATCAGTCAACTCCTGTGAGACTAAAAAAACATGCTGATTTTAATGCTGCATTTCTGTTTGGGTTTGTATACCTGATTGGGTATGGTTGTATATTGCTAGCAAGTTCAGAAATGTTAGATACTTGCATGAATGCCAATTTATAAACATCATGTCCTTAGCCAATAGCTGTTGGATGTTAACTAGTAAGTTTATGAAAATTAAGTAACATGACTTGCTCACATTTTCAGTTTCATGTCGGAATGGCTATTATGCAAACAAGACACTGTCCATATGCCAGCCCTGCCCCGTAGGCAGTTATCGTGAGGACGAAGAAGTGATCACCTGTACCAGTTGTCCACCCGGGATGTCTACAAGCACTGTCGGGACGGAACGACGGGAAGATTGCCTGCGTAAGTCTTGTACAATTGTCACGTTGTCATTGTAATATCAGAAGTCATAAACAGTAGAGTCCCTCATTGTTGTGTTTTTAGTCTTTCCGCCAATGGACTTGTGCCATTATTCTGTGTCAACCATGACTGATAGGTTTTCTCTATGTTTGCAAAGACATAAAAAGTAAAAAATAATCCAAGGTTACTGCCAATATGCACAAGAAATCTGTATTGAACTGAATCATTTTGATGGCCCCTAAAGTCGTAAATATTCACATTGACACATTTTGCCTTCATCTAAAAAAATACGATAATTTTTTTTTCTAGTTTGGTATCGGCATTCCATGTTGTGCCATTAAATAAATTTCCCCATTTTCTGTGTGAGATTGCAGCTCACCAACTCTCCTGCAACCACTGGAAATTGGTCTAAATAGGAAAGCACCGAAATAAAAACAAAATATTTAATAACACAAACTAATATATGCAACTTTCACGAAACTGTCTACTCCGGCTACTCGATATACTGTACATAGTCCACCGTCCACAATTAGCTGCCATAGCAGAGAAACTGTTCAGGATGTTTTTTTCTTCTAATTTTGCATAGATATCTTAGGGTACTGCCACTATGCCCAAGAAATCTACATTTTATTAACTCATTCTAAAGGCTTCTCCAGTGCCCAAAATATGAAGTTTTCATTGTTTTTTAAGAGAATAACTTAGTTAGGATTTGAAACATATGACATTTTGACCCCTCAGTTTTGGTCACGTTACTGGTTTCGTGATATGGCTTAGGTTTCAGCGAGATAATTTACTACCAGTAGGTGACCAAAGACTCGTAGCTGATGGTTCAAAATGTCATATGTTTAAAATCCTATGTTTAAATGTAAGTTATTTTCTTTAAAAAATCTTGAAATCATGAACAATGTATTCCATATGCAAAGTTTTTAATTTGCCTATTTTTCAAAAATTTGATAAATAAAAATAGATCCTGTGATCAATGACTACCCTCTTCAATGATGACCATCCATTTTTTCTGACCATTATTAGTCCTTCAAGGTCAAAAGTCCAACAGACTTATGGTGTCCACTGTGCATGGTTAGCTTCCATATCTCAGAAACTGTTGTGTGAGTGAGTGAGTTTATTTGGTAAAACATTATAATACATATAAATATAATATTTACCGAGGATAGACACATTAAAGCACACAATAGCACACTTGTTTCCAATGTGGTCCTCAAAAAAAAATACTAAGAATGAATTTAAGAAAATATTAAAAAACATACATAAATAAATAAACACAGTAATACAATAATTAAAATGTAAATATTTTCAAAGACAGGTAAACAAATTCATCAATAAGACAATGTGCTAACATAAAAGGTGCTCTATTTAAAATATAATAACAAGATAGTACGTAGTAAGATTAAATTAACAAAAATGTAATTTAAAATGCCACTTTAATTAAGGTGATTATTCGTCAGCCATCAATCTGCTGTATAATAGGGTCGTTACCTTTTTTCTAAAACTGATTTTAACTTTACATTGCTTAATTTCAGTAGGCAGTTTGTTCCAGTGGCATATGCTGGAATAAAAAAAGGAAGTTTGCCCAGAACCCTTCACTTTTGGAATGACACATGCCAAGTTGCTGGCTCTTGTAGGGTATCTATGGTGTACCATTTCGACATTTGTTCTTAAATATGCTGGCGCCGTTAGATTTATAATGTTGAACATGTGACCCAATTTTAACTGTTCTACTCGACATTCAACAGGTAGTAAACCAACCGTCTTAAATTCATTAGCACCGACATGGAATCTCGGTGGAGCATTTAACAAAAATCGAACAATCTTGTTCTGACTACGCTGCATTCTGCACTTCATTTTTTTCGACAATCCGCTATACCATGCCGAACATGTGTAATCGAAATTACATTGAACCAAAGATGATACAAGTAATTTTTTGGTTTTCATATTAAACTTTCTGGTGTTCCTATACATAAACTTAAGCTTGTTTGACGTTTTAAAAAGGACGTCAGAGACTATAACATCACCAGAAAGAGACTGATCTAAAGTTACGCCTAAATAGGTGACGGTTGACTTTGATTCAGTGACATTTCCTTTACATACAATATTAAGAGTGTTACATTTGCATAACTTTTTCCTTGTTTCAAACACAATGGATTGTGTTTTACCCAGATGGAGCGATAACTTTTTGTTGATTAACCAGTTATTAACGGATTCTAGTTCACAACTTAAAGTTGCCTCGATTTCTACTAAATCCTTTCCTCAGGCAAGCAAGACGGAATCGTCCGCATACAACAATAGCTTGCATTTAACTGCAGCAGACGTCATTTATATATAAAAGAAATAACAGAGGCCCAAGTATAGAACCTTGTGGCACGCCGCAAGTGATACCTTTAGCCACAGACATTGTTCCATCGACATCGGTAACCTGTACTCGACCCGTCAAATACGATCTAAACCAACATATAGAGAGTTCATCAACACCTACACTACTAAGTTTCTTCAAAAGAATCGCATGATCCACAGTATCAAAAGCTTTTTGCAAATCCAATAATACCATACCTGTATAATTGCCATTATCACACTCTTGTTTAATGTAATCAGTTAGGTGGATCAAACATGTATCAGTGGAGTACGACGACCGAAAACTAGATTGAAATGTATATAGTAGTTTATGTTCCGTTAAAAAATTGTTCAGTTGATTAAACACTACTTTTTCAAATACTTTAGATATTATACTTAGCACAGAAATTGGTCTGTAGTTCTCAACATTAGTCTTACCCTTCTTTTTGTACAATGGAACAACCCTAGCCGCCTTAAGATCATCAGGGATATTTCCAGTAGTTATAGATAAGTTTACAATGTGAGTAAGAGGTTTTGCAATGACAGAAGAACCATCTTTGATAAATCTTGCAGGGAGTTCATCTAAGCCTGTAGCCTTGCTAGCGCTAATACTATTTAATATACTGGAAACTTGATCCACAGTTACACTGACTAGACCAAACATATTATCTGAAACATTTAGGTTTTGATAAAAGTCAATAACATGAGCATCCCCAAATCGCCCTGAACATGTTGAGGATCTATTTTCATAACCTGGCATAGATGTATCTTAGAACATTGTTACTATGCATGAGAAATATTTATTTGATTGGATCATTTTTTGAAGCCTCCAAAACTGGAGAGAAAAAAAACAGTTTTTTCTCTAATTTTGCATAGGTATATCTTAAGGTAGATAGATAGTACACAATACATTGATATTTGATTGAATGTTTCTAAGGGCACGTCACGACCTCCCAAATAGCTACATGTGCATATTTTGCAAGTGTCTGTCTGGTTAGGCTGTCAACTAGACAATATTTTTGTATTCAATACTGCATCAGTGACCGAAATTCTGGAGGCCATATGACCTGCCAGGATACATAGCTAATTGATAATTCACAGTACCTGTATTGGGTAATGCATCACTGCCATGCACTGAAGGCCAGGTGGCCTGCCTGGAAAACATAGCTATAATTAGTTTTCCATCTGTGACAGGCCACTGGCAGCTGTTTCTGCAGATTTCAATTAAGCTGTATCTTCAAAACTGTTGATTTTCTGGAAATGCAAATTGATATTATATTTATGCTTATTAATTATTTAAAAAATAGCATGAATGTGGTGTATTGTCACATGTACACGCAGTGCGTGGGTGGGAAGGCTTGGGTGCACGTCTATTAATTTCTCAATAGTGGGCCAAATGTGGTCATCTGCTATGTCGGCTTCTAAACAGAGTAGATAACTAATCCGCAATGTGGCGCCACTGAAGTACGCATATATATATATATATATATATATATATATATATATATATATATATATATATACATCGCCTCCAAGTTGACCCGAGACATACATCTTTATAAAACAACATTTTTACTGCGTAATGCTTTCGGTACAATCTACGTGTTCATCAAATTGTTTTAATAATGTTAAATAAATGTAGTAATGTGAACATAGAGTGGATTTACTGCATGTAAAAGCTGCATTGGCCATTTGCATCTGAAACGAAAAATCAGTGTTGACACACGATATCGATGCTGATAATAGTCAATAACAGACGCAATTATTCTAATTGTCAGCTGTCTGATTTATCGATAGAAGCAAAGCTTATCAATTAAAACACATGCCGCCCTTGCGGATGATTCGTCTGGAATGGAGAACTTTGTTTGTATAATTCCATCGAATTTGTTGTAATTGTTTGTCTTGATTGATGCAATAAAATACGCAAGTGGCGCCGTATGTTGTTTCGTAGTTGTTGCTCAGAAACATTAGGCAAACAGTCACCGTTTAATCCAACGTAAACAAATCCGCCATTTGTTTGAAGCATATGACGGCGTCTGATAGTACCATAAAATGAAATATAAAAGCCCTCTTTGTGGTAAGCATTTACATTTACCATATGTTTACTTATTAAAGTCTAATGAGTAATGGTTTGATTGCCCTACCCACAATTGTTATTTTCGAATAGCATTAGCCTAGGTGCCATGTTTGCTAATAATTGTAGCGTCTACTCTGTTGCATTTTTGCGTCACTCAAATACATTTTCATGGATTGTTTCACATCTTAAAAAGGGGGTGGGCGTTTAATAGGTAGTCTATTAGGGACAATACGGTGTGTGTGTGTGTGTATGTGTATGTATATATATATGTGCATACGTTTGTACATACATCAATATAAAACACATGCATGCATGCACATACACACACTCATTTGCATATACATACAGCCTGTATAAACACATCCACACACTGCTCAAAATCGTGCTATTTTTGACAAGATGCTCACAAACATTCTCGACATATTATAAATGCATACCGACGTTTCCAGACAAATGTTCCCCTGGATCATACTCCACAGCTGGTGTGGAGCCGTGCACGCCATGTGAATTGGGGACATTTGCTGACAAGGAGGGAACTGGCCAGTGCCAGCCCTGTCCGCCTGGTACCTCGACTGCCGACGAAGGGGCATCTCAATTGGCTCAGTGCAAAGGTAGTACTAGTTACATTCTGCTCAACTTTTGCAACCAATTTAGTTTTTGTTTGTTAAATAGTTTGTATAATTGAGTTTGCCTAGACAACATATATATATATATATATATATATATATTGTATGTTAATTTCACAGATAAATCATTGTACTAATTCATTAAATGTATATTATATAATTTTTCATTTTTTAACATGTATATTTTCAATGTCACTGAAACCTAAGCTATTATAACTAAAAAATGTGTGCACCAACTTATTAGCAATCAGGCTTTAATTTTGTAAGGGAGTCCATGATTGCAAGACTCCAAATCAAATCACATTTATTTAAGCTCTTTGCCATACATACGAATCAAATGAATAGAAATAACATAATAATAATGTAAAGAGAATAATAAGGGAAGAACGTTATTATAATAATGTTATATTTCTCCTTGTTTTATCTATGGACTCCTTAGTTGTCCTTTAGTACGAGGCCATGTGACTCAGTAATTTTTAAACGCCAACTTGGACGGACTACACCACAGCCAACAGAGATAATGAAAGAACCATAATGGTCAGAGTTTATTCCCCCAGGTTTGTTGGAATCTTAACACAAAGTACACACAAGGTTGAGCGAAGAAATAGAGACAACCAATTGAAAGCTCTCAGGCAACATTAACATTTAGTCCCCCATATGGCACAACTGCAGCTGTTGAAAGACGATAAATCCAGTGATAAGTGCCAGTTTTGACGATCCTTCAGCGTTTCTGTATGTTAACTACTATCATGTGAACATACTTGCATCTATTAATTCAAAAATACTTACGACTAAGTATGCTACATCATACTGATTTTGCATATGACATGGATGCAGCCTTTGTGTACTAAACGGAGGTGTTTACTTGTGATTGGTAAAAAATGTAGCACAAGAGGGAGAGTGGAGCACCATACATAAATGTAGATGTACAAGTCTCATGATTATATATGGGAAATATGTTGAAATGTGGAGAAACAGCAGGTGACAAAATTATATAATTGTTTGATTTGTTGAAAAAAGCTGGCCTCCCAATTTTTTCTGTGGAATATGAGAAGAGTAGGAGGCCAGTGGGTCCCCACCATTTCTTCCATAAAAATTGATGCCTGGTGTTGCTACACTATATATAATTGCATAATAATATAACTACATGTAATAAACTGTTTGACAGCTTTCGACATAGTCTTTGTGCCCACGGCCTACCAGCAGTATGTGTCCATGACAACCTCAGTGACCACTGAACTACAGGAGCTGTCTCTCACACTGAAGGTATGTTCACTTTTCAGTAGGACCATGATATATGTAAATGTATTACTAAAACGTTATGATAACATAATAATATTTACTTTTTTAAATATTTGGAAAAGTCAAATACTTTAGGAAAGTAGTTAAATACAAATACTTTTAATTCCTAAACATGAAATAGAAATACTTTCAAAAAAGTATTTAAATACTTTCAAATACAAATGTATTTGACCCCATGTCTGGTATGCTGTGTGATGCACTGATGACCTTAATCAGCATGGTACCATTTATTTATCACTGCGTTGCAGCTGAGACTGGCTGACCATCAGAATGGGTCTGATTGGGGAGAGGTGTTCAGAATGGATCGTGTTGTCAATGACACTTCTACAACTGAAACTATTCTCCGCGTTGTGATTGCAACAGCCAATGAAACTCAAGTCACGGTGGAGGCTTATGGGTAATTATGTTTATAAGTACTGCTATATATAAAGTGTTCCATGATATGGCAGTAATGGCAGTATGGAACTGATTGCAAGCTCATTATAGGCTGCCTCTATTTCAAATTTAGATATACATAATGCTGTCTTTGTTTTATAAGTTGTGTGCATGGTTTTGTATTTAATTATAATTTTAGGTTATAGGTTCCTCATGAAATTGCAAATTTTAATAAACTGTCATAACTTAGAAACTATGTGTCCTATCTTAAACCAAATTTACCATGTATTAAGTATGCTTGAATGGAAGGTGATATATTAAATAGCAATCAGTCTACATAACGGAAACCATGGTAACAAGATAATTCTGGTTTTGTGGATAGTTCCAAGGAAAATTTTATTCATACATATATATATATATATATATATATATATGTGTGTGTGTATATGTGTATTTGTATATATATATATATATATATATATATATATATATATATATACATTTTTTATTTATGTTAACAAATAGTATTTAGGGTAAAAAAATTGTTTGCAATGAAGCAGTTTGATTGAAAAAGGTATTACTTTTAGTAATCTTTTAATATCTTACGCTTAAAAAAAAACATTTTAGACAAACTACTCCATTATACAGTGTAATATATTATTTGTAACTAAAATGGAAATAAATTTTTTGTGGGACACAAAACAGCCTTCATCTAAATTCACACAAGATTATCTGGTTACCATGGTTACTGTTGTGTACTTATTTAATATCTGACCATCTCTACACAGACTTAATATAAAATTTGGTTAAGATGGGGTAGGTAGTGCTTAAGATGTGATATTTTGGAAATATGGTGAATTCCGGGGAAAAACCTCAATCTTCAACCACCCTATTGTGCTCTCTGGGTCACATACAAGATTTCAGCCCCAGACTTGCACAATTAGCAGAAATATTTGTTCACAAACAAACCAACAGAGAACCATATTGTTTTATATTATAGGTCTTTTAACTCTACTGCACAGTTTGGTCAAAATCACCCACCCCAAGCTGTGTGTGGAAAGACCAAAACTACCCAGTAAATTTGTTGTTCCTACAGCTTTCACCTACCACGATCAAATTCTTCTTTTGCATTAGCTAACCCTTGGAAACTGGTAACCTAGGCTATAGAGATATCACGGATACTCATGGTTTCATCTTTTTGCACAAAGGAATTTGTGTTCGTGAACAAAGAGAGTTGTTTGGAAGGAACTTGAGTTGCATCAGTCAAAATGAACTTGGTTGAGGTATTGTTTTGGTAAAGTTCAAATTAGATATACCTGGGTAGATTTCTGGCATCAGGAATATTGACAACCATTGACTGACCAAGGACACTGTATTATTGTTCAACTAAAGGAGTTGCCCCTTTAACAGTGCCATCAGTCCACCAATATATGTGCCTTTTGTGTGACCATCTTGTTATTCACTGTTTTTTTTTTTTATAGTTTAACTGTACAGGGCTGCCTACCATTACATATTTTCTGTAATCATTACAGAAATTGATCTCGGCAGATAACAACATTATGGAGACTGCTCCTGCATTACAAAAATAAACATATCAAATTACAGGAATTTATACAGATCAAAGAACTGCTAAACTTGTAAATAATATCCTAACAATTTCATACCCAGTGGCAGTGGGGCGTGGAGCAAACCCTTTGACTAGGGAAAGAAACCATTTATTATGGTTTAATGACATGGGATTCAGTTACACCCAGTTCTGTGCAACCTGTCAGTGTGGCTACTGCCGAGAAAGACTGGATTGAGTATGGTGAGGTGGATGAGGGAGGTCACTTCCTCTACTGGTAGTACTATGGTATGGTTCATTATAAGCAATTATAACATACATTTATTATTCATTATAGCATTAATTAATTAATGTATATTATATTCAAACATATATTTCTTTAATGACTGTGACATAACAGACATATGGCAAGGCAGTGTGAGGTACAACACAAGTCACCTACACCGTCTGAGTAGGAGTTTCTTCTACTCCCCTGGCAGCAGATGGACATTAGTGATTCAGGGGATAGCTCGCATTGTAGTTGGCAGGAATATGATGGACGGCCATTGGTTGGTGTTAAATGACAAGTAGGAGAAGACAGTTTGATGTAGGGAGTGACACCGAGGAAGAGAAGAGAGTTGTGAGGGGCACACAGAGTACCAGGGGTGCAGCTGGAAGTTACCCTCCAGCTAATAGGGAGTGACACAGGGGAAGAGAAGAGAGGTGTGAGGGGCACACAGAGTACCAGGGGTGCAGCTGGAAGTTACCCTCCAGCTAATAGGGAGTGACACAGGGGAAGAGAAGAGAGGTGTGAGGGGCACACAGAGTACCAGGGGTGCAGCTGGAAGTTACCCTCCAGCTAATAGGGAGTGACACAGGGGAAGAGAAGAGAGGTGTGAGGGGCACACAGAGTACCAGGGGTGCAGCTGGAAGTTACCCTCCAGCTAATAGGGAGTGACACAGGGGAAGAGAAGAGAGGTGTGAGGGGCACACAGAGTACCAGGGGTGCAGCTGGAAGTTACCCTCCAGCTAATAGGGAGTGACACAGGGGAAGAGAAGAGAGGTGTGAGGGGCACACAGAGTACCAGGGGTGCAGCTGGAAGTTACCCTCCAGCTAATAGGGAGTGACACAGGGGAAGAGAAGAGAGGTGTGAGGGGCACACAGAGTACCAGGGGTGCAGCTGGAAGTTACCCTCCAGCTAATAGGGAGTGACACAGGGGAAGAGAAGAGAGGTGTGAGGGGCACACAGAGTACCAGGGGTGCAGCTGGAAGTTACCCTCCAGCTAATAGGGAGTGACACAGGGGAAGAGAAGAGAGGTGTGAGGGGCACACAGAGTACCAGGGGTGCAGCTGGAAGTTACCCTCCAGCTAGTGGGCTGGAAGATGAGGCTGGGCTGCCTATGTGTTCTAGCCGGGCTGGGCTAGACTGGCGTGAATAAGATCATGCAGATGATGTTTATTAGTCAGTCTTATATTTATGATTATTGTTATTCTGTACCCTGCCCTGTTAGCAGGACATCTACAGTGGAGGGATCATTACGGAAATTGTTTTTGTCAGATAGGCAACTCTGCCATGGCTGTGTTATAAAACGTGGTTGTATTGCTGATGTTAAGCCTTGAGGGAATAGATATTTGAGGAACAATAAGACTATTACCTACTTATCTTTCTTAATTTTGAATATTTGTTTTTTATATTGAAAGAGAACAATTTGAATTGGTAATGTGTTTGACATTTTGGTAGCCAATTTATAAATTACAATTTGTTTTTGTTTACCATGCACACTGATACTGTTTTACAAAATATGTGTTATTTGAAAGGTGGCCATCATAATTGAATAAATGTGAACAACTTTCTATTGTGGAATTGGAAATATTGAGCCAAGAACCAAAGGAAAGAAAAAAAATTCATTCACAAAGTTCGCCTAATTTCACAAAGGAAAGCTTACATAGAAAACAAATACAAAACTTGTCCACTATCAACACAACTGCCCTCATGGATCTTGTAACAACAAAAATGCATTCACATTTTATGAACAAAATGGTACACATGGCTACATTTGCTTGACTATTGTTTATAGTACGCAGTGAATTTTTTTATAGCATATTATGAAGATGACTTGTCTTTGTAATTGGTCAACACTGTTCATAACCTGAAATGTCACTGGTTGCAAAACTGCAGTTTAAGCAACATATTTTATTAACATTTTCATTTCTGTGTACAACATAATTCATTTCATGCAGCAGTTGTCAAGATATCCTAATTATAATGCAAGCAGCAGACAACAGAATTTATGGTTGGCTGCCATCTTTAAAGGACAAAAAAGGCTACGGTTTCGTGTCATACACCTAATAGAGTTTATACAAAGTAACAATTTCCACATATACTACATTTTTTAACGTCAGTGGTTTACTCAGAATGTGACTTTAAAGTCTAAAATTCTAACGACATCCACGATGGTCTAGACGCCGCCATAGGTGAAGGGTTAACTTGGCTTGGCCATTCAGCGGGCGGCATTCTATATCTCTGCTGAAGCCGGTCAGCTTCCTGCGACGTTGTTAAGGGTCAACAACTTCGAGTCTTCGACAGTTCGTTCAGTTGGCATGAGATCTAGCAGCTGCTTATATCTAAATCTGTGGTTAAATCTATGGTAAACTTGAGTAATTATGCCTTAGTGTTCGTTGAAACAACCGGTAGTATTGAAGCAATGGATTCACATTGGTGATTTGCGGGCGTACTGTTTGGAATCCCTCCAGTCCAAGTACAGTTCACTTTGCTTGGTCCATTTTGAGGATAAATGCTTTGAAGTAGACATGTATCATCAGTTGATGGGATGATTTCAGCGATAACAATAATAGACAACTTTATATTTACCATCATCAGCATGTTACGCGCGTTGCCGAGTTGCAGCCATTTCACGACAACAGCCAAACCCCATGCAGGGAATCTACGTGGAGAGCGCCTCACCGTCTTGACGTCATTATTCGTCTAAGATGGGGTAGCTCATAGTATTCGAAGGGCTGGGTGTTAACAAATATTTTTCTGGTAAACCGCTGGCGTTAAAAAATTGAGTATATGTGGAAATTGTTACTTTATATTAACTCTATTAGGTGTATGCCACGAAACAGTTAACTTTTTTTGTCCTTTAAATTGTCTTCACACAGCAGGGGTTAAAATAACAAGGCTGTTGACGAAAGAAAGAGGGAATATATTCTTATCTTATCCATGTCTCATGTTATGTGTCAACAGCTGCACCATCAGCAGCAGTGCTGTGACAGTGACACCGTGGCACAGCATTGGTGTGTCTGTCAACGACACAACTCTACTGCTCCTTCACAATGGTCACCAGCTCGTCTCCAATGGATCGTGCATCGGGTCAGGGAGCTATGATAATGGTGAAAATGTCACTGCTGCTCTCCGCATTACCATTGGCAACAGCACAGGTTTGCATTGCATGTTTTACATGTGGATTATGAGGTATACTGGTTCAGTCTTGTATTGTTATTTTGTTTTGTGAATTCATGTCACCTGCCTAATGTGCTTTCAGGAGAGTAATAAAAACAAGTTTATTATATTAAATTTATTTTGCAAAACAGTTTTCATGATAGTTGATTCTTGTGTGAAAAATCTTTTTTTGTGTAAAAAATATAGTCAGTGTCTCAAACCGACTTCATCAGTACTTGAATGACACCTAATAATGACATCATTGTATGCATGAGGAAATTCTTACTTTCAAAGGCAACTACGTAGAAAAGAAAAATACAACACTAGTCCACTATCAAGACGACCGCCCTCATGGATCATGTAACAGAAATGCATTGACTGGGAGTACGTGGATATAGCATTAGGTCGTACGCTGAGAACCAAACCAAAGATGTAACATAAAAGAAGGAGAACAAACGACCAATGAAATGGGACAAAGGAAACTACAAAGCTTCTCACATGTGTGATGACATCATTGGGTGTCATTCAAATTCTGATGGTGTTGGTTTGAGACACTGATGAAAGTCTGCACATGGTAAATAAATGTTGGATATGTATAAAGAAAGATTTTCACTGAAGTTTGTGGTATTGTTGGAAGCAATTTATTTGTTAAGTTAACCTGTCACTAAAACAGTGAAGAGTCAACATGTAAGTGTGTCACTTTCTGGATTATCACCAATACGGTAGCTATGATTAAAACAAAACTAATATTTCCAGATGGTGCTTTCTGCGGAGAAGTGACTGACATGAATGTTTGGGATGAAACGTTGAACAGCACTGTGTTTGAGTTGGCTCTCATGAGTTGTGGCCATGAGGTTAAAGGCAACATTGTGTCTTGGCGCGACATGTCCATGGCTGAACTAATTGGGACCTCCATTCAGATACCTTCACTCTGTGACGGTAAGTCTCTGATCATTTCTTGCCAATTTTGTATTCAATTTGCTATATGCTAAGCTTCCTTAACTCCATGTGCTTATTTTATTCCGGCACAGGATGTCACCTCATATAGCTGTGGTTATAGCTTTTTGTTTCACTCCATGTTTTTTCAGTTTACTCAGCTGTATGAATGAGTTCCTGACTATTGAAACTGGTGAATATTTGTGTATGAATAGTCTATAAAGTAATTGCAGTGTGGGTGGATGCTTCCTGGAGAAGTTAAAATGGTATCTAAATAGCACATCAAAGTTAACACTGGTACAAAGGTTTGAATAGCGTGCATGTTAAATGTAACTAGAGCATTCGACTTAAAATCAAGAGAACCAACTTTGGATCCTACGTTGTGCTGTTAAACCATGGGCAAGCTCACTCGCTTCAGTTCATCCAGGTGTGTGCTGCGGATAATGATAAGCTGTATACTCTGCTGTGTAAGGTTTATCTTTCCCTTTACATCTGACATTGCTGCCTGCAGTGACTGACGACTGTGCCACGATGCCATGTGGTAACCACACATGTACCGACGCACTACGAGACCATGTCTGCAAATGCGATGATGGCTTTATGGGTCAAAACTGTGAGGTGAACATCGATGACTGTCGCGACAACGCATGTGAGAACAATGCCACTTGTGTCGATGCCGTGGCCACATACACGTGTCTGTGTCCTGACAGCTTCTATGGGAACTTCTGCGAACACCAGATTGGTGAGATCATAGTTACATGCTTTCAGGGTTAAAGAAGTCATTGACAGTGTGTAAATGGAATAATGATAATAATTATAAACTTCTATATCCTGATGAAACTGAGCTCAGAGTTGCAACAACTAATAACCATGAGGCCTAATCATAGATGGGGACAAACAACAATCAACATTGGAATGGAACGTTAAACAAATTACTCCTGATTTTTGGGGTGAAATATGTGTAGTTTCAGATGGTTTTATAGTGATGAGTTGATTCCAATTTGTGGGTGGAGCTACAGAGACAGCATGTGTGCCAATATTTAGATTAGCTGCAGGGAAACAGATAATCTGAGGGTCCTGGAAATATCGGAAAAATACAGCAGTGTAACTAAATCAGATGGTTGTTGAATAGAAAAGGCATGGTATGTAGTAGTAGCTAATATGAATTTGATTCAATACACAACTAGAAACCAGAGCAATTGCTTAAGTAGAGTTATCATTGTAAGAAACAGGGGACCTTAAGTACCAGTCCATGCTTGCAACACAATTCTGTATGTATTGTACATTGGAGTTTAGATGAGTCCTTTAAAGGGATTTTTATGTTAAGCTCTTTGTTATATAGGCAATTATTTTATTAATTATGTTAACATGATTATTTCAAATAATTCTATGTCTACATTTCATTACAAATATGTTTTATTAATCTGTTATAACCCTGAAACTTACTTAGTGTTATACTTACTTCCCCCTGTTCCTTTTGGGACATTGGGCAACCAAATCTTGCTATCTGGAACAATAAATGTCTTGCACCAAGTCTTCGTCAACCTTCCTCTGTTTCTACTGCCACCTTCAGACACCCACTCCATCACAATATGTGCTATTCAAATTCTTGATAAACGTACAGTATGTCTAGCTAGTCTCTGTTGTCGACAATTGATGATGTCATGTAGACAGTTCATGCCTGCTCAACTCATGAGTTCTTCATTGCTGACATGGTGTCCATGAGATGCCTACTATGAAGCGGAGACATCACTGGTGGAATACATAAAAACACTTACAAAACATAACCCAGTGTGTGCAGTTTCTTGTTTAGGCTATGCCTATATTATCTGTGAATGACATAGTCATGAATGTTCGGTTCAGTTCACAAGATTCCAGTTTTTTTTTACTAGTTCAATATGTTTAAAGGTCATTGCATGATTCGCTGTATATGCATAAATATATTTATAATCGGGCTCCATAATTAATCATCCATGTGGCAGCTAGCTCAAATGGGTTCACATAACACAGTTACATATCAGCTTGTTGCACAGATAACACCCAAGTTATGCATGTTTTGATACAGTATATCTTGAATGCATATAAGCCTAAAAAGAATCCCTTAAAAATAGGTTGTTTTAATAATTTGAAAAAGGAGAGTGACGAATAGAATATGTGGTCACTGATTGAGATGTAAATGCCAGTGCAGTTCCAGCTATGCTTTTACTAATACCTCACAATAAACAGTGCATGGGGCGAATGGGGCGACTGGAGTCAGTTCAGTCATAGCTATATTTGTATCACTACCTCACAGTAAACGGTGCGTGGGGCGAATGGGGCGACTGGAGTCAGTGCAGTCATAGCTATATTTGTATCACTACCTCACAGTAAACGGTGCTTGGGGCGAATGGGGCGACTGGAGTCAGTGCAGTCATAGCTATATTTGTATCACTACCTCACAGTAAACGGTGCGTGGGGCGAATGGGGCGACTGGAGTCAGTGCAGTCATAGCTATATTTGTATCACTACCTCACAGTAAACGGTGCTTGGGGCGAATGGGGCGACTGGAGTCAGTGCAGTCATAGCTATATTTGTATCACTACCTCACAGTAAACGGTGCGTGGGGCGAATGGGGCGACTGGAGTCAGTGCAGTCATAGCTATATTTGTATCACTACCTCACAGTAAACGGTGCGTGGGGCGAATGGGGCGACTGGAGTCAGTGCAGTCATAGCTATATTTGTATCACTACCTCACAGTAAACGGTGCGTGGGGCGAATGGGGCGACTGGAGTCAGTGCAGTCATAACTATATTTGTATCACTACCTCACAGTAAACGGTGCGTGGGGCGAATGGGGCGACTGGAGTCAGTGCAGTCGCAGCTGTGGCGGAGGCAACTCGACCCGTCGACGGCTGTGTGACAGTCCACCGCCTGACGCTGACGGCCGGCCGTGTGAGGGCAACAGCGAGGAGGGACAGGCGTGTCACACGGAGGAGTGTCCAGGTACGTGTCACACGGACGAGTGTCCAGGTACGTGTCACACGGACGAGTGTCCAGGTACGTGTCACACGGACGAGTGTCCAGGTACATGTCACACGGACGAGTGTCCAGTTACGTGTCACACGGACGAGTGTCCAGGTACGTGTCACACGGACGAGTGTCCAGTTACGTGTCACACGGACGAGTGTCCAGGTACGTGTCACACGGACGAGTGTCCAGTTACGTGTCACACGGACGAGTGTCCAGGTACGTGTCACACGGACGAGTGTCCAGGTACGTGTCACACGGACGAGTGTCCAGGTACGTGTCACACGGACGAGTGTCCAGGTACGTGTCACACGGACGAGTGTCCAGGTACGTGTCACACGGACGAGTATCCAGGTACGTGTCACACGGACGAGTGTCCAGGTACTTGTCACACGGACGAGTGTCCAGGTACGTGTCGATGACAACATTTAATATAATATCAGGATCACACTGGTTGTAGTGTTACAAAGCCATTATTGTAGCTGCACAACTTAAAAGATGTCTTGCAGAATCCCCAGTAATATACTATGTTTGGTTATAGTGTAGCATGTGTCTGAGTTTGCTATGCAAGCCGTGTTCCTGAAGATGTTAGCTCACAAACGATGCCAATATGGCAGGGTAGACAGGATGTTTTTGTTTTAGTCATTTCAGATCATCTTAGCTTTTTATATTCTATTTTATGATTTTGTAACAGCATGATTGCAGTCGCAGTTAACTATTAACTAAAAACTCATGTAAATTGACCATTCCAGCCAGATTCACCTATCGAAGCTGAATTGCCAGCTTTGATTCTTGATTTTGATGGATTTGGTCACATATGTATATTTGCAGTTTGTGGTGAGTTGGAGCCACCAAATCACAGTTGGTTGATGTTGGATGAAATACATTTGCGAGCATCGTTTTGCAATAATAACAACGTTTCCAAAATTGCCATGAAATACAAGTTTTATGACATGTATACTGTCGATACTGACCCTGTCCCCGTCGTTTGCAGTGTGCGGCAAGTTGGAGCCGCCAGAACACGGCTTTGTGAACTGCAGTGACGACGAGTCCATCAACTGTACCGTGGCTTGTGACGCCGGCTACGAGTTCAGCATCGAGCCACTTCCGTACTACTACTGCGGCCCCGACACGGCCAGTCGCTGGAGTCACCAGACACAAGACAATCCCCACGCTCGAGTGCCTGACTGCGCAGGTGTGTTGATTGCATTAGCATCAAAATTATATATATATATTGTCAACATTATTGGTATTTTGATTGAATGTGCATTTGAAGTATAAACCATCCAGCATCTGTTATATTGCCAATAGACTTGAAGACCGAAGGTCCAATCGACTTATAGCATCACTCTCTCAGCCTTCTGCCATTAGCGATTATATCTCGGAAACTGCTGAGGATTTATTTTATAATATAGACTTATCTGAGGGCACTGCTTCTGTGCACAAGTATGTTATAGTTGATTGGGTCATTCTGAAGGTCACAGCACTCTTATATAACCTTTCCTCAATGTTTGCACTGGTGATCTTAGGGTATATAGATAGTACACACAAATTGTATTTGATTGAATGTTTCTAAGGGCATCTCAAGGCCACCCAATAAACTACATGTCCACATTTTGCCTGTGTCTGCCTGGACAGTCTGGGAGACAACACTTGTGTATATGATACTGCACCACAGCCACACACTGAAGGCCAGGTGGCCTGTCTAGAAATCATAGCTAATTGGTATTCCATCTGGCAGGCAGCTGTTTGTGCAGATTTTAATTAAGCTGTATCTTCAAATATGATAGCGTCAAATATGATATGCATATATATATATATATATATATATATATATATATATATGCATATCACATTTGATATATATATATGCATATGTTTGTACATATATATATATATATATATATATATATATATATATATATATATAGTACATATAATTATAGTACATATATATATATATATTTGGTAAATGCAAATTTAGACATGCATTTTGAGCTTTAACTATTATTTATATCAGACATATAATATTATTACTACAATTTGTTTATTACTTCCAAAACAGTCTGGGTAACATATTTCTATGAGATGTAATATATAATTATCAATAACAACAATATGCTCAGATATGTCAACTTTATTTTAGGTACACACCAAAAATGCACATTATCCATGCTCCATCACTGTTCGCAGTGCTGTTTCCAGTGCCAATGACACTACACTTGTGGCAGCTGTCTGATTTAGTTTCCTCATCTGTGGTCTCTGGAGAGCCTTTATATGTAACTGTTACCCTTTTTGGCCTACTCAACTGATGTTGTTTGCTTGGGTAGCAGAATTGGTCTTTTTAGGCATAACTTCGAAATTGATCACTCAATGACAATACAACAAATGACAATACAAGACTCTGGTGCACCCTAATGGGCAACAGGTGCACCGCACCCCTAGTGGCAAAACTACAAAATCAAAGTAACAAAAATATCTGTTGTGTATTTATGGTCATGTAAGATAGGGCCTAATTTTTGTCTGATAAACATGCATTTTGGTATTTGGGTACACGCTGCCAGAAAGAGGGCAGCTTTTCTGCTGTTGATACAGGATTCCCGCCAGGCTGCACACTTAGGGAATCGCGGCTTATATAATTATCTTTAAAATGGTGAATTGTCACTTGTAGGTAACAAACATAGAAAATTAATATCTGAACAAATACATAATGAAATATCTTACTTATTGATATCAACTGCATTCTGAACACGTGGCTGGCTGAGTGTGTACACATGTTGTGTTACAGAGGTGTACCCACCACACAGACTCACCATCAACCACAACATCCCCTCTAATGTGTACACGTGTTGTGTTACAGAGGTGTACCCACCACACAGACTCACCATCAACACAACATCCCCTCTAATGTGTACACATGTTGTGTTACAGAGGTGTACCCACCACACAGACTCACCATCAACACAACATCCCCTCTAATGTGTACACATGTTGTGTTACAGAGGTGTACCCACCACACAGACTCACCATCAACCACAACATCCCCTCTAATGTGTACACATGTTGTGTTACAGAGGTGTACCTACCACACAGACTCACCATCAACCACAACATCCCCTCTAATGTGTACACGTGTTGTCTTACAGAGGTGACCCCACCACACAGACTCACCATCAACCACACTGTGCAGTATGCCATTGTCTCATGTGGCGCTGCTGATGTCATAACAGTGGCAAGGACTCGCACCCTGGAGACGGTCATTGGTGTACCATGCATCAAGAGCAGCACATGTGTCATGTCAGAGTTGAGTGTCACCTGCAGTGACACTGAACACAATCGTCATCGCCAACGTCGTGATGTTACGCCACTTCTTGCAGTGTCTGTTTTGTTGTCAGTCTCTGGTGATGACACTGATACTGCAAATTCTACCAGTGAATGTAAGCTGATGTGTGCTTTTTTTTTTTTAAATACCTAATTGATTTAGATAATTATAGTAACGTTGGTATAGATATATATTAGTCATATGTTTTCACATTTGCTGTAACACCCATTGGAAACAAACAGTACTATCAACATAATTTGAATTTGCATATCTGAGACAGATTGCAGCAGAGAAAATGTTGATGGTGTCTTCTCATGTTTCTGCTGATGAAACGAGTTGTCATATTCAGCTGTATGTGAACCAGAATTTGTGATTGATGGTATGAATCAGGGTACTGTGGGGCACAAGACTTCTAATTATAGTTCGCTCAGCTTGCCACATTGTAAAACAGGGAGTGAGGTGCTGGTAACAATTTTACAAAGCTTAATTGTAATTGGCACATTCAACTGGTCTGTGAGCATATAAGACTAAAGCAAGCATGTTGCTAGCTAATTCCAGTCTAGGGGGGCCTGCTCCCCATGCACCCTTGATCTGTCTGTGCATATTAACATAGTGTAAATGTATATCATACGTTGATAAATCACTTTAGTAACACCAATGCTGCATTTTTTTACAACAATGTATGTATGAAGTATGATCGGATGTATGATCACCTGATATGTAACAGACGATATCTTGGTTTCATTGGTGCCAATGCTTGGTGGTACTTTCTTGGCATACATTAATGACAGTCATAGTCACAATAAAACTACTGTCATCAGTGCATACTAGAATAAATCATGTAACAGCCATCAAACTTGATGTCATTATGTGTGTGCTGTCTCTTCCAGATAGTGTGCTTGATGAAGTGGATGCTGCTGTCAGTGACTTGGAAGCAGCAGCCGAATTGCTGGCAGCCCAGGCTGATGACGGTAACTTCACAGTGTTTGTTGATGGCGTGGAGTACATCATTGAGAGACAAAACATCTCTGGTGTCGTCGACTGTGGTCCGGGCATGACTCGTGTGTCCACTTTGTGTGGTTAGTTGAACAGTTTGCCTCAGTATTTATCAACCTATGATGCAAATGCAATTTAAACAATATTTGGTTACAGAAAAAATCCTAATAAAGCTATTATATAAAATGTGGAATGTCTGCTTTATGTTTTGCATTTATTTGGAAGTATATATGATGTCATCATCATTGCGACCAACCAGTTCTATAAGTACATACTAAACGATCGAGATCATTTTTTATTTTTAGCACAATGATTGACTGATATTCTTTTATGTGACAGTGGCATGCTCTAGGGGGACTTACAGCAGTGAGGATGTTTGCATGAAGTGTCCATACGGGACGTACCAAGATGAACCACAGCAGACATCCTGCAAGTCATGCCCCGATGGCTTCACAACACCCGGTGCTGCGTCAAAATCTCAGCAAGAATGCAGCGGTTAGCATGACCAATTTTATACTAAGTAACATAATAAATATGATTTGTATAACCATTTGTGTCGGGTACTAACAAAATGAGTAATAAAAGTAAACAATAATCGCGTTAGACATCTCTCTCTCTCTCTCTCTCTGCTGTCCATTGTGCCTGATGATGACATTAGTGTAGAGTTTCATCCATGTGTTTTGCTTGACGGGGGGAGAATAGTCTGATCTGATGAGCTGCAAAGTGTCTGCCACAGTTGATACATAAGACAGTAGATGCAGAAGCATCAGGAAAGCCACGGCAGAGATTGTGATCATTTTGGTATTTTTGTGATCTCTTTTCTTCAGTATGGCTTTTTCCCTTGTGAATGGCCACTCTCCACTGTTGTCAATCTTGTGCAAAAGTCACCCAGATGTCTACAGCGATGTGTGTAGCCTTCAGGTGTTTTTTGACTGCATCTTTGTATCGCAGCATTTGTCCACCCTTTGGTTAATTCTCCATAGAATACAGACTTTGGTAGTCCGGTTTTTAGTCCGGTGTCATTCATACGGGTGATATGTCCAGTCCAACCGAGTTGGGAAGCCATTGGAGTGGCTTCTATGCTGGACATGTTAGCCCGACTCAAGACTTCAACATTTGGGATGTGGTCTTTCCAGATCCAGATCCAGATAATTTGTCGTAGACGCCGGAGATGCACTTGAGAAAGTGTTCTAATGTGGCGACGGTATAGAGTGTATGTTATGTCTCCGCTGAGTACAGTCGTGTTGGAAGCACAATTGCCTTGTACACCTTGCACTTTGTGGAGACTGTAATACCATGTTGTGACCATACATGCTTCCGGAGTCCTTCAAAGGCTCCAGAGGCAGCATGAATATGGTTGTTAATTTCCACATCAATTGTGTTGTGAGATGCAACAGTGCTGCACAGGTATGTGAAGTTAGATATACCTTTGGAAAGAAGATATATCAAACTTTTCATATTGATATTTTTTATTGAGATTATCAAAACAGTATCCAAATAATTAGGAAACTTCCCAACGAGAAACCGATCACCTCCAGATTTGTTTACAATTAGAGGGTCAGAAACTGCACCTGCCTGCCCTGCATTAAGCAAGTGAGGGGAATTAATATCCACATAGCCAGTGTCTGACAAGTTCTGTTTACAGATAGGTCTCTGTTTTAGGCACTGCTATTGGTTACATTGACATCATTGGAGAGATCCTTGCCAGATTCAGATAGTAGACATACTGGGGCTGGTTGCGTAAAACTTATGTAGTGGGCGATAACTTGCCGAAAACCTAAAACGTCATAAAGTTACGCTAGTTGCATTTCACAAGTCTGCTCCATAGTTGCATTTAATTGCACCATAGATTTAGTAGGCATAACTTTATGCTAGTTGAAATATTTATGGCATGCTCCCCAAGTTCATTGATGCTCCCGACATGCCCACTCTCATCATAACTATTTTTAAAGTTTACACATGATATCCCTTACATTCATCCTAACTTGCCATTTGCTATATGAACGGCAAAGGTGGCAGCTAAAGAGAAAAAGTGTGTCCAGAAACAGCACGAATATAAGGATTCCCCACTGCAACATAATTAGGTCAATTCTATGTCGATTTAGTTATGTGAAAGCTAAATAGGTCTTATGAAACCGGTTGTAAACTACATTGATTAGTCCCTCTTAGCTGCGACCAGTAGACCACGTAATTGCACGAAAAAGTTACACCGCTTTATGAAACCGCCCCCTGGGCTCTCTCATAGTACCAGACTTGTCCGCCAGGAGGCGAGGGATGCCCTAGAACTTGTGACTGAACTTGTTTTACAGTATTCATGCGTGGAATTTTACATAGTCTTTCTAATAAAAGGTTGTAAAAGGTAGTAAATAGTATTATAAATGAGAAAGAAGAATTGCCAGTTAAAAAAGACATTAAACTTTGTTTGGTAAAAAAATGTCAAAATATCACTATGTCAATATTTGTACAGTGTTTTCTTAAAATTAATTTATGTAAAAAAAAAATTGTTTTTGTACATGCAACTCATTTCATTATGAATCAACACATTAAAGTAACATCACATTTTGTATTACAATTTCTTACAAAGTTCATGAAGCGCTTTATGTGGGGGCTTATTCAGTTTGTACGAAAGTCATCTTATAAGGTCACTAGAGAAATGTTGATACATTATCAGCATTTAATTTGATAACTTACATGTTTATAGTTTTATTTATTTTTAAGTTCACATTGTATGTGTATATTTCCAAGAATGCTGAGCTAAAAGAATAATCCACAACCTTGAGCAATAAGAACATTTTGCTCATCAAATAATCCAGTAGAAATTGATGATGGCTCAAGGAAGACCCAACAAAAATCAACCGTAGGAGCCTCAATTTTTTCAAGAACAAAATGACCCTGTCTATTGAAGTTGTTCTTTGATTTGGCTTTTCATTTGTTGATGTCAATCATTGAATATATGTGGGATGGAAAGCCAAAACCAAAGTTTTGATTATTCCAATGCATAGTAATAATATATCATGGTTGATTTAATAGTGAGAGAAGTCCATATTTAATAAGTTATAATTAACTAATTGTGTTTTACCCGAATCAATAATTTGGTGTATTCTGTCCAGTTTATTATATGTGTAACTGTTTCATTTATTGATCAATACATTTGTAAACCGAATGCTTTCATCTTGCAGTGGGATGTCGCACTGGAGAATACGTCAAAGACCACCTGTGTGTCAAGTGTCCAGTTGGCTTCTACCAGCATCTGCCGGCCCAGGCCTTGTGCAAAGGATGTCCAGACGGCTACACAACCTCTGACCCAGGAACAGTGACAGTTGACGAGTGCAATGGTGGGTGCTGAGATCATTTTCTCTACAGGACTAAGAAACACAACAAATAATGTGACATATGTTGACAGTCATGCTCATTATTACTGTTTCCATGGTCCAGTATTCTGTAACTCACTGGTCTGTATACATTGTGCTTACAACTGGTTGGCCTTAAGAAATCTCATTCAGCTGGTTAGGTTTTGCAGACATTATCGCCAAGCCAACATTTCTGTGGAATCTTTGCTGGCATTGAGGGGGTCACTGCCAGGCTACTTGTCATCCTCAGTGATTTGTTTACATCTCAATTTGTGAAGGGACCTATGATAGAATGATCTCCATGTCACTTGGGATATACAGGTCCCTTTATTGATAGCCAGATTGTTTAGCTAGACATACCATATCCCCCTGGTCCAGATGTTGAACTGGGAATGCTGGCAGGCTAGGTGGACATGCTAATCACTGGCAGGCTAGGTGGACATGCTAATCACTGGCAGGCTAGGTGGACATGCTAATCACTGGCAGGCTAGGTGGACATGCTAATCACTGGCAGGCTAGGTGGACATGCTAATCACTGGCAGGCTAGGTGGACATGCCAATCACTGGCAGGCTAGGTGGACATGCCAATCACTGGCAGGCTAGGTGGACATGCTAATCACTGGCAGGCTAGGTGGACATGCTAATCACTGGCAGGCTAGGGGGACATGCTAATCACTGGCAGGCTAGGTGGACATGCTAATCACTGGCAGGCTAGGTGGACATGCCAATCACTGGCAGGCTAGGTGGACATGCTAATCACTGGCAGGCTGGGTGGACATGCTAATCACTGGCAGGCTAGGTGGACATGCTAATCACTGGCAGGCTAGGTGGACATGCTAATCACTGGCAGGCTAGGTGGACATGCTAATCACTGGCAGGCTAGGTGGACATGCTAATCACTGGCAGGCTGGGTGGACATGCTAATCACTGACAGGCTGGGTGGACATGCTAATCACTGACAGGCTGGGTGGACATGCTAATCACTGGCAGGCTAGGTGGACATGCTAATCACTGACAGGCTGGGTGGACATGCTAATCACTGGCAGGCTAGGTGGACATGCTAATCACTGACAGGCTGGGTGGACATGCTAATCACTGACAGGCTGGGTGGACATGCTAATCACTGGCAGGCTAGGTGGACATGCTAATCACTGACAGGCTGGGTGGACATGCTAATCACTGGCAGGCTAGGTGGACATGCTAATCACTGGCAGGCTAGGTGGACATGCTAATCACTGACAGGCTGGGTGGACATGCTAATCACTGGCAGGCTAGGTGGACATGCTAATCACTGACAGGCTGGGTGGACATGCTAATCACTGGCAGGCTAGGTGGACATGCTAATCACTGACAGGCTGGGTGGACATGCTAATCACTGACAGGCTGGGTGGACATGCTAATCACTGGCAGGCTAGGTGGACATGCTAATCACTGACAGGCTAGGTGGACATGCTAATCACTGGCAGGCTAGGTGGACATGCTAATCACTGACAGGCTGGGTGGACATGCTAATCACTGGCAGGCTAGGTGGACATGCTAATCACTGACAGGCTGGGTGGACATGCTAATCACTGACAGGCTAGGTGGACATGCTAATCACTGACAGGCTAGGTGGACATGCTAATCACTGACAGGATAGGTGGACATGCTAATCACTGACAGGCTGGGTGGACATGCTAATCACTGACAGGCTAGGTGGACATGCTAATCACTGACAGGCTGGGTGGACATGCTAATCACTGACAGGCTAGGTGGACATGCTAATCACTGACAGGCTAGGTGGACATGCTAATCACTGACAGGCTGGGTGGACATGCTAATCACTGACAGGCTAGGTGGACATGCTAATCACTGCTGTACCACACTCTCTATTAACTGTGTCACTTTATTTGTGCAGCTGTATTAGTTGGAATGCAGGCAAAGACACAGATACACATAGTTAGATCACGTTCATATAATAACTCTCTCCAAAACGAATGTACCTGTTTGAATTGCATGCACACCTAGCACAATCAATAGCAATACATACATGGATTGTTAAATATACAACATGTGAATTCTATCACTCTGTTCCATTAATTGACTAGTCTATATATTATGGTTAGATTGCATCATTCAAATAGTCACTCTTGCAGAACATTATCGCCAAGTAAACACTAAGATAAGGAATAATTTTAGTATGATTTACTTACTTTGGAGCATTTTTTTGTCGAAGCGAGTATGACGTTTCGACCCGTCATCTACGGGCCTTGATCACGTACTGGTTTCACATGTGTTGCCTCAGATTTCGGCGGGATGATTTGATTGTAGATGCCAGACAGATGGTATCCCTGATCTCTGTTCATGGTAGGGGCTCTCTGTTTGATGTATATGGCCTCCTTCACTTTTCTCTTGTACCAGTTGGATTCACGGGTCAGTACTTTAGTGTTCTCCATGGACACTGAGTGTCCTGTGGCCCGGCAATGATCTCCTACTCCTGTTGGTTTGTCCAGGTTTGTGTGTTCTTTGAATCTCTGGCTGAGTGTTCTCTTAGTTTCACCTATGTATGTGTGGCTGCTGTCGATGTCACACGTGATGTTATAGATGGTTCCACATTGGTGTTCTTTGGGTGTTTTGTCTTTGGGGTGTACTATCATCGAGCAGAGGGTGTTCGCCGGCTTGTGGTACATGTGTATGTTGTGTGACTTATAAATCCGGCCAAGCTGTTCTGATAGTCCTGCCACGTATGGTAGTCCCAACATAGATCTTCGTGGGTTGTTGTTCGTGTTAGGTGGTCTTTTTGCACTGGGTGGTGGGGGTGCAAGTGCCCACTCTGGGTATCCGTTGGCTCTCAGGGCCTTGTGGACATGTGCCAGTTCTGACTTCCTGTCTTCAGCTGTGGTGACATACTGCTGTGCCCTGTTGGTGAGAGTGCGTACCACTGATCGTTTGTGTGTTAGAGGGTGATGTGACTTGAAGTTGAGGTACTGGTCCGTGTGCGTCGGCTTCCGGTAGATGGTTATCTTCGTGGATTCATCATCCAGAATATGGGTGCATAGATCCAGGAAGGGAAGCTTGCTGTCCTTCTCAGGTTCGATAGTGAATTTGATGTGTGGATCAATGCTGTTTATGTGTTCAGTGAACTCTTCCACGTCGTATTCGTGGAGTACGGTGAATGTGTCATCCACGTAACGTAGCCACAGTGATGGGGTGCGGTGCTGTAGAGATGGCTACTTTCTCAAATTGTTCCATGTAGCAGTTAGCTACTAGGGGAGATATGGGTGGTCCCATAGCTGCACCATGTGTTTGCTGGTAGCATGTCCCATCGTATATGAAGTAGGTCGTATTCAGGCAGAAGTCGAGAAGCTCAACTATCTGAGGGATTGTCATTTCCGTGCGGCTGGTTAGGGTGTCATCTGCATGTAGTCTCTCTGTGATGACTTCCAGTGTCTTATCCACCGGAACACTGGTGAAGAGTGCTGTGACATCATATGATGCCAGTTTCTGGGCGGGTGGTATTTCCAGGTCTCTTAACTTGTCAACTAGCTCCTTGGTGTTCTTGATGCTATGACAGTTCTTACCCACAAGGGGGGTGAGTATACTAGCCAGGTATTTGGCTGCATTGTACGTAATGCTGCCACAACTGGATACTATAGGCCTAAGGGGTGTGTTGTTTTTATGTATCTTAGGCGTCCCATACAATTTTGGGGGTTCTTCCGACTCGGGGTATAGCTTCCAGTACAGCTTGTCTGAGATGGGTCCATTTCTCTTCCACTTCCTTAGGATGTTGATCATTCTGTTCTTATACTTGTGTGTGGGGTCTTTGCTGAGTCTGGTGTACGTGTTCGTATCCCCCGCCATGTCGGACATTGTCTCTCTATGCTCCAAAGTAAGTAAATCATACTAAAATAAACCATTCTTGGCGCCATGAACAATATATTTACTATATAAGGAATAATGTTTTTGCTATTGATGACTTGCCATAATAAATACAGACTACATGGTAAACTGTATTGTGAATGTTACGACACTGATGTTGTCATTGTATTTCAGTGATGTGCACATCGGGGACACACAGCAAAAACCATGTGTGTGAGAAGTGCCCAGTCGGTTTCTATCAAGACCTGGATGGTCAGACATCTTGCAAGGAATGTCCAGAAGGCTTCACCGCGCAGGATGTTGGACTGATGAATATTTCCGACTGCAATGGTGATTTTACAAACGGTTTCTTTGTAACGAATAAGCTATATCTTGGCACAGTCTCACCGCTGTAATAAACCTTGTAATGAGTAAGCTGTATCTTGGGACAGTCTCACCACTGTAATAAACCTTGTAACGAGTAAGCTGTATCTTGGGACAGTCTCACCACTGTAATAAACCTTGTAATGAGTAAGCTGTATCTTGGGACAGTCTCACCAATGTAATAAACCTTTAATGAGTAAGCTATATCTTGGGACAGTCTCACCAATGTAATAAACCTTTAATGAGTAAGCTGTATCTTGGGACAGTCTCACCACTGTAATAAACCTTGTAACGAGTAAGCTGTATCTTGGGACAGTTTCACCACTGTAATAAACCTTTAATGAGTAAGCTGTATCTTGGGACAGTCTCACCACTGTAATAAACCTTGTAACGAGTAAGCTGTATCTTGTGACAGTCTCACCGCTGTAATAAACCTTTAATGAGTAAGCTGTATCTTGGGACAGTCTCACCACTGTAATAAACCTTGTAACGAGTAAGCTGTATCTTGGGACAGTCTCACCAATGTAATAAACCTTTAATGAGTAAGCTGTATCTTGGGACAGTCTCACCAATGTAATAAACCTTGTAATGAGTAAGCTGTATCTTGGGACAGTCTCACCAATGTAATAAACCTTTAATGAGTAAGCTGTATCTTGGGACAGTCTCACTAATGTAATAAACCTTTAATGAGTAAGCTGTATCTTGGGACAGTCTCACCACTGTAATAAACCTTGTAACGAGTAAGCTGTATCTTGTGACAGTCTCACCGCTGTAATAAACCTTTAATGAGTAAGCTGTATCTTGGGACAGTCTCACCACTGTAATAAACCTTGTAACGAGTAAGCTGTATCTTGTGACAGTCTCACCGCTGTAATAAACCTTTAATGAGTAAGCTGTATCTTGGGACAGTCTCACCGCTGTAATAAACCTTTAATGAGTAAGCTGTATCTTGGGACAGTCTCACCGCTGTAATAAACCTTTAATGAGTAAGCTGTATCTTGGGACAGTCTCACCGCTGTAATAAACCTTGTAACGAGTAAGCTGTATCTTGGGACAGTCTCACCAATGTAATAAACCTTGTAATGAGTAAGCTGTATCTTGGGACAGTCTCACCGCTGTAATAAACCTTTAATGAGTAAGCTGTATCTTGGGACAGTCTCACCGCTGTAATAAACCTTTAATGAGTAAGCTGTATCTTGGGACAGTCTCACCGCTGTAATAAACCTTGTAACGAGTAAGCTGTATCTTGGGACTGTCTCACCACTGTAATAAACCTTGTAAAGAGTAAGCTGTATCTTGGGACAGTCTCACCACTGTAATAAACCTTGTAACGAGTAAGCTGTATCTTGGGACAGTCTCACCGCTGTAATAAACCTTGTAAAGAGTAAGCTGTATCTTGGGACTGTCTCACCACTGTAATAAACCTTGTAACGAGTAAGCTGTATCTTGGGACAGTCTCACCACTGTAATAAACCTTGTAATGAGTAAGCTGTATCTTGGGACAGTCTCACCGCTGTAATAAACCTTTAATGAGTAAGCTGTATCTTGGGACAGTCTCACCAATGTAATAAACCTTGTAATGAGTAAGCTGTATCTTGTGACAGTCTCACCAATGTAATAAACCTTGTAATGAGTAAGCTGTATCTTGGGACAGTCTCACCAATGTAATAAACCTTTAATGAGTAAGCTGTATCTTGGGACAGTCTCACCAATGTAATAAACCTTTAATGAGTAAGCTATATCTTGGGACAGTCTCACCAATGTAATAAACCTTTAATGAGTAAGCTGTATCTTGGGACAGTCTCACCACTGTAATAAACCTTGTAACGAGTAAGCTGTATCTTGGGGCAGTTTCACCACTGTAATAAACCTTTAATGAGTAAGCTGTATCTTGGGACAGTCTCACCACTGTAATAAACCTTGTAACGAGTAAGCTGTATCTTGTGACAGTCTCACCGCTATAATAAACCTTTAATGAGTAAGCTGTATCTTGGGACAGTCTCACCACTGTAATAAACCTTGTAACGAGTAAGCTGTATCTTGGGACAGTCTCACCAATGTAATAAACCTTTAATGAGTAAGCTGTATCTTGGGACAGTCTCACCAATGTAATAAACCTTGTAATGAGTAAGCTGTATCTTGGGACAGTCTCACCAATGTAATAAACCTTTAATGAGTAAGCTGTATCTTGGGACAGTCTCACCAATGTAATAAACCTTTAATGAGTAAGCTGTATCTTGGGACAGTCTCACCACTGTAATAAACCTTGTAACGAGTAAGCTGTATCTTGTGACAGTCTCACCGCTGTAATAAACCTTTAATGAGTAAGCTGTATCTTGGGACAGTCTCACCACTGTAATAAACCTTGTAACGAGTAAGCTGTATCTTGTGACAGTCTCACCGCTGTAATAAACCTTTAATGAGTAAGCTGTATCTTGGGACAGTCTCACCGCTGTAATAAACCTTTAATGAGTAAGCTGTATCTTGGGACAGTCTCACCGCTGTAATAAACCTTTAATGAGTAAGCTGTATCTTGGGACAGTCTCACCGATGTAATAAACCTTGTAACGAGTAAGCTGTATCTTGGGACAGTCTCACCGCTGTAATAAACCTTGTTACGAGTAAGCTGTATCTTGGGACAGTCTCACCACTGTAATAAACCTTGTAAAGAGTAAGCTGTATCTTGGGACAGTCTCACCGCTGTAATAAACCTTGTAAAGAGTAAGCTGTATCTTGGGACTGTCTCACCACTGTAATAAACCTTGTAACGAGTAAGCTGTATCTTGGGACAGTCTCACCGCTGTAATAAACCTTGTAATGAGTAAGCTGTATCTTGGGACAGTCTCACCAATGTAATAAACCTTGTAACGAGTAAGCTGTATCTTGGGACAGTCTCTCCAATGTAATAAACCTTGTAACGAGTAAGGTGTATCTTGGAACAGTCGCCACTGTAATACATATAAATACTGAAATACAAGACTCACCAAGGACAGTTAGGACACTATTTCTGAAACCCATCGGTGGAAGTGTCTAGGTGTCACATCGTGATGTTGACAGTTTTCAATATATGTGTAAAAGACCACTGTGATGGAGTACTGGAATAGTTAAATATTCATAAGAATGTTAGTGAAAAGATTCCCTGAATATTCTAAAATTCACACGAGTTTTATTCTGCTTTCTGCAGTGACATGCATGGCAGGAGCGTACATCAGCGACCACGTGTGTGTGAAGTGTCCAGTTGGCTTCTACCAGGATCTGCCGGCCCAGGCCTTGTGCAAAGGATGTCCAGACGGCTACACAACCTCTGACCCAGGAACAGTGACAGCTGATGACTGCAGTGGTGGGTGCTGACAGTTCCAGTGTAGTTTTAAACTACTTTATAGACTACATAGTTATCTTTCACTTGCTGTACTAATGAGTGCAGTGGTGGGTGCTGACAGTTCCAGGGTAGTTTTAAACTACTTCATAGACTACATATCTTTCACTTACTGTACAATTTCCTTATGCAACCCACTTGATCCCTGATGTTACCAGGTCCCTTCCTTAGTTGTGATAGGTGTCACTGCTCGTACGTCCTGGTAAGGGTGCACAGTTATATCCCTATATAAATACCTACCTAATCTAATCTAATACCTAATCTAACCTAAATCTAAAATAATGGTGCTGCTGACCTGGGACTTGGATGTGACGACACACCCGTTTCCTAGTCTTCTGTGTGGGGCATTCACTTTTAATATGCAGTCAGTCCACAGGATGCAGTAAACACGAATCACCGCCTTATTGTGTATAGCTTCCTATGATAATAATTTCACCTCTCATGAAACCATTTTCTCTGGTCAAACATCATGTCAACTTCTCTGGAAGAATTTATCCATGTGGCAACTGATGAACTAAACTTCGGACTAAAGTTATCTTAACAAAGATACCCACCACTCTCTGTTGTCATGTATGCTGCATACAGTTGAGTGAACTGAAACAAATAGAGTGAATGAATGGATCCAAGGTTCACTACATCAGCACAGTCTGAACCTAGGTTCTGTTGATTGAGCCTCCAGTGATCTACTCACCAAGAGCAACCAGTCCCAACACCCCCAGCTTGGGTGTTTGGTGTTCTAATGACTGCGTCTCATGTGTCGTGTGTCAGTTGCCCTTTCATTCTTCTGGAAACTCCCACTAGATATGATGATGCATCAGTGGATTTAGATAGAACATTTTGTAGATTCATTATCAGCCTGTACACCCCAGCAGTTTTCAGGGTATGAGTGGTTGTTGCTAAGAAACTGTAAACCCTAAGCTGCATGTTTTTGTGTTTTCAGTGTTCCTTACAACATCACGTGATGGAGGACAGTTGTTCGGAATGGGTACGGTGACATTATCATAGGATAATGTATTATGTAATTCAAGCAATACTTGCATTATTGGTATAATTTCAGGGAAAAAAATCTTCTTAGTTTTGAGAACAAGTCACATTTGCTTATCATTTCCAAGTGACAATTTATCAATTAACTTGGTTTCTATTAAAAATAACTGTGAGAATGGCAACAATGTCTGAAATGAGTGTGGCAGGTTTCTTATTCAAAATGTGATATTCAATGTTTTTGCTATAAAAATGCAGCATGCACTGTCAGTCCACAGAGCAGCATGTGTGGCAGACTGCTGATTGGCTCAAACTGCACATGCCGCGTTGTGATAAAAAAGACTGATAGTGTTGCTTGTGATCTGAAAACAGCACTTGTGTAAATTTTTTTAAATATTGTAATACCATATTCATCAATTGTTTAAAAAATCGTCCTGGTTTGGGCAGTATTTTAGAAAGATCTGTTATCATGTTTTATCATGGAATCTGTAATTTATTGCTTAATGAAAACCATTCAAATGTTGGGTTTTGCATTATTACTGTGTGGGAATTGCAATGATGAATTTCGGCAATATTATGATGACTTAACAACATTGAACACCATCTTTGGCATTTGTTTAATTATTTGAGTGAATGTTTTTCTCCTGTCCTTATAATATACTGGGATAGTTCTGTTGACCAACAGGAACAGAGCATTTGTGGGCAAACTGGAATGCTTGATGCTGACGTGTTGTTTCTTGCCCCCAGGTGCTGCTATGACCATTGTGTGCAGCGTGGCAGTGTGTGTGGTTGTAGCCCTGGGCACCGTCGCTGCATGCGCCATCTACCAGAAGAAGAAGAAGTAAGTCACCTCCATGTCTCTGTCGCTACCAAATCACGGATTATGAAGTGATCTTGGAGGAATGGAGGCAAAAACAATCATTGCATTTCTCAGACTAACATGATATATATATATATACCCAGTATTTAAATATTTATGTATTGATATATCTACTTTTATGGCAATAATTTGGCATCATGCCAGTTTCAAATTCTATGATGTGGCCAAAGTGCTGAGGTTCAACTGTTCTTCCTAGTGGCATGTTGTAATTACACAGATTTGTTTCACATACATTGCCTGTTAGCTGAACATTTGCTTAATTTTGTTGCAGACACGTTGCCGTTGGGACCAATTCCAAGAGGTGTGACACACCTGATAGACCTCCAACACGTGTTGCATGGATCTAGTGACACACCTGACAGACTTCCAACACGTGTTGCATGGATCTAGTGACACACCTGACAGATCTCCAATACGTGTTGCATGGACCTAATCACACACTTGACAGATCTCCAACACGTGTTGCATGGACCTAATCACACACCTGACAGATCTCCAACACGTGTGGCATGGATCTAGTGACACACCTGACAGACCTCCAACACATGTTGCATGGATCTAGTGACACACCTGACAGACCTCCCACAGTTGCTACGTGGACCTAATAACACACCTCACCGACCTCCTCCATGTGCTGCATGGACCCATTGACACGCTTGAATAACTCCCATGCTGCATGGACCCAGTGACACGCATGGCAGACCGGACAGGTGTGTTATGTAGATCTCGTGAGTAGTGACACATTCACATGTGCTGCTTTGGCATAAATAAATGAAAGTTCTGTTGCCAACAGATGACCCTACTACACAGACACATCCAAGACATGATGAGATAGTGAATCACATCATCCCAGGCCAGGGACAGTGACTACGTATACTGTCCCTGGTAGATCTATGCATTGTAAGGAATTGGCTGAGTGAACCCTGTAATAGACCTGGCTGTACTAGCCATTGACACAGTGTAAACACACATTCAACTCACACCCTAGATCCAAGACAAAGCCCTCGTCACACAGGAATCAAAATATATAACATGTTCCATTTAACCATTCACACGAGTCACTGAGCCATGTAATCACATAATTACATCTACTCTCAAACTCCACTGGAAATTGCCAGCAAGTGATGTTGGTCGAGCTTATTTTCGTAATTCCACAATATGTAACTGGTAGCGCCCCCTGGCAGTTGGAGATGAACTGGCAGTTGGAGATGAACTGGCACTGAGATATTGATTTTCTAATAACGTGTGACGTTTTATTAAAAGAAAACATCTAGCATAAATCCAACAAATACCCAGTGTTTGCTTTAATAACAGGACATGTCAATCTTGAAGAATGTCAATTCACATAAAAACTGGCTAATAATGAATTACCAAATTATACAAAATAAATGTATTATTCACGTCATCGCTCATGTATTGGTGCAAAATTTAGTTATGCATTTGTTTTGAAAAAAATATCCTGTTGTAAAGTGTAGCGTGTGATATTCTCAAATACCAACTCTATCCAATGAGAAAGCAAGTCATGCTCATGTGACACTGATGCAGGTTATGATGATGCACCTTTACCACACTGATTTGTGTGCATTCTGTGTTTTGTGACATTGCACATTGTTTTCATTTTGTTAGTTAAGAATGAGTACCAAATACTAGCACTGTCACGTGTTTACCTGGTAACATTAAATACCTAGCAGTTGCTTATATTATGAAATATTACTTAAAATATGTTTCAATGTCTTTTGCAGTTAATTTGGGCATACATCATTGCAAATCTTGGTTTCAGTGTTGCTTATTTCTGTGCTTATTTCTTACATGACTGTTTCTGTAGTAGTTTTGCTGTATTGACTGAAGCTTTATATTTTGGTAGATTGATATATTACATTTTGATAGATTTCATTCAAAACGTAAACAACTATCATCCTCATTGGTCATATTTACATTATATGCCTAATTGTGAAAACGGAATATTAAACCAATATGATAAAAACAACACTTGCCAACAAATTGCCTTAAAATAGTCTAACTACTGTGTATTTATATATTAATTTATATGTTGGTTATTAATTATTGTTTCAGCGATCTGCACAATAGTATTACTTTTTGTGAAGTTATGTGTTTAGCACTCTCTGTGTTGTTATAATAATATTCAAGGAAGACACAGTTATGTCATGTCAAGATGCAGCTTTAGAGTAAGCAAAAGATAAAACGATAACACCTGAACAAGTTCACAACTATCGGAAATAACTACCGCGTTTGGTAAGGCTGACATCGTGTTTGTGATTCATACATACCGGTAGATACAGAGTACTGTATGTTGGTATTTACTCGGGCTGATCTTTGCTGTGTTTGTGGTTTGAAAATAAATACTACTGCATGTAATGCCAGTTAAATTGTATTGATTGTGTGGGAAACTAATAAACTGGTGTTGCAGCAAAATGTACTGTTCTGTTACTTGGAATTATCAGGGATGGTAATTATCAATAGAATGTTCATTGAATGAGTTGTGTTGAGTGAGATAGCTAGAAGATTGGCTGGTGGATTGTGTCATTTGCTGGTTAGTGACTTAATGTGCTCGTTGATTGTTGTAAACAGCAAGTTCTTATATAGTGCAGTATCCAGTCATTAGCACTGCTCCGAGCACTTTGTTGTTATTCTTTACATACTGGCAGACCTGCTAAACCAAATACTATAGTCACTTCTTGGGGAAGCATTCAGCTACACTGCAATTTATTCACGATGACTATTCATACACAAATACCCACCAATCTTTATAGCCAGGTACTCATCCAGCAGAGTGAACTGGAGCAATGTAGAGTGACCAAAATTGTCCAAGGTTAGACATGACTACATAGTATTCGAAAGTGGGCTCTCTCAATTGAAAAAGCAATGGTATAGCCACTGACTCACTTGACTGGCTGTGTGGTTGATATTCTTGACTGTCTGGCTGACAGTCTGCCGACAGTTTTGTTGAATGCCTGTCTGGTTGTCTGGTTGTTTGCTAGTCCAGTGCCTACCACAATTATAGGATATTCATGTTGTACAATCTCACATCTACTTCTGACAACATTGAACAATTACTGCATCACTCATCATTGCATACCTACCATACCAACAGACTGTGCCTTTGAGCAGGAAACGTGGCATCATGTATGGAGTCAACAGAACGTATCACGGTATGCAAAAGGTAATTTCGATATAAAACACCATTGGAATGAAACAAGTTCGGAAGGATTATGTTGGGTATTTCAGTTCACAGTGTAATTATTATACAGAAGCAAAGGAGTATAGCAGTAACGTACTTGTTACTGAAACATGTCATGGTTCCTTTCAATTTAAAGTAGCATCTTTATTTGAGGGAAGGGATTGAAGAAAAAGAGCAAAGGATAGATAGATGGAATGGGAAACTGTTGCTAGAGGAAATAGTACATGAAAAAAGTGAAAAGAAGAAGATAAAATTGAAGAACGAACTCACAGCCAATCCCACTCTTGACAATTTAACAAGATTGCCACCTAGAGATTCAACTCTAGATGGCAGGTGGACGGAAGCTGTTTGGCTTATCGATAGTCCAACCTATCTAGCTAAGTATACCCCGCCCATCGTAGGTACATGTCGATTTTATTTTTAAATATATTAACACTACTAGCACCTAGTGCCACCTACGCAATCAGCTGATAAATTGTTCCATTAATTTACAGTTCTTTGTGAAAATGAAAATTTTCTAATATCTAGTCTATACTGCTTCTTTGCTAATGTAACTCCATGTCCTCTAGTCCTTCTCTCTTCCTTGACCGTGAAAAAAATATTTCTATCAATATTTTCATACCCATTCAATATTTTAAACACCTCAATCTGATCTCCTCTCAATCTATGTGTAAGCTAGTCGAACGACGGTCTTTTGGTATTCAATACGTTTATTGAGAAAGAATACGCTCCCAGAGGGCGGCACGCTCCTCTAATAACTCGCTCTCGCACCACTTGGCGGAGCCGGCGCCAATTGCTGGCAAACCCGCTTATCAGGCCGCTGGTTATATACTGGGTTACTGGGTACAAGTGTTGACAGGTCGCTAGATGTAGTTGTTGACCAGTCGCTGGCCCAGGGCAAACTGCGCCTCAGCAGTTGTCCAGCTCGCCCAGCTGAGCGTGGCCTTATACTACAGTGCCCTCTGGCGACTATCAGTATCCACCAGGGTTACATGTCCCCCAACTTAAAAATTTAGCCGACCGCGGCTAACGAATAGAACTTAAATTGAAACCTTATAGGTGAAATTAGTTATCTAATACCGATCTCGGTTCTCTATGTGGGTTACTGTGATGACCCGCATTACGCCTCGTTGACCGACGTTGAGGTGGTGCTGGAGGGTTAACTGCCTCGCTATTGTTCGGGTGAGACGTAATTGTCACTTTGTACAATGGGACTGTTACATCACTCTCATGGCCTAACCTACTCTGCCTGTTCACTGTCTCAGGAAAACAAACCCGCAAGTCTTTACGATTAATCACGCGTTTCTTATGTCCCCTCTCGGGTACGACAACGTAAGTGTCCTCCAACTGTCCCGACACTACACACACTGTCGGGTCCCAGGCATCCCCAATTTTGTTACGTCCTTTCACCATAATGCGTAAGTGTACATGGTCTCCAATTTGCAGTGTATCTTCCCTCGTACGCTTGTCATAAGTCGCCTTTCGATTTGCTCTGTCTAACTCCAGTTGTTCCGTCGCTTTAGCATTTTGTGCCATTCTACAGTAAAGTGTATTTTTCAGCCAAAAAAGTTTTCAAATTTATTTTTGCTTAATTTATCCAAAACATTGTTATTAAGATAGACCAAGGTGTCGACCTCAATGGCCAACAGTCAGCAGCGATCGATATTAACACACTTAGCCGATGTGTTCATTTAAAAACACTTACCATCGCCGCATGTCTTAACCATAACGAAACTGGACATGTTAATTATATGCCAATAATGTCATACTTTAAAGTGGCATGCTTAAAGTAATGCTATTTTTCGATTACATTGATATCAACATTCGAACATTAGATGACAAATGTGGTAGTATAACGTATTTTTTTGTAATTATACTGACACAGAGTATCAGGATATGATTTGTCCCATAACCTGGTTATTTGGTTTCATATAGTTATGCAGAATACTCGGGAAATACCTCTGATCAAAAGCTAGATACCTGAAATGATTACTTAGGACAGTTACACATCAGAAAAATATTAAATGTTTGTACTGTATTGTATTACTATAAAAAAAGTAATAATGTCTAACTTGTGTTATGGCTAAGACAAAGCGTTATGGCTAAGACATTATTGTTATGGCTAAGACATGTATTCGTATATATACGCCTAATTTGACGAAAAATGTTGGTTTTACATAATTGCATAATAATACTGTGTATGTGCGGGTGTGTGTATGTGTGTGCGCGCGCGTGCGCGCATGCATGTGTTTATTATAGAACTTGCTATTTTCTTTCAATATCAAATAAACATTGATTATGAATGCAGAACAGACATGTTATTATTCGAAGATAACTTTATTAAAAGCCACATATCAAGGGGTAGAAATAACTCAACAATTTAGGTAGCCATCCGGGCTACTAGCTTGACATTTCTGGTAGCCCACACCCATATCTGGTAGCCCAAAATGTCTAAATAAATTACTCAGTATATAACTCACTAACTAAAATTGTGGACAAGGTGGTGTTTTTGTTGAAGCGTTGTCGCTCTCTTGTGGGGGCCTCTGTTGCATTACTTTTGTTTTAGTAAATATCAGTTTAGCACGAATCATCGTTTAGCATGCAATAACGGGCAAAAGTAGAAACTTAGTCAACTGCAGCACTTGGTTTGTGGCATTATGGATGAATAAAAACCGATCAGAAATCCAATTTCTTGTCAGGTCATATCAACTATTCTAAAACGAAACACTTGTGTTGCTTTGTAATAACTATTTTAATGTATAAAAGTTCTACTATATTTAGTAGAACAACGCAGATATTTTGCTATGTATATTTAACATGTATTTACAAATATTGTGTTGATGAAAGGCATCTGTATTTGTTAAGTTTCCCACTAAAATAATGTGGCATACGGCCATATCCAAATTGCGTAATAATAACATTAACTTGTATAACACCATGTATATTAAAAATATATTGTTTAAAGGTAGTTCCCCTTTTTGACATTTGAATACAACATCGATAAAGTTATTATTGTAAAACATAAAATCAATATAATTTAGCAGTGCTTGTACTCAGTTGTATGTGCACATTTTACCCATATTATAAAACAATTTTGAATGATTCAATTAATCAATTTAATATCCTCAAATGTGTTGTCTAAATTGCACATGTATTATTGATTATTGTTTATTATAATATAGATACTAGGCTTACATACTTTAACATGTTTTAACATCTATTAATTTGCATTTCCTCCGATATGTTCGTTGAGCCAACTTCCATTTCCGTTTATGATTCCTTTTATCTCTTTCCGACATTGTCTGCGTTTGCAGAGGTTTCACTTCCTTTCGCTTATTTCTCCGATCCTTTTCCTTAGCCAAATACGCGGCATGCTTTGTTGGTGGCGCTAGTACTTTCTCCATTTGCTTTCTTTGTCTTTCCTTGTTGCTCATTGCCTTTTTCTTTCGTGCAATCTTCTTTCAGCAATCTGTACATACGCCATGCTTCATTACGTGAATGCCATATATGTTAGTGTATTTTATTATGTTTATCTTCACTATAGTATAGTAGTCAAGTGGTATGTATATATGTATATATATATACATATATATATATATATATACACACACATATATATATATATATATACATGGTGTATATACACATATATATCTAATTTATATATATATATATATATATATATATATATATATATATATATATATAAATTAGATATATATATATATATATATATGTATATATATTTATATATATTTATATATTATATGATATCAGATACCGTGTGTGTATGTGTGCGGTATGCGTGATTGCGTACATACGTGTATGCGTGCGTACGTACGTGCATGCGTGCGCGCACACACGAGCGTGGTAATGTGCATCTATGACTATGTACTATGCTCTATACATATAATTGTTGTACTAAGCTACATAATTTACACTGTAATTCTTTGTATTTTAATATGTTGTCTTAGCCATAACGAAGTTGTCTTAGCCATAACATATTGTTTTGTTATGGCTAAGACGTTATGGCTCAGACAATATTTTTACAAATTGACCTCTGGAATGCATAACTCGCTTGAAGTATGTTTCAGCGACATACCATGTTGGTATGTAAACAATTCCACATAACTTGTATATTCTATATGTTATGCTAATAAAAAGTTACATAACATTTAGCACGTCATGGCTCAGACAGGTAGAAAACCTACGCGGCGAATTTCAGTCAAACAAGCAATATTTTGAGAAGGTATATCACAAACGTTGCCACCAAACATGTGTTTTTTTTTACAAAAGAGAGTAAAATAGGTTACTGCTGCAACAGTTATGGTTTGTACCAGTTTCAACCATTTCGAGCATTGGCACTGTTCTTGAAACGTTATGGCTAAGACAACTTCGTCCCATGGACATCCATGGGACAAACTGTCAAACTCAATATCTTTTTTAATATTGACATTTCCTTAAACATATCCGGTAAAATATGATTGCTAAATAAATGCAATTAGTCTGCATTAGCATCAGAAGTAAGCTGCTGTTAAGCAAACACGCAATATTAAAGGTTAAAGTACAAATATATTAGATGGGACACGTTATGGTCAAGACATTCCAGCATGTCAAATTGAAAAAAACTATCAAATGACTGAATATCTGTTATTGTAGTGACTTAGCATATTGGGGGGGATTATAGCAAACATACAACAGCATTCGTTTTTTTGTGTTAAGCGGTTCTTGAAAATTAAAAGCTTGGGACAAGAAAATACAACTTACTGTAGAATGGCTTATAAGCGCTTTTCAACTTAGATTGATTGGTAATCAACCCAGTTCATGTTGGTCCCACGAACCGTTTGAGACTGGAGTGTCTCGTCGTTGTGCAATCTGATATCGATTGGCAAGCGTGGAACACGACCGAACATCAAGTAGAAAGGGCTAAATCCCGTGGCAGCATGAGGTGTTACGTCGTACGCATAGCCATAGGTAAGTTCCGGTAGGTGGTCTGGCCACTTGGACTTCTGAGCTGGTGTCAGAGTGCGTAACAATCCGTGCATTGTCCGATTATATCTTTCGCATTGCCCGTTTCCCATGGGATGATATGGCGTTGTGCGTGATTTGTCGACAGCGTAGATCTTGTATAACTCCGTGTCGATTTTAGCATCAAAACATCTTCCTTGGTCCGAGTGTATCCGGAAGGGCACTCCGTAGCGCAGAAACCATTCACGTACTAGTGCTTTGCCTTTGGCCACTGTCTGAGCTGTTTGGTTTCTAGTCGGCACTGTTATTGTGAATTTACTGTACACATCGATCGGTCATGACCAGTACATTCTCAATTCCGTTACTAGCGGGTTCGAGTGTCGTGAAGTCAATTGCTACTACCTCTAACGGTTCCTTGGCGACAATGCTATGCATAGGAGTCCGTACTTTAAAATGTGGCATCTTTGCTAGATTACAACGTCCACACCTGGCAATCAAATTATGGATGTCTGAGCGTAAATTCGGCCAATAGAACCTTGCCCGCACTAATTTCTCGACCCTATCTATGCCTTGATGTCCCATCCGATCATGTAATTCCTCTAATACTTCCTTCCTCATGGAACTTGGAAGCAACAACTGGTTTACTGTGTCTCCACTCGTGGGATCTGTCATTGTTCTGCACAATCGGCCAGAACAGATGTGTAGGCGGTTCCACCAGGGTTACATATGTTTCTGGGGTTGTTAAACCACATTCTATTAGACGTATTTCATAACTAATATTCCTGAGTTTTGGTATCATTTTGGTTGCTCTCCTTTGTATTCTTTCTATCAATATCCATTTTGCGATATGACCTCCATGCATGTACACAATATTCTAAATGAGGCCTAATTATTGTTTTATACAGCGGTATTATTAGTTCTTTTTCTTTGTACACTATATTTCGCCTAATTAATCCACGAATTTGGTTTCCCTTCGCTGCTGCAATTCCACACTGCTCTGATACTTTCACTAATAGTTAGCCCTAAGTCCTTTTTCTTTAAGGTAGTATTTAGTACAGTACCACCCATTGTAAAATGTGCATCTTCATTCCCATGTCCTGTGTGGAGGAACTTAAACTTTCCAAAATTAAACAGCATTTGCCACTTCTCAGACCATTCTGTCAACTTATTAAGATCATCTTGTAAATGCTGTCTATCTGTATCACTTTTAATTTTCCTAAACACTTTTGTGTCATCCGCAAAATTCAACACCTTGCTTGTAATGTCATCATCCAAATCATTGATATATATATATATATTAAGAATAAAATAGGTCCTAATAATGATCCCTGCGGTACTCCACTCAAAACTAATTTCCAGTTTGAGACCTCCCCATCAACTTCTACTCTTTGTCTTCTATCAATAAGCCATTTTCTAATAGTTATAATCATACAATTTCCTATGGAATGGGCCTTTTGTTTAAGTAGTAATCTTTGCCACTGGTGCGGCACTTAGTCAAAGGCATTTTAAAAATCTAAGTAGATTATGTCTATTGGTGATCTCTCATCTACTCACTTTGTAACATCTTCCAAAAAACATAACATATTTGTTAAGCATGACCTGGCTTTTAAAAACCCATTTTGAGATGGGTTTATCATTTTATTTTTAACAAGACAATCAACCAAGTGATCTTTAATTAGTCTTTCTAATAGTTTGCAAATCACCGATGTTAAACTCACTGGTCTATAGTTCTCTTTCTTGTTTCTCGAACTTTAAAAAAATAATAAGGTCTACTGTTTGCTTCTTTCCATTCTAACAGAACTATTCCCTCCTCTAATGACAAATTGAACACTAGCTGTCGCAAGCGGTATGCTGATTTGTTCTACAATTTCCAATAGTAATTTGGGAGGAATCGCAATTACTATAGGTGATTTATTATTCTTCATATCTCTGATTTTCATAGCTCCCATTGTTGGGGTTACAATTAGTTTATTATTAGTCCTAAATTAGTCCTAAATAGTCAGACTCTCTCCCTTCGAACTTAGTGTCTAGTAGGCCTACTGGTAATATACTTTCAATTCAATTCAATAACTTTATTCCAGAATTCAACAGAGCACATACAGCAAGTATATGTGACTCTGAGGTCCATATGTTACATTAAACACACAATATGTGCAGTATATAAAAGTACAGAACAGTGTATAAAAGAAACACACAGTTATTTCAATCAAGTGTGTATATACAAAAGCTTGTTCCAGTGCTTACGGATCCTGGAAGTGAATCTTAAGCTAGAAGTTAGTATGTCATTTAAAATATAGTTAACAGAGCTATCAATTCTACACATAAATCTATACACCATATTCCTAATAACTGATTGGCAGCATTGTACATCAAACACAGTGCATAGCAGGCTAGTACTTTCAAATTTTGACATACCAATAAACAACTTTAAAAAATATTATGATATGCAATATGCAACCTATTTAATGTGGATTTTTTATAATTCCACCAGAATTGCACTCCATACATGGGTGAGCAATATGAACGAAACAGTGTGAGTTTAACCTCTAGGGAGCACATACTAAATTTTCGCAATATAATATTTCCTTGTACATGTAGGGATTTTTCAGCGATAACTATTATAATTATATATAGATATATCTATCACTATTTAGGGCTACTAAAGCCATGCATATATGCAAATACGTACATAATCACAAGGAGGGTGTTTACCCGGTTAAGAGACTATAACCAGTATGGAAGGTTTCCTATGCAATTTATATGGTAATTTTAGGGCCATCTGGCTGAGGCAGAGGACCAACCCTGGTATTTTGGGACGCTACCAGGGGAGGGAAAGTTCACTAGCACTGCAGGCTCGTCTATGCTAATTTCTAGGGCCATCTGGTTGAGGAAGATGCTCCACTTTATTGTTGTTGGGGGAAACCACAGGGTGCAGAGTCCGCTGGCACCCTGCCAAGATTTCTAGGGGTAGACGCGCTGGACAAAATATTAGGTAAGGCGTCTAGCGTCTGTCCTCGGGCTACAGTACCACTAGTATAAATAGGGAGTATTTTAATGATTCGGGGGAGACTTCTGGGGCCTATTACCGGGGGAACATGTATTGTTCACCCCGGGACACGCGCTCCAGAGCACCCTGTGACAGACTTACTGTCACAGAATATACGATGTGTGTGTGATATTGCATGGGCAGACTTCTGGGGACTATTACCGGGAACACCTACGCTGTTTACCCCGGGACGCGCCGCTCCAGAGGGCCCTGCGACATGCTTGCCGTCAAGGCACATACTGTGTGTTATTGACGGGCTATACTGTGTGTTATTGACGGGGGTTGACTACTGGGGCCATTTGTCGGGGAACACACACATACGCTGTTCACCCCGAAACACGCCGCTCCAGAGCGCCCTGTGACAAAGATACTGTCACAGTACATTGTGCTGAAAGAAGTTGTGCCGTACGAGGCATATTGTTCTCTGATTGAGGAACCACACCACACCTGTGGGTGAGTTCTTTGCTTGATCGCGTGTCAAACACGCTGTCAGTACCGTCACATTTGTATTGTGTTTATATTGGTTTAGTTAGTGAAGTATTTTAGTGAGTGTCTTAGATTTGTACTGGTAGGATTTTGATGTAATAAACTGTAGAAACCTTATATATATTGTTGGTGTTAGACTGGTTAGACTGAGTGAGTGAACGTGTGCCCGAGTCCGCCACTAGACGCCTCCGTGCCGACCGCTCGCGCCAAACGATACGATTTGGTGGCGGGGTGTTATCCCGCAAACGCTACATACATACAGAGTTCTGCGTTGTCTATTAATATCATCATCATCTGAAAGATCATCTGAAATATAGTTTCCAAGATATTTATATGTAGCTACAACATGCAGAGTAACCCCTTTTATGTTAAATTCAGGGATAGAACACCCTTTTAAGGTCGCATATCTAAATATCATAACTGCACTCTTCTTAGCATTGTATTTCACATCATGGCTCATTCCAAATGTCTCACATTCACGTAGTAGCTGGCATAGTCCTGCCAATTGTTAATGATGCTGATCAGTTTATGTGTACCAACAGTGACTTGTATACACTGATCTAATTTTGTTTAGATCAGTGCTTGTATACGCCTGTGACGTCAACGGAAGTGACCTTTAAATATAGCGTACAATAAACCGCCCTCCGTTTATGACGCAGAAGAGTCTTCAGTCTTACTTATATCCCGTTCATCTTATATCTAATCTTGTTAGCGTAAGAAGCAACAAAGGCGCTAACAAACATGGTGGCAGCGGTACACTCGAATTTGTCGTCCTAACTGCTGAGTTAGGGACGTGAACTTTGCTCGATGATCGAACAGCTACAGTGAGTAGTTTGTCACCGCACAATAACGGGACTCGCGTGACCTTAGCGGGGAAACTACCCAGGTCACCGCCCTCGCCCTGTACTGATTACAGGCACGTCCGCTACGATGGCTCAGCCTCCGGCCGCCGCAGCCCAGCCGCCCGTCGCTGCTCCGCCAGCCCCGCACCAGGCGCACTTCAACGCTAAGCCGCCCGAACCTGTCAAACTTGGCAGTGATGCAGCCGCTAACTGGAAACTGTGGAAGCAGTTGTGGTCCAGCTACGCTGTTGTCGCCGATATCGACGACGCGTCACGTACCGATGACTTCCGGAAAGCGCTGTTCATTTCGACGATGGGTATCGAAGGACTACAGATATACAACGCTTGCGACCCTGCCGACACCGACACGATCGCCATTATCATCGGTAAGATGGATGGCCACATCTTGGGGCAGACTAATGAGACTTTTGAACGATACAAGTTCAATACACGGGCGCAACACTTGGGACGAAACGACTGACACGTATGTAGCGGCACTGAAAAACCTGCGGAAAACGTGCAACTTCTACGACTGCTTGCAGGACAGTCTACTGAGAGACCGCATTGTTTTCGGCGTAAAGGACGGCAACACTAGGAAACGTCTATTGCAAGAACGCAACTTGGACCTTCACAAATGTATAGACATATGCCGCACATATGAAAATACTGCATCACAACTGAAGGTGATATCGGGAAATGCCGAGGACGTCCACAGATCGAGTTGAACAAAAACCCGTGCGACCAATGCGACACGGAGCAGCACCAAGAAATGCGAGACAAACATTTCGTCCACGCATTGACTGCAAGTTTTGTGGTCGAAACCACGAACGTAAAAAGGAGTCGTGTCCTGCGTGGGGACAAATGTGCAAGAAATGCAGAGGAAAGAACCACTTCGCAAAAGTATTGCGCACCGGACATTCGCAGAAAGACTCATGGCGTCACTGGAGAATATCCACACAGCAGTCATGCCGATGACTATGAGGATAACTGTATCTTGTCTGTGGAGACTGAGGCCATGCACTCCGTGTCAACTCACCCGACTGGTCCGCTATACACGGAAATGCGACTTCCTGACGGAAAGCCACTGCGAATGCAGATTGACAGTGGAGCTACTGTCAATGTCATGCCGGCGAAGCATGTCGGCTCTGCTAAGTTAATGCACTCAGACGTCCAACTGAGGATGTACAACAAGGCAACTGTGAAGCCACTGGGTAAGTGTCGTCTGCATCTGGTTAACCCGGTCAACAACCACAGATATCAAGTCGAGTTCCAGGTCGTTGAGGAAAATCTCACACCTCTACTGAGCAGGAAGGCTGCAGAGAGGATGAACCTGATCACGGTCAACTACGCAAACTTCAAGCAACTGCACGTTGTTGGTAAAGCGAACTGTGAAGCTATCACAGACGAGTTCAAAACAGCGTTTGAAGGCGCATCAATTGGATGTCTGCCAGGCACTGTCAGCTTGAAGACTGAAGTCGGAGCGAGGCCAGTGCAGTGTCCTCCACGACGTGTGCCAATAGCGTTGCAAACTAAACTGAAGGAAGAACTGGATGATCTCGTGATGAGTAACGTTATCACGCCTGTCACTGAACCGACTGAGTGGTGCTCCCAAATCTCCATTCAAACTAAGAAAAATGGCACCCTGCGTGTATGCATCGACGCGAGGCCGCTCAATGAAGCTCTACGAAGAGAGAGAGGTACCCCCTGCCAACAATTGAAGACGTCCTCCCAGAGCTATCTCACGCAAAAGTGTTCAGCAAAGTAGACCTATCTCATGGCTACTGGCACTGCAAACTAGATAAGGCAAGCAGCTACCTTACGACCTTCATTACTCCGCATGGAAGGTACCGATGGCTACGTCTGCCATTTGGCACGAAGGTCAGCTCGGAGATATTTCAGCGAAGGCTGAATGATAATCTTGTAGGCCTCAAGGGAGTCGTCTGTGTGGCAGAGGACATCCTGATATACGGCGACTCGGAAGAACAACATGACAGCAACCTCAGAAATCTACTGGCGAGATGCAGAGAAAACGGCTTAAAACTCAACAAGGAAAAGAGTATGTTACACACCTCACAACTGAACTTCCTAGGCCATGTTGTCACCGACAAAGGACTGCGACCAGACTTGAAGAAAGTGGAAGCCATTCTGCGTATGCCCAACCCCACTGACGTAGAAGCAGTGCGCCGTCTGCAAGGCATGATCACCTACCTTGCTAAATTTCTCCCGCGACTCTCCACTATCATGGAGCCAATACGACGACTGACTCGCCAGGACTGCAACTGGGAATGGGGAGAAGAGCAAGAGACCGCGATGAGTCAGCTGAAGAGACTACTCACAACTGCACCTTTGCTGGCGTACTATGATCCAGCAAAGAAACTGACCATCCAGTGTGATGCCTCGAGCACTGGTCTTGGTGCAGCACTGATGCAAGAAGGCAAACCTCTCGCATACGCCAGTCGAGCGCTCTCTGACAGAGAAGTAGGCTACGCTCAGATAGAAAAGGAGTGTCTAGCCATAGTCTTCTCTCTCGAACGTTTCCACCAATACACGTTTGGTCGAGAAACAACATTATTCACAGACCACAAGCCACTTGAGACAATTGTCAAGAAGCCCTTGCACAAAGCACCGAAGCGAATCCAAGGCATGCTCCTTCGATTGCTACAGTGTGACATCGAAGTCACCTATAGACGAGGCAAGGAGATGCACATTGCTGATGCTCTATCTCGAGCATATCTCTCCAACGGCAATGACAGACAAGGACAGTTCTCACAGATCAACGCCTTCAAGCATCTGTCTATCGGCCAATCAACACTGCAGAAACTACGTGTTGCAACTGACGATCCTCAATGGCTGGCCGGACAGCAAGGCAGACATGAACGCAGAATCTCCTCGTACTTTGCCATGAGAGACGAACTGGCAATCCATGATGGACTCATCTTCAAAGGAGAACGCGTGGTCGTACCGCAATGCGAAAGGAAATAAAGCACACCTGGGAGCTGACAGCATGGTACGACGTGCACGAGTGTGCATATTCTGGCCAAGAATGTCAGCAGACATAAAACAAGTCGCAAATGACTGCGAAGCTTGCCAGAGCCTGGCTAAATCTCTACCCAAGGAGACCCTCATGCCGATCGAAGCAACTCGTCCTTGGGAATAGGTGGGGACTGATCTGTTCACCTGGGACAACAAAGACTACTTGCTCACCATCGACTACTTCAGTGGTTGGAGGGAAGTTGACCGACTCTACAACACGACGACTACTGCCGTGATTCGTGCTCTGAAATCACACTTCGCTCGCTGGGGAATTCCGTCTACCATAGTCAGTGACAACGGACTGCAGTACACTGGCGACAAGTTCCGTGAGTTTACAGCTGAATGGGACACTGAACACTGCACAAGAGCACCCGGGCATGCCAACGCAAATGGTAAAGCAGAGTCGGGTGTGAAGGCTGCTAAGTGTGATGGTATGCCAATGTAAATGCATAGAACGACATATGCAGTCCAAGAGATCAGTTTTGGAAGATGACGAGACTCGAGGTCGATCACTGTTATCCCTCTCTCTGCTTGTAATTGTAATAAAGTGATTTGTTCAGTACTTCTGGTGTCGAATCAGATATGCATGAATGCGAGATGAGTCGGACAATCCGACTACACAGATGTCAGGCCAAGACGACACGTTTCATGGTGGCAGCTACGGTTGAATCCGGCGCTTACGAGATTCGTAAATAGGTCAACACGCACACGGCACCGTCGAGTCGACGCTGGCCAGCTCCGATTTGTTGTTCTCACTGAGTAAGTGATATACATTGCCATTAATAGGCAGCCATGGGTGATCTGTCAGGTATAGAGCCGCCCCGCATGAACTGGTTAGCCACTGATTTACCCACGGAGTTTCGTTCATTCCGTCAATATTGCGAACTGATTTTCAGTGGGCCCTTTGCTGAAAAAGGGCAGAGTGAACGAGTGACCTACATCCTGCTATGGGTAGGACAGGAGGGTCGGCGAATGTACAATACGTGGGACCTCAGTGAAACTGATAAGAAAGACGTTGAGGTCATTTGGGCTAAATTCCAGGCTCTGATAGAACCCAAGTCTAATTACAGGCTGAGCCGTTTTCATCTGCAAAAATTCAGGCAGTTGAGCTCTGAGACAGTTGACGAATTCATGACACGCTGCAAGACGCAGGCGCGTAAATGCAAGTTCCGTGATACTACAGAAACCGAGGAGAGGTTGATCGAACAGTTAGTAGTGGGTGTCCGGCACGGGAAAGTGCAAGAAAAGCTACTGTGCCGTGATGAGACACTAACACTTGACGCGGCGATGGACGTTGCTAGAACGCATGAAGCAACACTGGCTAATATGCAGCAGTTCTCAGGAGACGCTAGCAGCATCAGTCACGTCAGCCGGTCGCGGAGAACACATGAGCCAAGCGGACGTCCAGAGGAGGCACCTACGTGCGCAAAATGTGGACGTCATCATGCGCCCACAGATCGATGTCCAGCAGAGGGCAGTAAGTGTAATGCATGTGGTAAACTAAATCACTGGCAGCGAGTATGTCGGCAGGCTACAGGTTGGACGTCTGGCACAGGAGGAAGACGACACTCTTCTGGGCGACCAAGATCCCGAGCTAGGTCAAGACGAAGGACCAACCGAGATGAGCGCCAACGAGGTGATGTCCACTCCATCAGTCAAGACGCCAGATTCGATCAGCTCAGCGACAACTTCGAGCCGCTTGCTTCTAATACCGTCAACATCAACGCCGTCGAGAGGGACGAAGTATATGCGACTCTCAGGATCACGCTGAAAGACAGGCCTGACTCCACAGCGACACTTCGTGTCAAGGTCGACACAGGTGCGCAGGGTAACGTAATGCCGCTGAGGACGTTCCAGCGCATGTACCCGTCAAACATCGACACAGAAGGAATACCTGTGCGAGGCAGCCTTGAGCATCGAGCTACGATCCTAACTGCCTACAACGGACAATCGATCCGGCAGTACGGTACTACGCGACTGAAGTGTGTGCATGAGACAACCACACACGAAGCAGAGTTCTTTGTTGCTGACACGCCAGGTCCAGTGATCTTGGGACTACCTTCCTGCCGCAAGCTCAACTTGGTGACCTTGAACTGTGCAGTCAGCGAACATCCACCGCCGTTGAACTCGAAGGAAGATCTCCAGCGGCTGTATCCAGATTGTTTTAAGGGCATCGGCAAGTTCCGCGAAACGTTCCACATCACACTAGACCCTGCTGTGACCCCAGTCGTACATGCGCCCAGACGATGTCCGATCCACATCAAAGACGACGTGAGGAATGAGATCAACCAGATGGTAGAACTCGGGGTGATCGAGAAGGTCGAGGAGCCTACAGATTGGGTATCTAGCATCGTATACAGCAGGAAGTCGAACGGAAAGTTGCGCATCTGCTTGGATCCCAAAGACTTGAACACAGCTATCAAGCGTCCGCACTACCCAACACCGACCTTGGAGGAAATTACCCACAAGCTTGCTGGGTCAATGATCTTCTCCAAGCTAGACGCACGTCACGGATACTGGTCCGTGCAGTTAGACGACGAGTCTAAGCGTCTGACAACGTTCAACAGTCCCTTCGGCCGGTACTGTTTCAGAAGACTACCGTTTGGCCTGAACCTCAGCCAAGACGTGTTCCAGGAGAGGATGGACTGCATCCTTGAGAAGTGCCCAGGAACGATAAGTATTGCTGACGACGTGGGTGTGTTCGGGAAGACAGAAGCCGAACACGACAAACATCTGCACAACTTGATGAGAGTAGCACCGCAGCATGGGCTGGTGTTCAACATTGATAAATGCGACATCAAACAGGCGAACATGAAGTTCTTCGGGTTGGAATTCAGCGCAGACGGCGTACGTCCAGACCCAGGCAAAGCCGCGGACATCCAGCGAATGAAAGAACCGCAAAACGTCGCACAACTTCAGGAATTTCTGGGCATAGCCACGTACATGTCGCCATTCATTCCAAACATGTCGCAGCAAACCGCAACCCTGCGTGATCTAGTGAAGAAGGACGCCGAGTTCATCTGGGCGGAATCTCACAACGCAGCGTTTGAAGCGACGAAGTCTCTCATCTGTCGTGAAGTGACCCTTGCATACTTCGACCCACAGGCTGAGAGTGTCATCCAGGTCGACGCATCCAGCCGAGGACTCGGCGCTGTTCTCATTCAACACGGGAAGCCCATCGCGTTTGCCAGCAAGTCACTTAGTGATTGCGAACAGCGATACGCCAATATTGAACGTGAGATGCTCGCAGTCGTCTTCGGCTGCGAGAAAAGTTCCACATGTATGTCTACGGAAAATCGTTCGTTCTCGAGTCGGACCACAAACCTCTCGAGATGATCAACTTGAAGAATCTTGCAGCAGCACCGCAGAGATTACAGAGAATGTTCCTTCGAGTACAACCGTATGACTTTGTGTTACGCTACAAGCCAGGAAAGCAAATGATGCTGGCTGACGCCATGTCAAGACAACCGAGTAGCGAGTCGACGCAGATCGACCTTGACATACAAGTGTCATTCGTACAGTTTTCAACGCAGAAACTACAGTCGATCAGAGAGGCGACACAGGCCGACGATGAACTGTGTGCGCTGAGAGCCGTCATCGTGGATGGATGGCCAGATAGCCAACGCCACCTAGCTGCACCGTTGCGACCCTACTGGTCATGCCGAGACGAGTTGGCAGTTGAGGACGGTCTTATCATGAAGGGCGACCGTCTGGTGATTCCCCTAAGTCTACAGGCGGAAGTGTTGAGCAAACTGCACGAGGCTCACCAGGGCATAGAAAAGACCCGGCTACGAGCGAGGTCCTGTGTCTACTGGGAGTCGATCAACAAGGACATCGACGACATCGTGAGGAAGTGCGACGCGTGTCAACGGTTACAGAAACGTCAGGCGCACGAGCCGCTGATGCAGCATGAGTTACCGACACGTCCGTGGCAGATCGTCGGCACAGACCTGTTTGCCATACGAGAGGACACGTATCTTCTCATCTGTGACTACTACTCGAAATTCTCTTTTGTCTACCGCATCGAGGGGAAGGTGACAAGTGACCGCATCATATCGAAGATGAGTGAGGTGTTTGCGGAGAATGGATCGCCAAGCAAGGTTGTGAGCGACAACGGTGGACACTATAGCAGTCAGGCTTTTCGAAACTTCGCCGCCGAGTGGTGCTTCGACCACGTAACGTCCAGCCCACACTTCCCACAATCGAATGGATTCATCGAACGTCAAGTTCAGACGGTGAAGTATACCCTGAAGAAGGCAGCGATGTCGAGATCCAACCCGCAGAAAGCACTGCTCGCGTTGAGATCCACACCAATCGACAGCCACTTACCGTCACCGGCAGAGATGCTAAATGCCCGCAAGTACAAGTCGAACCTCCCCGTGATCATCAGAAATGAACACTGGTCGAAAGACGAAATCAGACGTCGTCTCGCCGAGAGGCAAGAAATCCAACGTCTTAACCATGATAAGCGAGCTATGCAACCACTTGCACCGCTAATACCCGGACAGGACATTCGTGTGAGAGACACTCAGACAGACACCTGGCAGCCTGCCAAGGTGATATCAACTGATGTACAGCCGCGGTCATACAACGTCTTGACTCCGAGAGGCACTAAGCGACATACGTTCCAACAAGACAACGTGGACGATACAGACGACTTGACGCGAAGAGACGACATGCAAGTCGTACCACCTCCGTGTAACTCCGTGTTACCCCAGAAGAAGTCAGTCCGTTTCCAGCTTCCACAACCGGAACAATACACTAGCTCCGGAAGACGAGTGAAACGCTCACAACGATTGGACCTGTAATTGTGTTCTAGTTTACACGAACATTATGGCTAATAGTTAGAATAATGATTTGATTTCTCTTACATACGGACATTAGTAAGTTAGTTATTTCGTCTTTATGTTTTGAAGAAAGAGGGATGTGATGGTATGCCAATGTAAATGCATAGAACGACATATGCAGTCCAAGAGATCAGTCTTGGAAGATGACGAGACTCGAGGTCGATCACTGTTATCCCTCTCTCTGCTTGTAATTGTAATAAAGTGATTTGTTCAGTACTTCTGGTATCGAATCAGATATGCATGAATGCGAGATGAGTCGGACAATCCGACTACACAGATGTCAGATCAAGACGACACGTTTCACTAAGCACATGATGGAGAAATGCAAGAGAAGCCACACCGACCCATTCATGGCGATGCTGGAGATACGCAACACACCTACGCAAGGGGCAGGCAGTAGCCCAGCACAGCGCATACTAAACAGACGCACGAAGACCATGTCACCGACTACTTAGACTCTCCTGAGACCGAGAGGTGAACTTCACCAAGACTACGACAGGCTGAAGCTGAAACACAGCCAAGCAATGCAGGCCTATCCTTACAACAGAGGAGCAAAGGATCTACCTGTGTTAGAGGAAGGAGATACCGTGCGAATGAAACCCTTCCGTCTAGGACAGAAGACGAGGCAAAGAGGAACAGTCACAACACGACTGGACGAGAGGTCGTACGAGGTGGACACCCCTACTGGCACATACAGACGCAACCGTGTGCACCTGCGGAAGAGTAATAATCCACCCGACGCGGAGACATCAGAATCACCCGACCTCGATCAAGCCGACGATCAAGTCCGCCCTCCAACGCCACCGGCGACACCTCGACCTACGAATCCGCCAAGCCCTCTCCGGCGTGAATCGGCAAGAAAAATCAAAACGTGCCAGAGCGGAAATCAACACGCGTGTCAAGACCACCTGTCTACCTGTCTGATTACGAACTTTCAAAAAAGTGACTCAAAAAGTGACAATGCTAAAATGATGAAATAGATTTATTCTTTAAAACAAAAATAAAAATACTTGGACTTTAATGTTGGTGAAATATACACGGACTGTTATTTTGCGAAAACATGCAATTTGCATGCATTTGGAACTGTCGTAGATTACTTAAAGTTGATATTGCGAAAACATATAAAGGACATTTCGAACTTTAGTTGATCACATGAACTTGATACTGTGCTGAATGTTTAGTTTTATCCTCAAAGAAGAGGGGATGTTAATGATGCTGATCAGTTTATGTGTACCGACAGTGACTTGTATACGCCTGTGACGTCAACGGAAGTGACCGTTAAATATAGCGTACAATAAACCGCTCTCCGTTTATGACGCAGAAGAGTCTTCAGTCTTACCTATATCCCGCTCATCGTATATCTAATCTTGTTAGCGTAAGAAGCAACAAAGGCGCTAACAAATACCGATGAAGGTGAGATCAAGACCAAATCATCAGCATACACTATGTGATTAATAAGATGACCATTCATGCTACATCCAACATATATTACACATGTTAAGTTGTTCGCTCAATTCATCTACATATACATTATATAAGTAAGGGGATAATATCCCCCCTTGCCTAACACTATTGGTTACCTTAAATTTAAGCACTTAAAAGAAAGCACATCACCCCACCATATGCAAGTGGTCTGGTTGTGATACCAATAAATTAATACTCGTATATATAGTATATACATCGGTACACCCCTTTCACTAAGATTCATAAACAACGTTCTGTGATTTACTCTGTCGAAGGCTTTACTTACATCAAGGAAACATACAAATACACTGCCATTCAGAGTTCGATTATAAATCAATAATTTCCTTTGACACATATATACACTGGTCTGTGCCATGCTTCTTCTTGAAACCAAACTGATTCGGATTAGTATCCAAACATATTTCAATTCTAGCCAGTATAATTACTTCAGTCATTTTGCTAAACACACTAGCTAATGCAATTGGACGGTAATTGTCGACCACAATTTCATCATAAGGTGTATCAGAGTCATGTTCACACGCCTCTACGCTACTATTGTTAACACAGTTTAAAGGCAAAAAAAGTTTGCCACGAAACAGTTAACTTTGTTTTGCCTTTAAAAGGTCACAACAATTTTACGGCCTAGGGACCGGCAAATCCGCCAGGGGCGCGTCGGTAGGTCGTTTGAAATTTGTGTCCACTAGGTTTTTCTGCTGAGGGGAGGCCCAGGGAAACTCCTTTTAAGAGCCTCGTATTAATCGTATAACGGTGAAACCACATTTGTCTCAGACCCAAAATGTCAGAGAATGCAGCCGTGTGAATTGCAATATTTTAGGTGGGTTATATAATTTAGATTTTTATGAGTGAATATGCGCTATGTTCGGATAATTATATCTTCGTAGCACGCGGAGGAAGTTTTCTGAAGTTTGGATAGTAGTTAGACGATTGTTTAATAAGAAGACCCTGACAATTTCATATAAATCGCATGTAGCGCATTGTAGCTAAATCGTTTTGAATTTACCGCCCATTTTTAGGATTGCGCTGACGCAATGACGGCCATCTTGGAGTAATCTAATATCAGATTCTAATCTAACGTCATCTTTGAACACGATAATATTTCAAAAAGATATTCTGTGTGAATAAATATCTAAAAATATAATCTTTCTAATGTGGTTAATATTCCAAATGTATAAGTTTATTTGAGTATCGTATCACTGATATTAGCACAGACATGCTTCCCCATGCTAATTATTATAATGTTTTATGGTGAGTGGTATGTTTTAATTTTATTTACAGAGAAACATCACCAAATGAAATGTTGTCAAGGTTGACCAACAGAGCAGCTATTGAAATGTTGACTAAATATCTTAAGGTTATAGCAGTTTTTAACTGCATTTCAAATGAGTGATTTAGCCCCAGTGTGAACGTCTGCTATAAAGCGCGCTGTGCAGGCCAGAGCCGAGGTCACAGGTTTGGTACCATATTTGGAAATTTAAATGTGCCATAACTTTTTACGGCTTAAAGATATTTTAATTCTGTAAACGGTATATTGTGACCTATTATACATACAATCGACATGCACCATCATAAATGTTGTAAATCTATTTTTAAATATTTTTGCCGGTCGTCACACACATCATGTTGATCGTCCTGTATGGTGATAACACCTATGCATAGCAAGGAATTTGCATTGGAGAGGCTATCAGACATCCAAGCAAACTCTATATATTATGAGCTTGGATGTCACAATTATAGCATGCATACATTATAATAAAAGCCAGCATTGCTAATTTTATTCTAATTTGTAATCAACAAAGGTGAGAGACCATCCGCTATTCTCTCCGTTTTATAAACACTTCTGTCTCCCTGATGTGAAACTTGTTTTCTTAGTACACGGGCGTCAACCCGTTCCCTGTTTGTCTGAGTAAAGTGTTTCCTTATGTCTAACGCGCTAGTCTACGATTATATAAAGTGTCTTTCTACATGTCTAGTAGCCAGTACAAGTAGCTAGTACATTGATTATATAATTAATATGATTAAATATTCAAAGCTAGGCAGTGCATTATGATTATATATGATTAAATATTAAAAGCTAAGCGGTGATTCTTTACACCGTGTCGGGTGACGACGTTGTTCCCGTGTCGGGTGTTGACGTTGTTCCCGTGTCGGGTGTTGACGTTGTTCCCGTGTCGGGTGTTGACGTTGTTCCCGTGTCGGGTGTTGACGTTGTTCCCGTGTCGGGTGTTGACGTTGTTCCCGTGTCGGGTGTTGACGTTGTTCCCGTGTCGGGTGTTGACGTTGTTCCCGTGTCGGGTGTTGACGTTGTTCCAGTGTCGGGTGTTGACGTTGTTCCCGTGTCGGGTGTTGACGTTGTTCCTGTATATACATATATACACACTAGCCGAGTTACTCCGCCATGCTTGGGAACAAAAGGCAGTCATCCGAAATAACACCGTTTCACCTGTTCGAAATCGGTTCATTTAGGCTATGCGTAAAAGTATCCTAGGTAATGCGTTCATCTATATAGCGTGAAATTAAAATTAGCCACCAAACAGTATCAAGAATAACTGTACCAATAAAGTACCAAGAATAACTGTGACGAAATCATAAATAGGCAGTTCGACCACAATGCAAACATATATTTTGCAATATATTCCTGTATTACATGTTTATCTGTTTGTGCAATCTGCTGCCGATTAGTCCAGCTTTTCAAGAAACACAACATGAAATCCACGAAAACGACTAAGTCTTACGAGAAATGTGTACGTTATTACATTATCAGGCGAATGTTATTACATTATCAGGCAAGAGGAGTTTATTACATTATCGGGCAAATTTTTTAATTTTTCAGGCAGCAAGTTTATTGCATTATCGGGTGATGTTATTACATTATCGGGTGATTTTATTACATTATCGGGCAGTTATTGCGTACATTAACAGGCGATTATTACATTATCGGTTGTAACATATACATATGCTAAATAAGCCCAAACATATATATGTAACGTTTGTCTGCATCTTCAGGTCACGGGTTGATAACATTTGTTTTGCAGGGGATTCGCTCAGACATCACGCAGGCAAGGCGTTCAGCACGAGAGATCAGGACAATGACCAGGGAGCCTGGTGGTACGGCAGCTGCCACGATTCCAACTTAAATGGCCGCTACCTAGGCGGCCCGTAATCTTCATCAAGTGCAGATGGCATTGTGTGGGACCTATGGCGTGGTGATCAGTGTTCACTGAAAGTGGTTGAAATGAAACTCAGACCTTTAGAGTGAGTCGGTTCTAACTAACTTATGTAATCAATGTAGTGTAAACAATCGAGGACTTTCCTCGTGTGAACCTAGCTGTTCTGTTATTGCCCAAGAAGATCGAACATGTGTCACTTCCAGTACTTGTGCATTTTTTTTGCTCATATTGAATCGTATGTAAACACACAAAAATGCTTCTATCATTTCCATAATATATTAAATTGTGTTACAGTACGGTGCATACTATTATGAGCAACATTTCCATGCGCAAATTTAAACTGTGCACAATTCACAACCCATGTACGAGTGTACGTCGTTCTGTCGGTGTAATAGCAAAACTAGTTTGAAAGTTCTTACATGTGTATCACTGGCCACAGGCTCGTGAGTATCTGGTTAAATAGTCGTCCATTATGTTGCAAGTGCTAAACGATTAACGTTACTCGTTTTTGTGAAAATTATCATTTCAGCAGAACACGGACACAATCCAGTTTTGTTACAGCGGCGACTGTACGATAACCTGTTCGTGTGTCACAGATGCTGAGAATAAGTTAATAACTCATATTAACAATAACGACAATGTCTGCATATGTATATTTGTTCTATGTTTATTAAAATAATAATAAATATTGCACTTATCAATGATTGTTCTGGCTCCATCACCTTCCGACATTCCGCACAACAACAGGGTATGCAGATTAATCGCTGCATCTGCACGAGTTAAGTTCCGGCCAAACCTGTACTGATTACTGTGAGTACTCACAGCTGTAAACACTCGAATCAAAAGGAACCAGGGCAATTAACACCAATCATAGTCCTACTCCTGCAAAACATGCTGTCTGTTAAGAGAAAACATGTCTGCAATGTCCGGAACTTAATATTTCAGCTGTTGTCACCATTTCAGTAGTTTGACATTTAAAACGTTTCCCACAGTGGCGCCCTCTGGACGAATATAGTTAACTAATGAAGATTCAGGGAGCAGGAAGACCCTTTATAAATGGCAGCACATCATAATTCAGTGAACAGAGAAAGACACTAGAAACCTCAGAGGATATGTATATGTTAATGATGAAAGGTTAGCATACGAGTAGATAGATAACTGCAACTTCCCCGGCCCATAATCTCATGACCCTCTTGACAGGACAAACAGTAACAGGAGCATGACGTCATTAAAAAGGAATTGCAGGTCATGATTCAAGTCATAATTCATTCATTCAATTGTTAAATTACATAAACAATTTCCTATTTGCACAGCTTTTCCCCGAACTCTTCACGTAGACCATCAAATCCATGCATTCCACATTTTGTGCCAGCGACCTTTGACCCAAATATGATTGCCTCTTGTAAGGTGTGACCAGTGGACAGTGAGAAGATCGTTGAAGCAACAAATGTGTCTCCAGCACCGAGTGTGTCGACCACTTTGACTGGGGAGAATATGGGGGCGGTGTAGGTCGCCCCGCCTTGGACCGTGGCAATGGTCCCTTCCACACCCCACGGACAGATCAGGGTCGCACTACAAACAAAAGGGGATAGTTAACCTGGCAACCATCACATATTCTAAAGAGTGAAACAGCATGACTTTGTACACATATGTAAATTATTAAAGATAATTTTAAAACATGTAAGAACTCCCAATGTTGCATAGGAGATAGTAGACAAAACAGACCAATAGCAGTGATAATGACACACAGAGACAGGAGGGACTTTAGCAATTAAGATTTCTCTGTCTGAACATTAACATTTCATTGTCATTGTGGCAACAACATAAATATTGTGGTATGATCTGGTTCAACGTTATACAAAATATACCTGACGTGGGATGACAGAGAATGAGAGAGAAATTGACACTGCCCACAATGCAGTTGTATAACTAACATCGACATGCTATTCCTTTAAAAACAACACAGTCAGGAAAAAAAACTGGGACGTGGTCAAAACAGAGTTCTTTATCATGATTTTTATCGATGGCAATTCACCATCAGCTGGACACTGATTACAATTAATAAGTACAGGGAAGCCAAAACATTGAAATAATCAACAAAACATTCACAAGAAGTGACATTTTGAGGTATCTCCAAGTGATTCCATCTTGAAGTCTTGCTGTAAGAAGAAAAATCAACAAAATTATGTAATGAGTACCTTCAACTGATTTTAACACTGTAAACTGCCAGAGTGGGTGGGGGCAGCCACTGAGAAAGTCATGGCTCCAGTGTTGATATGAATCATTTCACTATGACAGTTAGCTGTTGAGACCACACTGTGTGTGACACTTGATTATGACATGCTGCTACTGCGGCATTGACGATGTATGTAAATTGTTTTTACGCACAATAGACTGAGCTGAATGGCTGGTGTAAAGATGTACGTTGTACTCCAGTTAGACTGGAAATGTTACACAACAAGTATGTAAAGATGACTCCCAACTGCAGTGATGTTCTCTAGTTAGACTGGAAATGTTACAGTATATGTGTGTAACGATGACTTCCAAGTCCCAACTGCAGTGATATTGCAAAACAGATGATCAAATGGTCCGTGTGATAACAAGTACGCAGAAGACTAAACAAGTAAGCTGCATGTTCAGTAGAAAAGGCTGTAGTATCTCATTTGAATTAGGCATCCTACAGGCAAATGTCACTACTGAAAGTGTGACCTTGAAAAAACACCATAACATATTTTCAATGGCTCTGCTAGAGTATGATGTCTCTCACCTCGGACGACATAACTTGACAAAACAATCTGCAGCTGTCTCCTTTGAAGAATGGCCTTGGAACTGGGCATAGTCCTTGCTCACAAAAATGTAGTCAGTCAGGCCAAACAATTTCTCTGCAGAAAAAGAACATTATATTAAATATTCCACACCAGGCAATAGTATTACATAATTATATGTGTAATTAAAACGTTTGACTAATCATTCTGTTTAAGCTTTCTTAACAATATGCAATAGCATTATAAAAATAAATTCAAATTTAAACTAAATGTCTGGCTCAATTTTAAGCAAAGCAATATTAGTGTTTTTCTATAAAACGTATCTGCAATATAAAGCAGACTGATATAAACACATGTGCACATATTTTTTAACTCCCAGCATAGCTAACACAAGAGTGCCATCAGAAATGATGTGATTTATATTTGTAACACAATAAAACATACTAAATAAGTCTAACTAACAACATATAATATGTTACAAGCCATAATGAAGTGGATATAAGTTGCAAAAATTAGATATAAAATGTTGTGTCTGTTTTGACTCAACCAACCACTGCTTTACCTTATTTTTTAATATATATTTAAGGTTTGATTTTATTGCTAAAAATTAAGCACACTTTGTTCAAGAAACATGTCAAGTTTGACAGTTCACTTACATGCACATTGACACATTGTTTTGATGTCAATCAAACAAGTACTTCATACACAGAATACTCACTAAGATTTGGTCTCATTTTCTCTATTTCCACAGATGTCACAATCCTCCTAGTGGGTGAGTCAATACTTGCATTGTAGTCTTCTATGTAGCGCAACATTTTTTCAATTTCTTCTGCTGCTCGACGACCCTAAGCCAGCATTTAATACATATCTGAGTACTTGCTTAAGGTGTTGATAACAGTATTGAGTACAAGTTGAAGTAACTTCACCAGTACAGTGAGGTTAAATAAATCTTTCTAATACGGCTGTGCTAATTGAAGTCACAACTGGCTTGCATGAGGTTTCAAACACCCTGTCCCTTCTACTTGGGGTCTATATCAGGGGACACATGGCATTTCATACAGTGACACAGGGGGTAAACACCCTGCCCCTCTACCTGGGGGTCTATGTCATGGGAGACATGCCATCTCACACAGTGACACAGGGGGTAAACACGTTGCCCCCTCTACCTGGGGTCTATGTCATGGGAGACATGCCATCTCACACAGTGACACAGGGGGTAAACACCCTGCCCCCTTCTAGCTGGGGTCTATGTCATGGGAGACATGGCATCTCACACAGTGACACAGGGGGTAAACACCCTGCCCCGTCTACCTGGGGTCTATGTCATGGGAGACATGCCATCTCACACAGTGATACAGGGGGTAAACACCCTGCCCCATCTACCTGGGGTCTATGTCATGGGAGACATGCCATCTCACACAGTGATACAGGGGGTAAACACCCTGCCCCTCTAGCTGGGGTCTATGTCAGGGGAGACATGGCATCTCATACAGTGACACGGGGTAAACACCCTGCCCCTTCTAGCTGGGGTCTATGTCAGGGGAGACATGTCATCTCATACAGTGACACAGGGGGTAAACACTCTGCCCCTTCTAGCTGGGGTCTATGTCAGGGGAGACATGTCATCTCATACAGTGACACAGGGGGTAAACACCCTGCCCCTTCTAGCTGGGGTCTATGTCAGGGGAGACATGTCATCTCACACAGTGACACAGGGGGTAAACACCCTGCCCCTTCTAACTGGGGTCTATGTCAGGGGAGACATGTCATCTCATACAGTTACACATGGGGGTAAACACCCTGCCCCTTCTAACTGGGGTCTATGTCAGGGGAGACATGTCATCTCATACAGTGACACATGGGGGTAAACACCCTGCCCCTTCTAACTGGGGTCTATGTCAGGGGAGATTATCTATCTCACACAAGGGATAAAGACTATGTACCCTCGCAAATCTGTTCAATCAAACACCATCTCAATTTCTCTGGGAAGCATTTAGCCATGCTGGTATTAATGCATGAAAATTACTCAAACACAAATATACCATATTGAATATGGACTCATTCATATGTCTAAGTAAACTAGAACAACATAAAGTAAATGAACTTCCCAAAGTACGACATATCAGTATCTGATTTAAACCCGAGTTCTCTAGACTGCGAGTGCCCAGCTCTAGCCACTGCACGCATCACCTGGCTCCAGAGTAATTAACACAACACAAACATCATGTATATCACTCAACATTACTACCATTTTCATCAATAATAAGATACAAAATTACACCAAAATCCACCTCACCTCAAAGTGAATCCATTTGTACTTTGTCAGATCAACGGCCGTCTGAAAATCCTCCAATGTCAGCTCTGGCAGATCTCTACAAACATTGTAACGACTAAAATGAACTATTTGTTTGAACACGTTTTAGGGGATTCATCACCTATTCTAAACTATTTTACCTGTGGGATGATAAATTTGGGATATATCTTATTTAAAAAACCAATTTCTTTAACACTTCTTTCAGATCGTATATGGTACATTTCAGATCTGCAACGATTGAAATCATGACAACTAAATCAATTTTTAGGTATAAATTTAAAAATTAATTCATGTTGCAGTGATAATTCAGTACTTTTTTGTAACTTTTCCTATTTTCAAAAATGTCTAAACTTAAATTACACATCCATTATATCACATGTGTGTGTGTGTGTGTGTGTGTGTGTGTGTGTGTGTGTGTGTGTGTGTGTGTGTGTGTGTGTGTGTGTATGTGTATGTGTGTGTTTGTGTGTATGTAAATATGTATATATATATACACACACACACATGCATAAACATACATGCACGCTCGCACGCACAAACACACACACATACACATGTTGGTGACAGAAATTAATAACAAGTCACACAAACTTGTTTGCGTGTCGAATGGTGCACGATCCATTCTGTTCATTGACGATGACAATGGAGACTGGGGTGTGACATCCATCGTGGTAGACACAGTGCGAAATGTCAACACCATACCCGGCAAAGGCAGACTGCACGAAACTGCAAGACCAAACAAAGTAACCCAATAGTCCAATACGTACTGCTCCCTAGTTTGGGGGACTCCATAGATAATGTGACCACTATTAAGTAGTAATCACAATATTGCTATCACCCCTTCACTTTCTCCTTGGTTACAATCACCCCTTCACTTTCTCCTTGGTTATAATCACCCCTTCACTTTCTCCTTGGTTACAATCACCCCTTCACTTTCTCCTTGGTTACAATCATCCCTTCACTTTCTCCTTGACTACACTCACCCCTTCACTTTCTCCTTGGTTACAATCATCCCTTCCTTTCTCCTTGGTTACAATCACCCCTTCACTTTCTCCTTGACTATAATCACCCTTCACTTTCTCCTTGGTTATAATCACCCCTTCACTTTCTCCTTGGTTACAATCACCCCTTCACTTTCTCCTTGGTTATAATCACCCCTTCACTTTCTCCTTGGTTACAATCATCCCTTCACTTTCTCCTTGACTATAATCACCCTTCACTTTCTCCTTGGTTATAATCACCCCTTCACTTTCTCCTTGGTTACAATCACCCCTTCACTTTCTCCTTGGTTACAATCATCCCTTCACTTTCTCCTTGACTACAATCACCCCTTCACTTTCTCCTTGTTTACAATCATCCCTTCCTTTCTCCTTGGTTACAATCACCCCTTCACTTTCTCCTTGACTATAATGACCCTTCACTTTCTCCTTGGTTATAATCACCCCTTCACTTTCTCCTTGGTTACAATCACCCCTTCACTTTCTCCTTGACTATAATTACCGTTCACTTTCTCCTTGGTTATAATCACCCCTTCACTTTCTCCTTGACTATAATCACCCTTCACTTTCTCCTTGGTTATAATCACCCCTTCACTTTCTCCTTGGTTATAATCACCCTTTCACTTTCTCCTTGGTTATAATCACCCCTTCACTTTCTCCTTGGTTACAATCACCCCTTCACTTTCTCCTTGTTTACAATCATCCCTTCCTTTCTCCTTGGTTACAATCACCCCTTCACTTTCTCCTTGACTATAATCACCCTTCACTTTCTCCTTGGTTATAATCACCCCTTCACTTTCTCCTTGGTTACAATCACCCCTTCACTTTCTCCTTGACTATAATCACCGTTCACTTTCTCCTTGGTTATAATCACCCCTTCACTTTCTCCTTGACTATAATCACCCTTCACTTTCTCCTTGGTTACAATCACCCCTTCACTTTCTCCTTGGTTATAATCACCCCTTCACTTTCTCCTTGGTTATAATCACCCTTTCACTTTCTCCTTGGTTATAATCACCCCTTCACTTTCTCCTTGGTTACAATCACCCCTTCACTTTCTCCTTGGTTATAATCACCCCTTCACTTTCTCCTTGACTATAATCACCCTTCACTTTCTCCTTGGTTACAATCATCCCTTCACTTTCTCCTTGACTACAATCACCCCTTCACTATTCCTTGTTTACAATCACCCCTTCACTTTCTCCTTGGTTACAATCACCCCTTCACTTTCTCCTTGGTTACAATCATCCCTTCACTTTCTCCTTGGTTATAATCACCCCTTCACTTTCTCCTTGGTTACAATCACCCCTTCACTTTCTCCTTGGTTACAATCACCCCTTCACTTTCTCCTTGGTTACAATCATCCCTTCACTTTCTCCTTGACTACACTCACCCCTTCACTTTCTCCTTGGTTACAATCATCCCTTCCTTTCTCCTTGGTTACAATCACCCCTTCACTTTCTCCTTGACTATAATCACCCTTCACTTTCTCCTTGGTTATAATCACCCCTTCACTTTCTCCTTGGTTACAATCACCCCTTCACTTTCTCCTTGACTATAATGACCCTTCACTTTCTCCTTGGTTATAATCACCCCTTCACTTTCTCCTTGACTATAATGACCCTTCACTTTCTCCTTGGTTATAATCACCCCTTCACTTTCTCCTTGGTTACAATCACCCCTTCACTTTCTCCTTGACTATAATCACCCTTCACTTTCTCCTTGGTTATAATCACCCCTTCACTTTCTCCTTGGTTATAATCACCCTTTCACTTTCTCCTTGGTTATAATCACCCCTTCACTTTCTCCTTGGTTACAATCACCCCTTCACTTTCTCCTTGTTTACAATCATCCCTTCCTTTCTCCTTGGTTACAATCACCCCTTCACTTTCTCCTTGACTATAATCACCCTTCACTTTCTCCTTGGTTATAATCACCCCTTCACTTTCTCCTTAGTTACAATCACCCCTTCACTTTCTCCTTGACTATAATCACCGTTCACTTTCTCCTTGGTTATAATCACCCCTTCACTTTCTCCTTGACTATAATCACCCTTCACTTTCTCCTTGGTTACAATCACCCCTTCACTTTCTCCTTGGTTATAATCACCCCTTCACTTTCTCCTTGGTTATAATCACCCTTTCACTTTCTCCTTGGTTATAATCACCCCTTCACTTTCTCCTTGGTTACAATCACCCCTTCACTTTCTCCTTGGTTATAATCACCCCTTCACTTTCTCCTTGACTATAATCACCCTTCACTTTCTCCTTGGTTACAATCATCCCTTCACTTTCTCCTTGACTACAATCACCCCTTCACTATTCCTTGTTTACAATCACCCCTTCACTTTCTCCTTGGTTACAATCACCCCTTCACTTTCTCCTTGGTTACAATCATCCCTTCACTTTCTCCTTGGTTATAATCACCCCTTCACTTTCTCCTTGGTTACAATCACCCCTTCACTTTCTCCTTGGTTACAATCACCCCTTCATTTTCTCCTTGACTATAATCACCCTTCACTTTCTCCTTGGTTATAATCACCCCTTCACTTTCTCCTTGACTATAATCACCCTTCACTTTCTCCTTGGTTACAACCACCCCTTCACTTTCTCCTTGGTTATAATCACCCCTTCACTTTCTCCTTGGTTACAATCACCCCTTCTCTTTCTCCTTGGTTACAATCACCCCTTCACTTTCTCCTTGACTATAATCACCCTTCACTTTCTCCTTGGTTATAATCACCCCTTCACTTTCTCCTTGGTTATAATCACCCCTTCACTTTCTCCTTGGTTATAATCACCCCTTCACTTTCTCCTTGACTATAATCACCCTTCACTTTCTCCTTGGTTACAATCACCCCTTCACTTTCTCCTTGGTTATAATCACCCCTTCACTTTCTCCTTGGTTATAATCACCCCTTCCCTTTCTCCTTGACTATAACCACCCTTCACTTTCTCCTTGATTATAATCACACTTCATTTTCTGCTTGGTTATAATCACCCTTCACTTTCTCCTTGGTTATAATCACCCTTCACTTTCTCGTTCACTATAATCATCCTTCACTTTCTCCTTGACTATAATCACCCTTCACTTTCTCCTTAATTATAATCACCCTTCACTTTCAGCTCAGTTAATCACCCCTATATGCTTTTAAAAGGCCATACCTGATTAACAATTAATTATTTACAAAATGTAAACAATTATCATGTATAATGCAAAACATTGTTACTTGTGAAGTTGGCAAACCATGTCAATTTTCCAATGTGCAGGTTTTGATATTTAAAATAGTAATGAATATTTTCAAATTTAACAAATTCTTCCAAAATGATGACCCATGTTGATGTGGTTTTGAAACATAATTGTTATCAACTGCAACTCTAATCAGTTGAAAAGAGGGGCAACAAAACTGTCACACTTGAATAATGGCCATGTTTTACTACCAAAGTAAAGGGACACTTTTACTACCAAACGAATAGCACCACTCACTATGAAATTAAATAAATGTAAAGGCAAAACGTTCACTACCAAAGGAACTTAGACGCAGTTTTACTATCACAATAATGACAACACTGTCACTATCGAAGTAAGGTCTGTAGTTCAACTATCTACATGTTATAAATACACACTTTCCCTAGACAAGTTTCAGTTTAGACTTACAATGAGATATCACGTTTGTCAACCTACGGGAGTTCGTGTGACCGGGCAATAGTGCCAAGGAACTCAGCTGGTGCACCAAGCAGCGACAACACGGTGCAGTCATTGGTGGCATTGCCACCCAGTTGCCACCTCTGGGACTGGCATCTGAAACAGGGGACATCTTAATTGGGAGTACCACCTACAACCAGGGTTATATCAATTATAAATGATGCATACAACAGTGGGCCACATCCAGATGTGACTGGCACCATGACTGAACTGACCAACCCGCTGTCATCGTCCCTCTTCCTCTGGTCACCTCAGTCTGCCGGCCCGCCATGGTTGACATGATTATGACTCACTGGCAGGCAACAGCAAGATGGCAGTACCCAAGAGGATGACGCAAGACTCACACCACACTCACACACTCACGCACTCACTCACCCACCCACACACATAGATAGCAAACAGTACCTTTCATCTGTGTCCTCGCGTGGATACTCGGCACACACACAGATGATGTCGACACAGGCAAGGCCAACGCACAGAACCAGGCGACTTTCTTGCTTCATTGGAAGAGATCACTTCGCTGAAACAATGATGGACATAACAGGTCCATTGCATTTTCCTATTCATACTGAGTGTTGAAAATGTTCTACATTGAAACCGTATACCTGACTATATATCATCATCATCATGCTGTCGGTCGCGAAGCGACAAAGACTGCTTCCATCACTTGACTGTTGCTCTCCATTTATCTCTCTGGTGATCAACATACACTGACTAGTGACTATTGGGTGTATAATATATACATAGACAACTGCCTTTTGTTACCCTTTTTGTGTATATATTATACACCCTATAGTCAGTGTATATATGTTGACCACCAGTTGTGAGCACAGCTGTAGCCAGGTGCTGCCACCAAGTGGTCTTATCTGGTACTGCTGCTAGGGAGTATGTTACTTTGACTGAACATGGAACTATAAATGTACATGTACTGTTGTTGCTGTTAGCTCTCCATATTCAGAGTCCATGATTTCTGTAGGCTTAATACGTTTCCTACTAGGTGGCTTGAATTATAACTCAAGACTCAAGTGGCAAACCTATACAACTGGACAGTTGTAGTCATACATAAGTCAACTTCAGCTAGCATGAAAAGCTGAAGTAATAAAATAAATATTATTGTTTTGGTATACCTGTAATTTGTTGTACCTATGTTCAAATGTGCACTGCACACTGATAGTGAGACAATGATAATTATCTTTAGTATACCTCACTGGCTATGTGCAGAGCTGACAATATCTGCTGCTGTCTGGGTACATTATTAATTTATTATTGAAAGGCTACATCACACTAACAGTATATACCACATAATGTACCCGTCTGTTACTACATGTGGCAGTAGTGTCCAGTGTCCAATAGAACTTTTAATGGCCTGAAAGGGTCCAGTCCAGTACATGGGAGAAGAACTGGTATCAGTTGTGCAGTTTGTGTGAATTTCTGGGAGCCCCGACTGTAGCAATCAGAAGAAATTATGTTTTTGTGTGGCATGGCATCAGAGCTGTCAAATAATGACATTTGTCACTTCTTCTGGTAATCCACTACTGTCATAATATGCTGATTTCATGGATGTTGTGTGCATGTTCATGTGTGGGATGCTTTTAAAAATAATGGTTTAAAATGTTTATAAAAACATGCCAGTGCAAGTTAAGACAGGGGTCACAGTAAAACCACTGTCAAGGCAGTGCTGTCAAGGCACTGTTTGAAAGCCTGTGGAGAGGCGGCATTTACTGGTTTGACCACACATTTCTTCCAAGGTTATACTGTGGCTATAAAAAGGACTGCTGGTAGGCTTGTATCCAGGAACGTAGGACAATTAGTTGCAAAGGGTGCCCTTTGCACCCAGCAGCAACATGTTCCGTGGCACAGTGGGTGTGTGCTGGCTGGCTGGGTGTGTGTGCTAAGAGGGGTGTCATCTAATCTGTGTCGAATGTTGTACAGCATAGCCATTTTATTTCCTGTATCGTGTACTGCAGTCGGGCTGCTGTGGCGCTGCCAGTTACTGTGTATGTATTTGTTGACTTGCCTCTGCACCAATTTGAAGTTTCAAGTTTGTTGATTTTGTGTTTGGTAGTGGGCTCCCAGATGGTAGAAGTATATTCAAGTGTTGGTCTAACATAGTCATAGGTTTGGCAACAGTATGTTTTGACTGCATGGTCTGGTATTACGTCTAAGAAAACTGAGGGTGCTAACATGTTGGCTTTCTTGGTGATGGCATCTATGTTATTGGTAGTTGTAGTATTTAGCTTGACTAGCTACAGGGCATGTGTACACGCCCAGCCAATAAACAGATCGAGTTACAACACTGCCATCTCGAGTCCGAGTTGCCTTATGTTACATGGTGTCTAGAAGTAGCTCTAAAATAATGTAAAAAGTTGTTTTAGATACAGAAAGTACGGACTATCATGTGCATAGTAACTCCAGGCACCGTCTGATGTGAAAGACTGCAGAAAAGAGCGGATCATTTGCCAAAAGATTACTTTGGCAGTTTTGCAACAAGGCATCACTCTATGAAGTATCATGACCACTCCCCTAAGAGGGTTAGGTAATCTTCCACCCTAGAGGTAATTAGTCATGATGTCTTACACTAATCTGCATGTCAGAGACAGTACGAGTAGACAGACCTACTTCCAGATCGGCCCCGTCGCACAGCCTCATAACACATAAAATAGTGTATTGTCTGTTCACGATCGGCACAGCAGAAGTCCAAGATCGGTTTGGTAACAAACACGAATTTATTCCGTCCAACACAATAATACAACATCCTCCATCCGTCTCCTCTTCCCCTTCCTTCTCAATCCTAATTCCTAGGCTTATATCCCCCTTGCCACCAGGCAGTCACTAGCTAGGCATGCATTTCCTTATTTAGTTAGCTGGCTGTGGCTCGGACACAAGGTAGCTGGACAACGCTCGTATAATAAAACACTGGCTGTGGCGTGCTATCCCTGTCCACTGACCATCTTCCCTACAGCGGTGGACCTGCATAGCAGCTAAATAGCTATACGCCCACAGCCTACAGTCCAGCGTTAGTTCATGCTAATAATACGTCCTATAAATATTCCTAAGAGTAGGCAACCTTGCTCCTAAGTTACCCATTGCACGGGAACTTCTCAGGGCGACTGCCTACGATGTGACTAAATTAAGACGCAGCTTAGACCAGGAGAAGGAGAGACAGCGTCATTACCATGACACACATGTCAAGGACGATCTTCCTGTACTTCTGCCCGGCAATCCAGTGACCAGTCGCCGAGATCATATGTTATTGAACATAGCGGTAGAAAATACAGACGCAACAGACGACACCTTCGACTGTCAACGATCAAGGCAGACACTCAATTAACAGCTGTCACTCCGCCAGGCCAAACATCGGAGCCCAACTGGTATCGCACCAAACGACCAGAGGCCGAAGCCGGTCAGCCCGGTCCATCAACAAACACCGGACACGGTGGTCGGGCGACCAGGAAGATCACAAGAGGCACCGCCAGGTCCAAGTCCACCCGCTAATTGCCCAATGCCTCCCGCGGGGTTTGTGACCCGCAGTGGTCGTGTGAGCAAGCCACCACGACGCCTGGACCTCTGACCAGGTCAGCGGAAGGGCAAACGTCACGACTAAGACGTTAGAGGCTCCAGGGGAGAAAAATCCCTGAGTAGTTGTTTACTACACGACACCCTACAGTCTTTAGAAATTAGAAGTGTGAATAATGGCAACAGAAAAAGGAGGCAGACATTGAACATTGACCAGTAATTTTACTTTGTATAACTGGATATGTTATGCTGTTAACTCATTTGTTGAATTAAGTCTAATTAATTACGTTCACTCTTTTACACTTTGTGCATCAGTTGATCTACATGTTTATTTGGTTTTTATTTGGTTTAATAGTAAACAGAATATTTCCTTGAAAGAAAGGGAGATGTGGTATTTAGCTTGACTAGCTACAGCGCATGTGTACACGCCCAACCAATAAACAGATCGAGTTACAACACTGCCATCCCCAGTCCGAGTCGCCTTATGTTACAGTAGTGTACTGTGGGCCGCATATTCAATGGACGACAACGTGTCTTTTTCTACTGATGTTTATTAACACCGTAAAAACTGCGAACAGAAATTACGAACTATTATCTAACTACTAACAATAACTCTAATACATGTGTCATACAACATACTATTCTAGAATACATGAATACATTGGTTCAGTAACACACCAGTTACTAACATAGCTAGCAGTTGTACTAATACAATGTCCAAGCGTATACATGTCATAATACATATCCTTTGTTAATCTCTCTAAGAAACTATATAATAACATTACAAATAGTCTCTACATGCCAATCCAATGCATACAGTAACTTATTAAAGGATATATATAGATTGCATCCTGTCTCAACATACAGATTGCAATATAATATGCTAATACAATCATACAAAGATGTACATGTGTAATACACTCCAGCATGTGTCCAGCTAGTCTTACTGTTGATTGACAATAATATCCATTCTAAGTCATGGAAAACAATGCAACAATAATAATAATACATTGAAAATGACCTTGAAGTATTCCTTATATTGTTTACGTACCTCGTTCCGCCTATGCGACTTAGTAATTCTTCTTTTTCTTCTTTTTATCTCTGTTTCTATGCGTATGTTGAATCTGCCGTCTGATAGCATCGTAGGCAGGGGCGTCAATCCGATTTTAGAAAGGGGAGAGGGACTGATTACTTGTCTGATAACATGTGTCCCTTCTCTACTTAAGTCACAAATTCGAATAAGAATCGTTTAAAGTGCTAATACATGCACATTAGGTTAATATTCATCTAAGAGATAAACAAAGTGTAACAATATTCAATACAATACACATAAACCTTCAATACTAAATGCTTTAAACCAAACTATATTCTCTAGTGTAAACACCTCACCAGGGGGTAAATTGACCAGTTACCAAAGCTTGTTTACTACAGACGGCAACTCCAGCCTCCGATTGGTCAGTTAATCACCCCCAGGGGTCAACCCCTGGTTCACCCCAGAAGGGAAGCTGAACCCTGTTTACTGCAGGGGGAGGGTGCCCTTTTAAGACTTGATTGACAGCTGGTGCACTGGCCACTAGACTGACTGGCTGTCATCTACACTCCCACCCAAATCACTATGTGATTTCTTCTAAAATTAAAGTTTGTCTCTCTATGTACTCCCACCCGTAGGCAGAGTATGTCTACTGTGAGTCCTTTTCATCGGTCACTCTATTTTTTCGAGAAGGAGGGTCAGTTTGTGTATTGGCCTCTCAATATATGTGGCCTTCTTGATTCGTTTGCCATCATTTGCCTGATCCAACCTCAGGTTTCTTTTGGCGTACATATGCCTTGCCTCTTTGATGAGTTTCTTGGCTGGTTCGTTGAACAATTCGTCAGGTGGGATTTTCTCTGCATCTCCACGCTCCATCATTTCTTCCATGTACCCTTTGTAGTCTTCGGAATATTTTTTGTCAGATTTGAAGCGGCGCTTGAGGTGACTGAACCGACGCACAGCTACATTTCTGTTGTTCGACAGGTTTGGGCGTGTCCTGGACGAGAAGGGCATGCTGTAGTGTCCGTCCCGTTGATGATGAATGCCACTGCCGATTTTCTCTAAGAACAGCATGTCGTCTTGTGACATGTGTTTATCACAACTTGAGCCATCCTTGAAGTCAGACTCGAGAATCAGGACAATTTCTTTAGGTGGGATATCTATCACTTCTTTAATGCTGGTCTTCGCGACAAATCGAACTTCGTGGTGATGTAGGTCCTGTCCAGTATCAGGTTGCAGCTGATCGTGGATTTGTTTGACTACGATTTGGTGCGTCGTTCCTATCGCATCTCCATCTTCATGTAGGTCGGTTCCACCCACAATGCTCCAACCCAGGATTGATTTGCTATCAGTCTTGGTGGGTCTCAGTGTCTTCCTGACAAACAGATTTGACTGCTTGCTCTCTATTCCTGGCTTGTTTCTTCTACAAACGCTGACCTTCGCCTCCGCCATGCGAAGCAGTTTCTCTAATCGTTGTTGTTCTATTGCTCTTCGTTGTCTTTTGAGTTCTGCTTCTGCCTCGGCTCTTCGCGCTGTCTCTGCCATTTCTAAATGAAAGAGCTGTTCCTCCTTCATATCTGCTTCTTTCAGTGCTTCTAGCTCAACCATGTAAGCTGCAGCATTGGCCTCGGCGTCGATCCTCAATCTCCTCAACGATGCATTATCAGGTGTCATTTGCCTGGCTGTGACTGGCATATGAGATGTCAACATGGCAAATCGCTGGCTGATTCTAGCAGATATGAATGATTATCATTTAGAACTTAGCATTAGAGTTTGGCAAAGATAGAGAATGACTTCAATGAGGTATAGGTCTGGCAATCATCCAGTTAACTGGCCGAAATATTATTAGGGCTTTTTCAAGACGTTTTTACCACTTTTTTTCAATGTGTATAATGTTCGAAATGTCGACTCATTCTACATCACTTCCGAAGTTAACTTCCGATACAAAGAAGTCAGATATTATTTTTTAAATTGTGTTTTATATCAATTTAATACCGTCGAGTCGACGTAAATAAGGCGATGTCACAAGAAGATTACCGGTAGGTCATAATTGTGGCCTGCCTTGTGCGCTCTCTCAACTGTGACATGTCATGAGACAGAACTGTCGACTATGACTATGCGACTGTTTGGCGCCGCCGTCTATTTACATCACGACTCACGACGTGCATGTGGTTTACACAGTCACAGATGATGGGCCGATGATCATGCATCGTGATCACACACGCACGCAACAAGGACAGTGTCAGTGATAGTGTTGTTCTGGCAGCAACTGGTGTAACTTTGCAAAGTAGGACAATAAAAGTGCGTCACCATTTGCGTAACGTTAAAGGGGCCTAATGTCGATCCGAAGTCAACCGTGTCGGTAGGGGTATCCGTCGGCAGTATCGATCAAGAATGTCGCCATCTGGCGACTACTGCGGCACCATTCGCCATCTCGCGAATATTTGTGATGACATTTCATTGATGTTGATATACTGTGCTGGCCATGGGGAGAACAAAGTGAAATGGAGTTTGGACAAAGCGAACACATTATGCGACGAGAATTAACTTTGATGTGATGACAAAAATTAAATCATACCATTAGTCCATTACCATAGCAGGCGCATGTCAAGTAAAGTTTTTTTTGTAACTGACTTCTGTCATCCTATCATGTCACGACTTTCAACAGTTTTGTTGCATTGACCTTATTGTTGACACAGTGATTTCTAGTTCTTGTGTAGCTGCTTACTTTTGTTGTTTTAAGTCATATGTTGCCATTTGGCAACAAGTAATGCAAGTTCTGTGACCACACTGGACACTGCCAAGAAGTTCTTCAGGTAAGATCTTGAGATACAAATAACAACCATTGATAATATCACCACCTGAGTATTTTGAGGTACCATTATGTGACACTATCACATATAATTCATAAGAGTGTCTATCGATCTCTACCAACTGCATATGTGCTTATTGTATATATATATATATATATATATACATATATATACATACATACATACATACATACATACATGTATTGCATATATATGTATGTATGTATATATATATATAACATACATACATACACAGGTATACATATACACTGTAGTTTAAACAATACATTTACTAATTAAAAATAATATGTTTACCACAATAACAAGAAATAATTACACAATGACATAGCATAATTTCAAATGATGTAACAACAAACAGAAAGACAACTGATCACTTTATTCTTGCTACAAATATCACAAACATTAAGTCTTGATACACAAGTTTGGTTATTGTTGCCATTTGCTCACCCCAACAAGCTGTTTGTATACATATTGGAAGCAGAGCTGAAAACATATAAGCTCTTGAATAATTTATTGAGAAAACTGTCATGATAGTTTCAAAAGTTATACAAAATAGTATTATTGAGTGTTGAATGGTCAACATATTTAACACACTGTAATTTTGTTAAGTCAACCATTGTGAGGTGATCTTTCAATGTCTTATTCTTTAATAAACATACACAATAAACGTTTATTTTTAATATTTGGTAGTTACATTTTAAGATTTGAGTCTATTTTGTTTTAGTCCACAACTTAAAATGTAAACAGCACAATCTCAAATGCCATGAACAGTTGTCATTAAAAATCACACCCAATTATTTTAACAAACCACTCTCAAAATAAATAAAGACATGTTCTCACGTAGCACAGTATCCTGTCCTTAGGACTACTCATAGCACTTAACACCACACTCCCCAGTTGTGATCAATTACATCCTGTTATTTTAACAAGTCACTCACACTCTGTATAAATAAACCATCAAAGGTGTGTACAGTACTTACATCTTACACTGTGGAAAATTACATTTCAACCCTTGCCAGATCTATTAATGCAAACAGAATCAACATTTAGCCACATTGCAATTACTGTGTGATGAATAGCCATACATGAGTATGTCCTATCCACCACTGTTTTTTGCCAGCTTCTCATACCACTTAGTAAACTGAAGCAATGTGGAGTGGAAAAAATTGCCCAAGCTTTGAAACAACAGCAAGAGTAATCAAAACTGTAGTCTTTTGAATACATTGTTCATTCCTGTATGCTGTTGCGCTCCACTACAACTGCTGTAAGTAATATTCAGACATATTTAGTCCTTTAAACCACATATAGTATGGATAAATAAACCATAACACAAAACCGGATAAATAAATCATAATACAAGCACTCTTGACAATCAATCCTCTTAGGTATAATATTCAGATTGAGGCCTCATCACATAAGGCAATTTTTTAAACAGAATAATGGAGGTTTGATGTGAAAATATACCAGTTACAATAGACATCCTATTATGAAATGTTCAAAACTATACGTGTTATGATAATCAAGCTGTGCTATGCCACAATCGATAAAACAGAATGATGTTGAAAGTTTTAAACTGACAATTCAAAACATAAAAAGACACTGAAATCATTCTATCTGGCAAATATCTATTAACATTAAAACATCTATTTCACCAAAATATTCATCAGGCTGAGTTAAGTCATTCAAAATACTTTTTAATATTGATGTTACCATTGAAACCTTTGAGCTGTGAAAATGTGAAATATTTCAAATTTTCTATTTTTTATATAGCACTGAATTCTGTCCATAAGACTGCTCAAAGTGCTTATTACATCACTCATTAGAACAATAATCAGTAACTGCTATGTCGCATACCATTAAAACACTGTTTGACAATTTTGTATTACAATATATATATATATATGTATATATATATATATATACATATATATATATATATTATATTATATATGATTGAAACGTTCATGTTATTGTCACAAGGGAAACACCAAGAGAATTGATTGTCTTTATCAAACCATCTGATGATCACACACCAACTCTTAAGGTGCACATGAATTGTTATGCTGTTACAAACTGTATGGCTTGCGAGTCTCATGGATATCTGTTAAAAGTCTTACAAACAAATGTGTATATAAGCACCACACAAATATATAAACAATTAAATATTTATCATCAAAACTCAAACAAATCTTGTTAAGCACATCAAGTTAATGCCTGGAGTCAAACAATTAAATGATCCAAGTTTGGCATTTGTATAGAATCTGAGTTCACCTCAATTTTACCACTGTAACTACATTTTTAGTTTAAACGTTATTATGCTATACATAGCCTGTTCCTAAATGTGTTTGTTGTATTGTTTCAGGTACACAGTGTTATAACATACATTGTATTGTGTTTGACAAAACTTTTTTAGACAATAAAACTACACTCAGACAATATTTTATAACATCAATATGACTAAATGTCAATACATGCCTGAAAAGATGTGGTATTAACGGATCGATTGTAAAACTTTAGTCACAAGTGTAGTTAATGGCAAAATCGAGAATTTATACATGTGCCACTAATATGTTTTAATTAAGCAAACTTGTGAATGAAGTAAACATAAAATAGTATAAATATACAAACATATATAATTTCCGAAGAAAATGTAAGTCTGTTAATTTTGTCATAAACCAGGATTAGTGTTAGATATTTGTTATTACCAAGAGTTTTATTTGTCCCCAGGCATCATCTCAAAAGCAAATGTGGACATATACTTGAAACAATGCACACAACAAACCACACAAACTCTGGAAAACTATCACTGTCATAATTCAACTACAATATAGGCCATCAACTTGTGTATATCAAATTGTATATACGAATGATCTATTTAAGACACAATGTCACTGGGAATACATGCATAGAGGATTAATTTACAATTGTCATTATCAATTTTTCATGAAAAGTACAATACTTTTTATCATTACTGGTAACAAGACTATAGTTGCCCTGTAAAAGGACACAGGAACCAAAGGAATTTTATTTTAATAATACTGGATGTGAAACTACATGTTTTAATATAAAAATGTAAACAACTCTCCCAAACAGTAATTGAACTCAACCTTAGCCCCATGTCAAACAATATTACATTCAAGCCAACACACCACATTTAAGTAATTTGTCTTCAAAACAACAAAGTAATATAGATTAATATATGTCAACTTTAAAAAATAAGTCACTGATCGTTCCAGACAATGCAGCTGTTTTACACAAAGTTGGCTTTTTTTGAGAAATTATATATCACGATCAATTGTGTTTGAGTAACTGCTGTGCAAATGAATACATCAGTGTTTTAATGTATGTTTAATTTTTAACTGCTTTTTTACTATGATAAAGGCCCCAAGTAAAGGTAGCTTAAATATAGCTGCTAATGCCTCAATCAAACAGCTTTAGTAGATCTGTATGGCTCAATATGTTCCATATACTTTACATGTATGGCATATGGCACGCTATACATTTTTCCTGGTGTGTATTTGTGAAAAGCACAGAAAACGTAACAGCACAACATACGGACAACACCACTGATTGAGTTGTGCCAAATGCTATTTCAGTCATGTGCTTGTAGATAGAAGGAAAAGCCAGGATGTGTTAATTAAATTTCTGGCCTTTTAATTAATATTTTATGAGATTTACATGGTTATGAAAGATTCCAAAGTACTTTTAGTTGTTGATGTAACATACTGTATGGAATACCAGTTTTTATGATCTTAAACACTTATTTCAAAACAATAACATCATTCAAAAAAAAAATCATAATTACACAACTAGCAATGTTCTACTTCTACGTTGCGACCACCATCGGCTGCCTTCTTCTGGAACTGAATATTCAGTGGTCACTGCTCGCTAGATGGCGTGGCGAGCAGACTGTCCCACACGTGACTTAGTCTGTATAGCGCCGAGGTGGTCGAAATGTAGAAGTAAGTAGAACATTGCTAGTTGCGTAATTATGAAATTTGTTTGTTTGCCAACTTGATGAACATTTTCACGAATAACAACATCGGTTCATTGGTATACCAGGATATAGTACACAGCTCTGCTGTCCGAGTCCATGAGTGTTGTTTACTTCTAGAACATGATGTCTCTAGCAGTAGCTGGGCGGGATTCATCAGGACTGTTCTGTTCCAGGCCATACTTACAGGAGTCTCCAGCACTGATGATGCCAAGTGGCGTATCATTTCTGTAAGAAGTGTATCACAAACATGTACAACATTAAACATGTACAATAAGCCAATACATGTGACCCACCAGGTCACAATTAGAAGTTTCTTGATAAAATGGGGCAATAGGCCTTGAATTCATTTGGATTATCATTATGGTGAATCATATTGACTGTGGCTGCTCGACCAAGATTATCTAGGTGGAGGCCAGTAGGAAAATGACACAAATCATTCACTTTTGCTTCACTCAAAAAACAAGGAATGGGATTTCCAGGAAACTGACATTTTTAGACAAAGATTTCCAAATAAATTACCAGGAAAGATGCAAAGCTCATGGAAAGACGTATGGATGTTTAATTGTGCATGTGCAACCATTTCCTAGGTTAACTTGGGAATCTGCTTGAAAGGGGAAGTCATACATACTTCCAGCAATGATATACAACACAGAAACATTGGCATTTACCAACAAGACAGAAAATAAGCTAGCACCACCTAAAAAAAGACGGAAATAAGTATGTTAGAAGTGCAGTGGTTCAGGGATAGAGCATTGGACTCTTGTCTAAGAGGACCCGGGTTCTAATCGTATGCTGCCGTGTAAAACCTTGGGCAAGATTTGTCTCTACATTGCTTCAGTTCACTCAGCTGTATGAATGAGTACCTTTGTATAGACAATGGTGAATATTTGTGTACAAGACTTAGTAGTCTTCGCAAATTAATTGCCGCGTGGCTTCCCAGAGAATCCGAGATGGTGTTCGATTGAACAGGTCTGCCAGGGAGAAAAGTGTAAAGCGCTTTGAGCAATCCTAGGGATTGGATACTGTGCTATATAAGAACTTATCTTTTTTACACATCATAATACATACCAGGATAGAAGAACATTGTTTAGGTTAGAGAGAAGTCTGAACCTGTCAGATTACAGAAGTTGACCTGGGCAATCAGTTGAATATATGAAACAACAGATGGATATCGCGTATCACAAGATGAGAACAATTACAATGGGAGATGATTGAGAGGAAGACCAGTGAGACAGTGGAGAGATGATCTAGATGACTACTGGAAGGTTAACATCTGGGAGAGGATAGCGCAAGATAGGCAAATCTGGAAACAGCATGCTGAGGCCTTCGTCCAACCACGGGACACTACAATTGCGTCATGATGATGGTAATATCATTTACCCAAGTTATATATGGAAGATTAGTTTAATCCAGAACACAACATTTGATGACGCACCACAGAAATGTGTATCAGCATTGCTTTAGCAATGACAGCCTTGGCAAGAGAGGACAGGATCTGGAGAAGTATTAACATATACCAATGAGTACATGCGGAACAAGATCACATCCCTGGTTGGCTTGCAAGAACCTCTACTGGCAAATGTCCAGAGAAGGAAAACGGCATGATTTGGGTACATGACATCATGACACACTGGCCTCCCAAACACAATACTGCAGGGCACCCTGGAGGGCATACGTCACCGTGTATATAAGAGAAAGTGCCGGTTAACCAGTATCTTGGAACGGATTGCTCACTCCATGCCACAGCTCCTCAACACAGGCATTTACAGACAGGAATAGAGAAAGATCACAGCCGCAGTGTTACATATGTTCCCCGATGACCAAGTTGGTCAAGGTACTAAGTTAGTAAATCAGAATCCAACAACTATTTATAAGTTAGATTATTCTATAGAGTTTTCATGGTGATTTTTTTTACAGAATTCTACCAACCCAATATTGCATTTTTTGTTATAGATATTCTGTAGATTTTTTCATAGGGGTTATCAGGATGTCCAAAATAATTTGACAATCATGTCCCTTATACTTACACTGCGTTTGGTGCAGTCTTCATCTTGATCACAATGAGTGCCACCACCAGACAGATGACCACCACTGCACAGACACCTCCCGCTATTGCTACTGTTCTGGCTGTGTGTCCTGTTTCATCAGAAACATTGGAAGTGTGAGTACAATTGTACGGTTCAATGAAATAACCATGCAGGTGCTATCTCAGTGTTTATTTCTACTTGAAGAATTGTTGCTAAATGTGTTTCTTGGCCTACTTTGCACTGTTTCACGCTAGTGGTGCTTCAGGTTTTTGTTAATTGTATTCAATAGTACCCTCTGCACTATCCAGGACATTACCATTACAATACTTCAACTGAGATGTTCTAATCCAGTACTGATATGCTGTTTTGAAGGAGATTCTCAAAACAAATGAAAAGACAAAGTTTATATACCAGGGTAGTCATGTTTTGCGAGTACACAGTATCTACCTAGACAATCAGATAGTAGTCCTGCGACCAATTTCCATTTTTAGCCCCACTGAGAAAATTGACATTCTGTCAATATTTTTTGGCATCATTCTGATTTCTGATAATGAAATGTTAACGTTACAATAAGGAGTATCAATAAAAAAATACAGAAAACGTTACTACAGTTTGAAGAAACAAATAGGCACACCATCAATAAATCTAAATTTTGGGTGAGATTCCTTCAGAAGGATTTCATGAAATATATATTTATTGTGTAGCATTACAATGGGAATTGACTGTGCAAAATCAATAAAATAAACTTACAGAGGTGTAAGCTCAATGTTATTATTGCTTTTTTTATATATTTATTTAATTATTCAATGTATTTATTTACTTTTTTATAACTGACCCGATGATACTTAAAATATATAACTTTCAGTGCAATTGTAATTTATTTATCTATTTATATGTACACATGTACAACTTTTTTATTATGACAGACAAACATTTCAAGAATAATCAAGTTTTATTGTATTGCATTGTAACTTTTATTAATCTGTTATAATGTCATCATGGTGAATGTAATGATGACATTATAACAGATTAATAAAAATTGTGACATATATACCTTTCTTTGTTTTTGTAAGTCCAATTTACCTAATTTCTGTGAGTAGGACACAGTAGCTGTAGGTGTTTCTGTGGCTGCAGTTCCCTCTGTGGTTGTTGTTACTCCAGTCGATGTTGTTTCTATAACAACGAGTGTGCACAATTGATAGACAGATATTCACATAATCCAAATGATGACCGAACTTGGATACTGAGCATGCACACACACATACAACCACACACATACATGCATGCACATTTGTTATTTACATGTAATATTTTATTGTATAATACCTTGTATGGCATAGAAATGGTGGCACTAAAAATGAAACAACAGGAGAAGCTACAGGTTTGCAAAAACCTGGAAAGAAGAGTAAAGGGAGTCAACAGAGCTGATAAGACAATAATGGAGAAACAGAGAATGTATGGCAGAGTGAAGAAAGGTTTTAAGAAGAAATTGTTGAGTCACGCGGAGAGAATGGGAGATGAAAAACTGCACAGAAAATGGAGAGAAAAAAGGAGATGAGGAAGACTGAGTCTACGATGGGAGGACATATGTCGACATATGATGGGCGTGTTCTGATATTTATAAAAAGAAATTGGCTGGTAAATATTACTCTCACAATGTCAGGTGTCAAAGTTCTACCAAACTAGTGGATGGGTATTTCTGCCATCTTACCAATGCAGTCAGACACTTGAGTGGCCCCTGAGAATGAGGTACTCTTGCCGCTGGGACAGGGCTTACACTCTGTCTGGCCTTCCTCGTCCTGGTACTGCCCTTGCTGGCAGGGCACACATGCAGTGCCGTTACTGTATGTTCCAGGCGGACAGTTCGCTGAAATACATATAGAATACAATTACACTTTGTTACACAACCAAATCTCATCTACCCATTAATTGTAATTACAGTAAAGTTTCCATGTGTAATTTGCAGATTTTCTGTCTATTATTTCCTTTTAAAAGTGTAGATAACTATTGCACATGGAGCTTGAACTACACAAATGTTCTCTCTCTGGATAAGACTAAAACACTGTACTCTGTGTTATGTAGCTTCATGGGCAACGAACAGTTTTGTGCAAACACATTGCTGGAATACAACTGAAACAATCCATTACAAGTCCCATATAGTTCTTCAAACACCCACTTGTCAATTGAAATACATCATGTAGTAAAAGTATTCATTGATGAAATGACACATTGATGAAATGACAGCACCTTTTAACTGTGAGCAAGCAAACTATCAGATGCATGGAAATGAGGGGTTGACTGAGTTGGGATGCATATTATGTAATTATGATAATATAGCAATTCAATCAATATCTTGCAAACGTCAGGGTGGGTGTTATACAGTGTATATGGTGGTGTGTAATACACAGAAACGTGTGATAGGTTTACAATAATTACTAGCGTATAGCCATAGAGCAACATACCACACAAGGACAGTTGCTCTCATCAGTCATTACTGTTGTAGAATTTTGTTTTTAATCTTGTTTACACAGATCACAAACTCCCTGCCAGTGGTGGCACTGTCCATAATATAATTTGGTTTGTTATGGTCAAATTTGGGCAAAATCTGCTGGATAAAGCATGAAGATCTGACCCAATATGTAAATGTTTCCATACAGTCTGATTAGAACCAGATATAAATCATATAAAGTGTATGTACATATTATGTAACCAATCATGTTGGATCCAGTTCATATGGTGTATTACTGATCTTGATTGTCAAGTTTAAATAAGTTAACCATGAATTTTCAAACACAAATATGAAAAAAATGAAACACTTTTTTAGTAGCATCGATGTATTTGTAATCTGACATTATGATCTTCAGCATGAATGTCATCATTAAATCCCAGCAGTGTTTGATGTACAAATGAAAACTGGTGAAGCAGGAAAGAAAGATGCATAGAGGGAAAGTCAAAACACAGAATTTGCCATAATTCGTGTTCTAAGATAAAGAAGGACTTGCATTACTTTCTTCAGCCTCAATCACATAAATTAATCTGTCTTGTAGTTGGAGACTCTTGGCCAGACACAGTACGAGACATTGTGACTGAATGCCTTATGCGAGAGGAGCACTACATTCAATACCCTTAGCCAGAGAAACAGATTTGTTGGCTAAAATCTGATGGGAGAACAAATCCAGGCATACATGTGTTGTGCATAATGTTGGATGCAACACTGTTTGGTGAAATGTACTTTGCAAACCATGTCCACGATGAAATCCCAGCTGTAATTTTTTAACTAGGACTAACCTTTCATCCCTACTCTGTAATTGCATTATGTTTTTGTGGGAGGTCAGGTTTGACACAAAATCAAAACTGTCATCTTGATGTCTCTGATAAGGCCATGGCTCCATCATTAATAGACACAGATGTTTGAAAAATACTTGTCCTTACTGACATGTTGACATGCAGGAAAAAAGGAATGTGACTGGACATTGAGGTTGGACACTGTGTGGGACAAACACATTGATTTGAGCAAAGCATGGATACGGCGGAGATTGCAAAAACAAACCAAGTTTCCAATGAAATGACCACAGTTTCAGCAACTGTGATGCATTTTTATCATCACATAGCATAGGAAAATGGTTAGTTAGAAAGGATTGCTATGAAGTTGATGGGGTAATGGAGGCATTTGTCAAGTGGGATGTGAATAGGGAAGTTGATGGAGAAGTTCATCATCACAATGCTTGACATGTGCAACAATATATATACATGTATATATACATGTATATATATATATATACATGTATATATATATATATATATATATTATATATATATATATATATATATATATATATATACACACACACACATGTATATACACATGTATATAGCCAATTTTCATGAGTACCCTGTATATCCGGCAAATGACGATATTTTTCTTTAAACACCCTACTAATAGTTATCCAATACAAGGCATCATCATAGGAGAAAGGCTGCATCACAAACAAAATTATCAACTGAAAACAACTAGTTTTTATCATATCCTGTCAGTTGGTAGATGAGAAGCTAATGCTGCAAGGATGTGAATGAACACGAAAACAGGCCCTTAGCACCTGGCACCTGGGAGGGAGGAGATACACTTAGTCTTCTGAAATAGCACATTACTAGCTCGATCCCTGGCATACAAATCTATCTGCTGACAACTGGAATGTTGCTAATCTATTCTGGCACTGACCAACCCTCTGTCTTGAGGTACCTCTCAGCCTGAATTCTAAGGATGTAGGTGCAATAGAATATTTACTTTACTATTATTATAAACAAATGCACTGATTTTAGATTAGCTACAAAAATCAACATTGAAAGATGCATTCTTTGGAAAAGGTGTTGCTAACAAAATCGTGTTTTTACTCACCACATACAAAGAGTGTCGGAGTTGTGATCATTGGTGAAGGGCAGATAGTTTCTCCAGTAAAAGACCATGAGTCATTGAGAGGGGCATATTTGATACCATCCACCATGACAAACAAGCTGCCATTGTCATTTGCCTGCAGGATCAATGTAAACAGGTCCACGAAACTGTCAAAGATGCTTGCCCAGTTGGCTGTAGCTGCAGCTTCTGTATGTAGTAAAACAATGTGCAGTGTGTTAGGCAAGTAACTAAATAAGAATTATCTTTAAACAGACTAGTAATAAAATGGGCCAAGAGGCCCTGCAGTCCAAAGTAATATTGAGTTTGTAAATTATGAATGAAATGCTTTTTGGTAAATCTGCCTAGTGTTATATGAGATGACAAGAAACTTAGCCAAATGGGAGTTATCTACTTCTACTCCTCTCAGCCACTTGCATTTACAGAAAATGAATAGGTTTGAATACACAGCTTTATCAAAATCTATAGAAGCCACAGATGGAATATCCAATTAGCTGTGCATTCCAGGCAGGCCTCCTGGCCTTCATGGCTTTCTTGTGGAAATGAATTGACTTGAAGCGTTTTAAAAGTTGTATTAAATAGTATAGTTTAAACCTTATGTACACATTAATTATTTTATTGATTAATCCCATACAAAAATGTTGATGTATATGTAATTATATATATATATTATATATATAATTATATATATATATATAATATATATAATTACATATACGTCAATTACTATTATATCATGTACTCTGTAAATTATATATATATATATATATATATATATATATATATATACAGTGTATATAATTATATATATATATAATATATATATATATATAATTATATATATATAATTTACAGAGTACATGATATAATAGTAAATATATTGTTCATGGCTCCAAGAATGGTTTATTGTAGTAATGATTTACTTACTTTGGAGCTTTATTTGTCGAAGCGAGTACGACGTTTCAGTCCGTAGCTGATGGACCGAAACGTCGTACTTGCTTCAACAAATAAAGCTCCAAAGTAAGTTAATCATACTACAATACATGATATAAGTTTTCTTATATATTATATTTATATTACCAAGTATAAATATGACACAAGAAAGAGTATTTATTTCCATTGTGGTTCTTGGACAGACACAAATATGTGACAAAGAAATTATGTTAAAATAACAAAGACTAAAGCATCAATACTAAATTTAATATTTAAATATTAGCTATTATTCATTTTGAAAATATGTAAATAAGAGATTATTCCTAAGTATTAAGTAATTTGAACACTTACTACTATTTTATACATAATATCAATTATAAAAAATAGAATAAAAAGGTTTCACAAATTATTTAAACTTATTCTTGTTCTGAGCACCTTGTATGTATAGTAGGGCTGCCACCAAGGTGAGTGGATGCTCACCAGAGGACATGGCAGGGCTCTCCAAGTTGAGGGGATGCCCACGAGAGCGCGTAGCAGGACACGTGACAGGTTTCCCGCCATTGGGGAAAAGTACCAAGGGAGGGAAAGACACGAGGAGATTGGAGAGACTGAGATTGTGAGAGTGACACGTTGGTTCAGGGTAACAGTTTGTGTGTAGCCACGTGGTGCGTGATTTGTACTTTTATTTAAGTTATACTTTACTGTTAGTTTATTACATTTATTATTTCAAATATAAAATAAAGATTTCTCCTGGCGTGTTTGTTCTTAGTTCGGTCGGTACAGCATAAGTTATCCTCCAAGTTGATCCCCTTAATTTGTTCTGCCCTTGTCTAATTATAATCTAGGCAGCAGTACGACATATGTTATATGGCAGTTCATTCCATGCCTGTAAACTTGTATACTAAAAACAAGATTTCCCAAATGATTTACCATTATGAATTTATCATAAGATACATGAGAAGACTATTTAATTTTACTAACATTTCTGTTTATATACTAGTTTCTTCATTATCCAGCAGACGGCACCATCAGCATAGGTCAGGATTCGTTGGGGTAAGGATGCATTTCAAGACTGACTGCTTGATAACACCACATTATTAGGAACTAAAAAATGGTGCTTTATAATACACACTTTAACACTTTCTAAAATGGATAAACCTTTCAAAAATCCTGTTTTTTAATATTAACATAAATAACATGAAAAGTTGAGTAATGTTCACAATCAGTTTAATAAAAAATATGGCTGAACTAAATGCCTTTGGTCATCACATCCGGTAATGTGCCAATTTTATTAGACAGGTAATTAGCCTTCAAGGCACTGAACTTGGCAGCTAGAGTGGGTGTGGTTTTTATTTTTTGAGAGAGTAAGGGAAGTTGACCTGTTATAAATACATGAGCATGGAACACCAGGAACAGGCTTATTGCACATCCATGTTAAAGTTGCAACTTTGAACAAATATTAAATTAATTAATTATTTGTCTGGCTATTTCATCAAAACTACATAAAAATGTTTCAGAAACAAACCATCAAGGATTAGCAGGTAATAGGCAAGCTTGTCTGTTTTTGCAAAATTTATTTCAAATAATACAAGCAAAAAATTGATTTGAGAAGGGACCTTTAAAGATAGTGTCAAATAATGCTAAATTGCCAAACATACAGACCAGCTAAATGACAGGTGTTCATAGCTATACTTGTATATTTTATATAATGTGCATTACCTGTGCTGTCATTGTAGGTACCATTTGGAAAATAATCATAATTAGGCACACTTCCGGTCATACGCAGTAGAAGTCGAGACATGACAGTGGTATCACGACGCTCCCGACCTCCACTTGTGGCACTGATCTGAGAACAGTCAGTGATCACAGCGCAGTGACCCGACTTAACGCACTCAGTATTGGTTGCCATCTCAGTAGATTTGTCCTCTATGCCCTGCGCCTGTTCACATTTGGACGGGACGACACATCCAAAGTTAGCCGCTGCACCCTTTGCTGAACTTTTCTCTATGTAAAACAAAATAAAACAGTTGTTAAAAGCACTCAAGTTTTGAATGACAAAGAAGATTTGAAACACGGGACTGATGCTCAATATATTACACAAAATAAACGTTTCCATTTACTCCAGTTAATTGCTTGGAGCCAGAAAATTTAGGTTGAAACCTAGATGAAGAGGAGTAGACCCACAAAACTACCGGCACCAATGTCCATGGCATATCTCTTCAAGTGTGAATGTAAAATTCAATATCAAACGGACAGGTACTCTTGCCGGAAAGCAAGCATTAATGGCACAGACATTTGCAGGTGTTCAGGTATTGAGCAATACTGCAACAATATTGAACAAATTATCACATAGTGCAATGGTAATGATGAGAACAGATCTCTGTGGAACCCGAAATGAATGGAATATATTTGGGGCACGAATGTGAACCAGATATGTAAATGTTTTGGTATAAATCTGACAAATACGAACTAAACCACTGGCTGGCAGTGCCAGAAATCCCAAAATGCCATTGCAAAAGAATGTCATGATCAATTGCATCAAATGCAGCAGAAAGATCTAGCAAGGTAAGCGCTGTCAATTTGCTATTATCCATGTTGCATACTATATCATTATGTATTTAAGGAGCCACCTCAGTTAAATGGAATTTTTTCTATAACCTTTTCCAATACCTTCAACACAAAACTGAGATTAGAAATAGGATTCATAGTTCTTTTTTCCTAGATTTGTTTATATTGATAAGAGGATTAACAAGAGCTTGCTTGAAATCAACAGGAACAACATAATCCTACATACATCCTGATATATTAGTAATAGCTGTAATAGGATGACTCAGTTGTTCCATGCAACGTTTTAGTGGATATGTTGGAAAAGGGTCAAGATCACACAATATATTTGGACACTAGAGAATGACATGTATAGTACTCACTTCACTAGTAGTAGTAGGTGTAAAACACTGCAGTGTATTGCCAAAAAGTAGTTGTTCAGTAATATTATATTCAGCATTATTAATGACGTATTTTGAAGTATTTTGAAAACACTGTATAATGTATTGAATGAAAAGGAAGCAGGAATGACATCAAGGTGGTGTACATTGTGTACAGCAAGTCCCCTCTTATAAGCACAACCCTTCAGCAAATCTAAACATGATTACCTCCAGCTATATGATGATTTTGCCAAGAACATTCATTAATAAATTTTAATAATTTGTGTGATGGCATATAGGAAAATCACAGTTAGTTTGTCATAGATAATGTAGGTTGTAACACAAGTGTATATGGTAGGCCTACTTAATTTGTTTAAAATACAAATAGCAGTTTCAGCTGCCGATTTGCCACTGCCGAGGGGTAGAATCTTTCTGTAACCCTCCCAGCTGTTGGCCGCGTTTGCTGGGTAGTCACTACTGAGGGGTAGTTTGTATTAGACAACACTAATGCAATTACGGTTTCATGACATGTAACTAAATTGGGCAATGCAGTACTAGTATATAATAGTGATATATAATAGTATATAATAGTGATACGTTACACACATCACCACTCTGCTGTCACTGGTGACAAATGCTATTACAGTTATTAGTACGTCTTGTTGACATTTTGTTATTATTTTATATTATTTTATATAGATGTAATATTCTGGAATAAAATGGTTGAACTGAACAAACGTCATCTTATCTTACTTAGTAATAATAGCTGGCAAAACTGTGAAATTATGCCGTTTCCTGTTTAAGACATCCAATTTGTTTGATATGATGGCAATGATGTCCAAGTCAAAAACGTTCATTCTAAGTCTTCCTCATCAGAACAAATGCCACATGCTTATATTAAAATAATTTATACACAGAATTTCAGATTGCCAACAAGTGTTTTATTGTTCACTGGCGTCTCTCCCTTAGCCACTTGAATGGATAGTTTACTTTCACCACTGAATTTTTATGGGACTGCATGTGCTCACTGACTATATATCTGCGTGTGTATGGGAGTGGGGGGATGGTCAGTGGGTGGGTGGGTGGGTGTAAAATTATGTTCATGTGTATGTGTGTGTGCATTTGGTGTGTGTGTATGTGTGTGAATATAAACACTTTTTCAAAAACAAATACATTTAGATCATACTTACTGGTACACATAGGCAGGTGGGCATTTGGGTTGTTGATCAGGTGTGACCAGACATAATTGGTAGTAGGACCACAGTGGTACGGATTGGCAAACTTGGAGGTTGGCATCATCCCACCCCGACATGACACACTGCAGGACTTCTCCCCATCATTATCTTGAGAGCAGTTCACAATGGTTCCCACAAGTCCGTGCAATCGGGTAAACCTGACACATTCTATACAAGCAGATAATATACATATAACAATGCTGGTTCTAATACAAACATCAAGTGGAAGGAGATACATCTGTTGTACAGCGTCATGTTGTTACAAAAGGAATTTAAATATATGATCGTGCAGTACATAACCAAAAAGTAAAATAAAAGTAAAAAGTAAAAAATGCATAAGTAAATGTGTCAGTATGATTGAGAAGTAAAACTCTAGATGAAAAATATAAGCAAACACAAGGAGTATAATAACTACTACCACAGTGAAAATATCGGAGCAAATTCCAGATGAGACTTAACGATGGCGGCACCAAGTAAGAAGAGGAGCTGACTCAGTGATGGGTTTAGGTGGTGGGAGCCACAGGGATGGCTCATATTTAATTACTTCATTGATTTTGGTGCGCAAACTTGAGTGCTACCAAGTGTAGTGCACTTTGTGAAGCGGCAGAGCCAGGCTAAGTCCATGTTAGGCAGTAAATTGTATTTATATATTGAAATATTTACTCAACAGTTACTCAACATATTTGGTTCTGGTAGTCAATCAAAAATACACTAAAACTTTGAGACCATAAATTATAATGAAGAAACAACTGACAACTTATTTTTTTAAAGGTTGTCTGATTGATACATATTTGTGTTGTTGTCCACCCTAGTCTAACCTACCTGGACACATGTCCACATTGCAGCCGTGAGTATCGCTGGATGGTCCAACACAAGGCAGACCATCTGGGTCTGGTGGTGGGTCATTGCACTCACGACTGCGAGACTGGACCCCTCCTCCACAGGTCTTAGTGCACGAGGACCATGCACTCCACGGACCATAGCCACCGTTCACTGGAACAGAACAGAAATGTCTTACTGCAAGAGGACCATGCACTCCATTTGCCGTAGGCACCATTGACACTAACATAGCAGCCATCAGTTCATACGAAAGGACCGTTTACTATACTTACAATCCACTGACAAATCACACTGTCCATTATAATAGATCAGCCATGGCTTACAACAAGAGGACCATTTTCTTCATTGCCCATCATTATACCCACAAAAATTACTGTATGAGGTCAACTCACTATTACAACAATGGGGTAATTCCCATGTAATCAGCTCAAATTTCTTTTATGAAATATCAATTTATGAGAGATGTTGAAAAATACAGCGATCTCAGGGCTTGAAATGATTAGATCATTTATTGCCATAAAGACAAACTTTCAGGTGCCCTTACTAGTCCCAACATAGTAATAACTGTTTCATGTCCAAGGGATGCAATAACATTTTGAGGGCAGCCCCGAACTAAACATGTCAACCATAGTGATTAGAGCCATTCCAAGGTCACAGCTTGATCGGGCTGAATCCCTGCAGTACATGTCGACTATTTTACTTCTTTAGCATATAGTACACAGAATATATGGCAATGTACCGTGTAGCTGAATTATGTTACATCAAGTGACTCATACTAAATATGGCTACCTCATACTGTGTATCGTCTTAGTTGTGAATATATGCAATCACTTGTACAATCAGCTAAGCATGCAACATTGGTAATCACCAGCAATCCAGTTATAAATAAACATTCTAATTTGCCATGTTGTAAATTAAAAGTATCTTGCTTTAGTGTTTTATTAGACCATAAATAGAGCCAGACCTAGCAGTAGTAGATTAGGATTTGTTCAACTTTGTTGGGGGGGGGGGGGGCACATCTCTGAGTAGGAAAGGTTATGAAAGGTGCTGTCACAAAAACTAATCAATACATTTTCATCATTTAAGATTATATGAAGAATGGTTAACGTGCTAAAAAAGAAATATAGAAGAATTTCAAAAACAGAAAGGCGCTATGGTTCTTTAGAACCAAAGGGTTGTAGATCACTCTCTGAAAGCTTTTGGTGCCTGAGATGCAAACTATCTTGGATAAACAGTAGTTTACTCTGATCATACTTATATAAAGACCAGCTTGAGTAAACATTGATATCATATACCTATTTCTTCTTGACAGTAGTGACCTCGGAATCCAGCTGCACATTGACAGGTATATTTGTCACTGCCACTCACACAAGTGGCACTGTTGAGACAGAGATTGTTGATGCAGTAGTCAGGAGAAATGTCACATGTCTTCCCAGTGAACCCATCTTCACACTGACACTCGTAGTCATTCAGTTTGTCTTTGCATCTGTAGCCATGACACGGGTCTGGGTCGCAGTTGTTTGTCACTACAAAGGTACACACAAGGACCAGGTTTAGAGTCACACTTTAAATGTTTAAAATGTTGTTGACATAAGGTTTCACCTCAGAATGGCATACCTTATTTGATCAAATTACTTTCACCTGGCCTCAGTCTCTAACATCCCCTCTCATGTGAGTTTGCGAACATTAATATAATATATGAATATATTAATAAACACAGTTGTTCAAAAACTAAACAGAATATAATTGTAATCAATGTTTTATAAGATGTGTACTCAAAAGTGTTCAGGCTGAAAACATAGAGCTGTGCAGAAATTTAACAGCACCATATAACCAGGTAGCTATTATCAGTGAACATTAGGTTTATTTTGTAGCATTTTACTACCTGGATTGTACCAAATAATTACCATCACATGTCGATGGCATCTGCAGTGTTGTGTTTTCACTGAGGGTGTTTAGAATCATCTGCCACCTGAATGATGCCCCCATGTCATTGCAGAGACATGAACTGGAGAGTTCCCTGACAGTGGCGTCACTGAGAGCTGAGTTCCACACTGACAACATTGTGACACTGCCTGTAAAGGAGCCTAAAACAGAAATGACAGCACTGCTTAAGAACAGAAGACATCAAAGCTTGCAGGGTGCACAATAGTCCTAGCCAGCTGGCAATCTGTTGGGCTAGCTGACTTAGAGACAATTACTAGTCCTGAATAATTTTTACCAGTCCTATAGCCACATTAAACATAATATAATATAAGCTTCATTTTGTAGTCTCTACACCTGTACACTTCTCTACACAATTATATTATGTCAATGTAAAATACACAATCATGGACAAATACTTACAGTCTAATGGCATGGTTCTAATCAAATCAGTTACAAAAAAAATGTACTTATATTTACACATATTAACCAATGTACACGTCTGTACATATTAACGTCTGTAATCTGTGAAGGCCACAACCAGCTTCTGCCGTGGGACTTACATTGATCAAGTTTATTCCACATATCAGAGAAATACAGCCAGGGAAAACTTTATTTAAAAATCTACCTGCTCAACTTACTTAGTTCTTGGCATATAAGTCCTGTTCAATTTTAGATCTGCTGAGTATGAACATAGCATGAAAAACTAGGTAATGCAGAATGAAACCAGGAAGACATGAACTTTCAACACGATTTGTTTTTAGGGAGCAGGCAATATTTGGTGTGTATAAATACAAATGGAAACACAGTGTGTATGAACATAATAAATGTCAACAATTGACTTTATGGTAAGTAAGAATTTTTTTTATTTCCTGATAGTAACCATGTCACGTGGTAAGTCTTGATTTTCAATGGGCCATCATCACACAACACTCTTCATACATACATATATACATACATATATATAATAAAGTTTTAGATAGAACATATAGTTCACAACAATACTAATAAAATCATAATAGTAATAAGTAAATATAATAAATAAGAAATGTATAATTATATATAATAATAAAAAAATACATATTAAAAATGGATACCGATATATAATATTTAAAATAATTATAATAAATGACATTAAATAAAATATTACTTAAAAAATAATAAATGGCATTAGTACAGAAACGTATGCTAATATTGGATAGCATTGTATTTAATGTTATAACACATGACCTACCACAAATACGTTACTAAGAATAACACATGGTATGGTGCCTTCAAGTGACATTTAGTTAAATATGTCACCAAGTGCACTGTGATTATGACATTTTAATGTTATTATCATACACAAACTTATACGGATATATATATATATATATACCCTGGTATAGATAGATATATAATATATATACTGAGGCTGAGGCCTGACTGTGGCTATCAGGTTTTGCAAAATTCACGTCATTGTAGTGAAAACTGTTTTACATGAATCTGTGATGTTTAGTGACTTATTACAGGAAAATGCCCCATCAGTGAGAACCCCTAATTGAAAGAGAATTTTCTCATATCTTTCATAAGATTCTAGTGCCAGATTACCTTGTCTATTGGTATGTGCCATTAATAATAATGGATAGTTCTTCTATAGAGCAACTCTTTTAAGAATTTATGTGATTATTTTTGGTGAAGACTGATCCAACAGTATTTGAAATGGCACTAACACCATAACCTATCATTCTTAATTAATTCTGCCAATATTGATGAACTCAGCAGCAATACAGTGAACTTGACTGCATGAATTCTCACTTAGTAATAGTAGTGACAATTAGCCACTTAAGTTAAATAAGAGCAATAACTTTCACAGTTAAGAGTCAGTACGCCATACATGAAGTATATTTTTTATCAACTGCCTTAACAATCTTAACTAAGTTTGCAGTATATTAATTCAGTATATGAGAATAGAAGGCAATACATTAAAGATCAACCAATATGCACAATGGTAACCATGATAACCAGATCTTTCCTGGTCATTTTGACTGGAGTGGTTTTGTGGATAGTCAGAGTGGTTACCATTGTGCAAATTTGTTAATTATTTAATACCTAAACATAAGTTCATATATACTTAATACATTGCAAATTTTGTTAACATAGGACAGGTAGTTTTTTAAGATATAACATTTAATTAATGACATATCACGAGGAATGTGACCCCTGAGATAAAACATCAAGTATAAGTTGTAAGTCACCTGCTGTAGTTGCAGTACCAATGTCCAAAGTTGCAGCTGGTGACAACGTACCACTACACTGTGCAGTCATGTCCGGTGAGGCGATCAGACTCCCATCCTTGTACAGTGTCAACTGACACGAGTCACCGTCCCACACAGCCGCCACATGATGCCACTTGTTCTCAACCAGACTCGCATCAGAGCTGCCTTCAACACTGGGCGAGATACACAAACAAAAGTACAATATTTAAAACTAATCAGTTATTTTTCAAATGTGCCACCTTATACAGCTTTCAATTGGAACACTGATATAAAAGTTATATTTGTGGTGCAAAATCTTAGGTTACATGTGGACATTGTTTGTTGTTTTCATGTGCGCATCATCTTTCTTTCATTATGTTTAAAAAAATCAATAAATGCATTAGAGCTGTATAATATTTGATACTTATGAAGACAGTGACATTTCAATCATATCTGCACTTCTTTTGTAAGATGTTCACTTACTTTGGAGCATAGTTTGTAAAATGTACAACGTTTCAACCCATTAGCTATGAGTCTTGGTCACGTACTAATTGGTCGAAATGTTGTACATTTAACAAATTAAGCTCCAAAGTAAATAACTTCTTACAAAATAACCAAACCTTGGTGCCATAAACAATATATTCCACGTCTGCAGTTCATTTGGCTGTGAAGATATGGCAAAGAGTTAATTGATACATTTTCATAGTGGGAATAACCTACTTTCTAAGCTTTTTCTGATGTCTATCTTGTTTGTACTCAAATGGCTGATAGCCCATAATAAACTATACATATTTTTCAAAACAACAACGGTGGCATCACATTTTACATATATGAGAGCATATGAATATAGATTTAACAAATGCATGTATGTTATCAGGTCAATTGTGACAATAATAAAATTTACTTAGATGAATTAAATTATATTCATATACATTTAGAATCTCACAGCACATATTGTAGATGAATATTCTCATTTTCTAATTTATTTTTTAACTTAGCTTATTTGCTTAATTAATAAATTGTTATTTTAGCATTTAGTGAACACATCGTTTTTATATATCAAGTGCTTTGATTGTTATTTACTTACTTTAAAGTTATTTACTAAGAAACAGTTTTATTATTTTATTATTGTTATTATAACAATATCGTATAGAAACCATGGGTTTACTAATGGAATTATGAAGGTTTAATAAAAAAGGTTTAATAAACAATTCATTGCCAAGAATTGTGGAAACGATGTGAATCCCACGAAGCAAGGACTGGCTAAAAACAGTTGGCAAAGAAGACACATCTATAGAAATGGAAGGTAAAAGGAGACACTTTAAGGTTGACCTAAATTTAAGATGTGAGGATTGTGTACAGTATAGAAATCTGGAGGAACTCGGAGAGGAATTAAAAATAAGGGCAACAGATAGGAATGGAGACAGAGGTGGAAACTGAGGTGGAGACAAAGGTGGAGTCAGCCATGGAGACATACATGGAGAGAACGGTGGGAACAGAAGTGGAGACAGAGGTGGGGACAGAGGTGGGGACAGAGGTGGAGACAGAGGTGGAGACAGCGGTGGGGACAGAGGTGGGGACAGAGGTGGAGACAGAGGTGGGGACAGAGGTGGGGACAGAGGTGGGGACAGAGGTGGAGACAGAGGTGGAGACAGAGGTGGAGACAGAGGTGGAGACAGAGGTGGGGACAGAGGTGGAGACAGAGGTGGTGGCAGAGGTGGAAACAACGGTGGAGACAGAGGTGGAGGCAAAGGTGGAGATAGATATGGAGATAGATGTGGAGACACAGGAGGTGGCAGAGGTGGAGACAGAGATGGAGACAGAGGTGTAGACAGAGGTGGAGACAGAGGTGGAAACAACGGTGGAGACAGAGGTGGAGGCAAAGGTGGAGACAGATATGGAGATAGATGTGGAGACACAGGTGGTGGCAGAGGTGGAGACAGAGATGGAGATAGAGGTGTAGACAGAGGTGGAGACAGAGGTGGAAACAACTGTGGAGACAGAGGTGGAGGCAAAGGTGGAGACAGATATGGAGATAGACGTGGAGACACAGGTGGTGGCAGAGGTGGAGACAGAAGTGGAGACAGAGGTGGAGACAGAGGTGGAAACAACGGTGGAGATAGAGGTGCAGGCAGAGGTGGAGACAGACGTGGACACAGAGCTGGAGGCAGAGGTGGAGAGAGAGATGGAGGCAGAGGTGGAGACAGAGGTGGAGACAGAGATGGAGACAGAGATGGAGACAGATGGGGAGGCAGAGGTGGAGACAGAGGTGGAGACAGAGATAGAGACAGAGGTGGGGGCAGAGGTGGAGACAGAGGTGGAGGCAGAGATGGAGACAGAGGTGGAGACAGAGGTGGAGACAGAGATGGAGACAGAGGTGGAGACAGAGGTGGAGACAGAGGTGGAAACAACGGTGGAGACAGAGGTGGAGGCAAAGGTGGAGACAGAGGTGGAGACAGAGGTGGAGACAGAGGTGAAGACAGAGATGGAGACAGAGATGGAGACAGAGATGGAGAGAGGTGGAGGCAGAGGTGGAGACAGAGGTGGAGGCAGAGATGGAGGCAGAGGTCGAGGCAGAGGTGGAGACAGAGGTGGTGGCAGAGTTGGTGGCAGAGGTGGAGACAGAGGTGAAGACAGAGGTGAAGACAGAGGTGGTGGCAGAGGCGGAGACAAATGCGGAGACAGAGGTGGTGGCAGAGGTGGAGACAGAGATGGAGAGAGGTGGAGGCAGATATGGAGACAGAGGTGGAGGCAGAGGTGGAGACAGAGGTGGAGACAGAGGTGGTGGCAGAGGTGGTGGCAGAGGTGGAGAAAGAAGTGGAGACAGAGATGGAGACAGAGATGGAGACAGATGGGGAGGCAGAGGTAGAGACAGAGGTGGAGACAGAGATAGAGACAGAGGTGGGGGCAGAGGTGGAGACAGAGGTGGAAACAACGGTGGAGACAGAGGTGGAGGCAAAGGTGGAGACAGATATGGAGATAGACGTGGAGACACAGGTGGTGGCAGAGGTGGAGACAGAAGTGGAGACAGAGGTGGAGGCAGAGGTGGAAAAAATGGTGGAGATAGAGGTGGAGGCAGAGGTGGAGACAGAGGTGGAGACAGAGATGGAGGCAGAAGTGGAGGCAGAGGTGGAGACAGAGGTGGAGACAGAGGTGGAGACAGAGATGGAGACAGGTGGAGGCAGAGGTGGAGACAGAGATGGAGAGAGGTGGAGGCAGAGGTGGAGACAGAGGTGGAGGCAGTGGTGGAGACAGAGGTGGAGACAGAGGTGGTGGCAGAGGTGGAGACAGAAGTGGAGGCAGAGGTAGAGACAGAGATGGAGGCAGAGGTGGAGGCAGAGGTGGAGACAGAGATGGAGAGAGGTGGAGGCAGAGGTGGAGGCAGAGGTGGAGGCAGAGGTGGAGACAGAGATGGAGGCAGAGGTGGAGGCAGAAGTGGAGACAGAGGTGGTGGCAGAGGTGGAGACAGAAGTGGAGACAGGTGGAGGCAGAGGTGGAGACAGAGATGGAGAGAGGTGGAGGCAGAGGTGGAGACAGAGGTGGAGGCAGAGGTGGAGACAGAGGTGGAGACAGAGGTGGTGGCAGAGGTGGAGACAGAGGTGGAGACAGAGGTGGAGACAGAGGTGGAGACAGAGGTGAAGACAGAGGTGAAGACAGAGGTGGTGGCAGAGGCGGAGACAAATGCGGAGACAGAGGTGGTGGCAGAGGTGGAGACAGAGGTGGAAGCAACGGTGGAGACAGACGTGGAGGCAGAGATGGAGACAGAGGTGAAGACACAGGTGGTGACAGAGGTGGTGGCAGAGGTGGTGGCAGAGGCGGAGACAGAGGTGTAGACAGAGGTGGTGGCAGAGGTGGTGTCAGAGGCGGAGACAGAGGTGGAGACAGAGGTGGAAGCAAAGGTGGAGACAGAGGTGAAGACACAGATGGTGTCAGAGGTGGTGTCAGAGGTGGAGACAAAGGTGGAGACAGAGGTGGAGACAGAGGTGGAGGCAGAGGTGAAGACAGAGGTGGAGACAGAGGTGTGGCAGAGGCGGAGACAGAGGTGGAGACAAAGGTGGAGGCAGAGGTGAAGACAGAGGTGAAGACAGAGGTGGAGACAGAGGTGGAGGCAGAGGTGAAGACAGAGGTGGAGACAGAGTTGGAGACAGAGGTGGAGACAGAGGTGGAGACAGAGGTGGAGGCAGAGGTGAAGACAGAGGTGAAGACAGAGGTGGAGACAGAGGTGGAGGCAGAGGTGAAGACAGAGGTGGAGACAGAGGTGTGGCAGAGGCGGAGACAGAGGCGGAGACGGAGACAGAGGTGGTGGCAGAGGCGGAGACAGAGGTGGAGACAGAGGTGGAAGCAACGGTGGAGACAGACGTGGAGGCAGAGATGGAGACAGAGGTGGAGACAGAGGTGAAGACAGAGGTGGAGACAGAGGTGGTGGCAGAGGCGGAGACAGAGGTGGAGACAGAGGTGGTGGCAGAGTTAGAGACAGAGGTGGAGACAGAGGTGGAACAACGGTAGAGACAGAGGCGGAGACACAGATGGTGGCAGAGGTGGAGGCAGAGGTGGAAACAACGGTGGAGATAGAGGTGGAGATAGAGGTGGAGACAGAGGTGGAGGCAGAGGTGGAGACAAAGGTGGAGACAGAGGTGGAGACAGAGGTGGAGGCAGAGGTGAAGACAGAGGTGAAGACAGAGGTGGAGACAGAGGTGGAGGCAGAGGTGAAGACAGAGGTGGAGACAGAGGTGTGGCAGAGGCGGAGACAGAGGTGGAGACAGAGGTGGAGACAGAGGTGAAGACAGAGGTGAAGACAGAGGTGGAGACAGAGGTGGAGACAGAGGTGGAGACAGAGGTGGAGGCAGAGGTGAAGACAGAGGTGGAGACAGAGGTGTGGCAGAGGCGGAGACAGAGGTGGAGACAGAGGTGGAGGCAGAGGTGAAGACAGAGGTGAAGACAGAGGTGGAGACAGAGGTGGAGGCAGAGGTGAAGACAGAGGTGGAGACAGAGGTGGAGACAGAGGTGGAGACAGAGGTGGAGGCAGAGGTGAAGACAGAGGTGGAGACAGAGGTGTGGCAGAGGCGGAGACAGAGGCGGAGACAGAGGTGGTGGCAGAGACGGAGACAGAGGTGGAGACAGAGGTGGAAGCAACGGTGGAGACAGACGTGGAGGCAGAGATGGAGACAGAGGTGGAGACAGAGGTGAAGACAGAGGTGGAGACAGAGGTGGTGGCAGAGGCGGAGACATAGGCGGAGACAGAGGTGGTGGCAGAGGTGGAGACAGAGGTGGAAGCAACGGTGGAGACAGACGTGGAGGCAGAGATGGAGACAGAGGTGAAGACACAGGTGGTGACAGAGGTGGTGGCAGAGGTGGTGGCAGAGGCGGAGACAGAGGTGTAGACAGAGGTGGTGGCAGAGTTGGTGTCAGAGGCGGAGACAGAGGTGGAGACAGAGGTGGAAGCAAAGGTGGAGACAGAGGTGAAGACACAGATGGTGTCAGAGGTGGTGTCAGAGGTGGAGACAAAGGTGGAAAGACAAAGGTGGAAAGAACGATGGAGACAGAGGTGGAGACAGAGGTGGAGACAGAGGTGGTGGCAGAGGTGGAGAGAGAAGTGGAGACAGAGGTGGAAACAATGGTGGAGACAGAGGTGGAGACAGAGGTGGAGACAGAGGTGGAGACAGAGATAGAGACAGAGGTGGGGGCAGAGGTGGAGACAGAGGTGGAGGCAGAGGTGGAGACAGAGATGGAGACAGAGGTGGAGACAGAGGTGGAAGCAAAGGTGGAGACAGAGGTGAAGACACAGATGGTGTCAGAGGTGGTGTCAGAGGTGGAGACAGAGGTGGAGACAGAGGTGAAGACAGAGGTGAAGACAGAGGTGGTGGCAGAGGCGGAGACAAATGCGGAGACAGAAGTGGTGGCAGAGGTGGAGACAGAGGTGGAAGCAACGGTGGAGACAGACGTGGAGGCAGAGATGGAGACAGAGGTGAAGACACAGGTGGTGACAGAGGTGGTGGCAGAGGTGGTGGCAGAGGCGGAGACAGAGGTGTAGACAGAGGTGGTGGCAGAGGTGGTGTCAGAGGCGGAGACAGAGGTGGAGACAGAGGTGGAAGCAAAGGTGGAGACAGAGGTGAAGACACAGATGGTGTCAGAGGTGGTGTCAGAGGTGGAGACAAAGGTGGAGACAGAGGTGGAGACAGAGGTGGAGGCAGAGGTGAAGACAGAGGTGGAGACAGAGGTGTGGCAGAGGCGGAGACAGAGGTGGAGACAAAGGTGGAGGCAGAGGTGAAGACAGAGGTGAAGACAGAGGTGGAGACAGAGGTGGAGGCAGAGGTGAAGACAGAGGTGGAGACAGAGTTGGAGACAGAGGTGGAGACAGAGGTGGAGACAGAGGTGGAGGCAGAGGTGAAGACAGAGGTGAAGACAGAGGTGGAGACAGAGGTGGAGGCAGAGGTGAAGACAGAGGTGGAGACAGAGGTGTGGCAGAGGCGGAGACAGAGACGGAGACAGAGGTGGTGGCAGAGGCGGAGACAGAGGTGGAGACAGAGGTGGAAGCAACGGTGGAGACAGACGTGGAGGCAGAGATGGAGACAGAGGTGGAGACAGAGGTGAAGACAGAGGTGGAGACAGAGGTGGTGGCAGAGGCGGAGACAGAGGTGGAGACAGAGGTGGTGGCAGAGGTGGAGACAGAGGTGGAGACAGAGGTGGAACAACGGTAGAGACAGAGGCGGAGACACAGATGGTGGCAGAGGTGGAGGCAGAGGTGGAAACAACGGTGGAGATAGAGGTGGAGATAGAGGTGGAGACAGAGGTGGAGGCAGAGGTGGAGACAGAGGTGGAGACAGAGGTGGAGGCAGAGGTGAAGACAGAGGTGAAGACAGAGGTGGAGACAGAGGTGGAGGCAGAGGTGAAGACAGAGGTGGAGACAGAGGTGTGGCAGAGGCGGAGACAGAGGTGGAGACAGAGGTGGAGACAGAGGTGAAGACAGAGGTGAAGACAGAGGTGGAGACAGAGGTGGAGACAGAGGTGGAGACAGAGGTGGAGGCAGAGGTGAAGACAGAGGTGGAGACAGAGTTGTGGCAGAGGCGGAGACAGAGGTGGAGACAGAGGTGGAGGCAGAGGTGAAGACAGAGGTGAAGACAGAGGTGGAGACAGAGGTGGAGGCAGAGGTGAAGACAGAGGTGGAGACAGAGGTGGAGACAGAGGTGGAGACAGAGGTGGAGACAGAGGTGGAGGCAGAGGTGAAGACAGAGGTGAAGACAGAGGTGGAGACAGAGGTGGAGGCAGAGGTGAAGACAGAGGTGGAGACAGAGGTGTGGCAGAGGCGGAGACAGAGGCGGAGACAGAGGTGGTGGCAGAGACGGAGACAGAGGTGGAGACAGAGGTGGAAGCAACGGTGGAGACAGACGTGGAGGCAGAGATGGAGACAGAGGTGGAGACAGAGGTGAAGACAGAGGTGGAGACAGAGGTGGTGGCAGAGGCGGAGACATAGGCGGAGACAGAGGTGGTGGCAGAGGTGGAGAGAGAAGTGGAGACAGAGGTGGAAACAATGGTGGAGACAGAGGTGGAGACAGAGGTGGAGACAGAGGTGGAGACAGAGATAGAGACAGAGGTGGGGGCAGAGGTGGAGACAGAGGTGGAGGCAGAGGTGGAGACAGAGATGGAGACAGAGGTGGAGACAGAGGTGGAGACAGAGGTGGAAACAACGGTGGAGACAGAGGTGGAGGCAAAGGTGGAGACAGATATGGAGATAGACGTGGAGGCACAGGTGGTGGCAGAGGTGGAGACAGAAGTGGAGACAGAGGTGGAGACAGAGGTGGAGACAGAGATGGAGACAGAGATGGAGACAGAGATGGAGAGAGGTGGAGGCAGAGGTGGAGACAGAGATGGAGGCAGAGGTCGAGGCAGAGGTGGAGACAGAGGTGGTGGCAGAGTTGGTGGCAGAGGTGGAGACAGAAGTGGAGACAGAGGTGGAGGCAGAGATGGAGAGAGGTGGAGGCAGAGGTGGAGACAGAGGTGGAGGCAGAGGTGGAGACAGAGGTGGAGACAGAGGTGGTGGCAGAGGTGGAGACAGAGGTGGAGACAGAGGTGGAGACAGAGGTGGAGACAGAGGTGAAGACAGAGGTGAAGACAGAGGTGGTGGCAGAGGCGCAGACAAATGCAGAGACAGAGGTGGTGGCAGAGGTGGAGACAGAGGTGGAGACAGAGGTGGAGACAGAGATAGAGACAGAGGTGGGGGCAGAGGTGGAGAGAGAGGTGGAGGCAGAGGTGGAGACAGAGATGGAGACAGAGGTGGAGACAGAGGTGGAAGCAAAGGTGGAGACAGAGGTGAAGACCCAGATGGTGTCAGAGGTGGTGTCAGAGGTGGAGACAGAGGTGGAGACAGAGGTGAAGACAGAGGTGAAGACAGAGGTGGTGGCAGAGGCGGAGACAAATGCGGAGACAGAAGTGGTGGCAGAGGTGGAGACAGAGGTGGAAGCAACGGTGGAGACAGACGTGGAGGCAGAGATGGAGACAGAGGTGAAGACACAGGTGGTGACAGAGGTGGTGGCAGAGGTGGTGGCAGAGGCGGAGACAGAGGTGTAGACAGAGGTGGTGGCAGAGGTGGTGTCAGAGGCGGAGACAGAGGTGGAGACAGAGGTGGAAGCAAAGGTGGAGACAGAGGTGAAGACACAGATGGTGTCAGAGGTGGTGTCAAAGGTGGTGTCAAAGGTGGAAGCAAAGGTGGAGACAGAGGTGGAGACAGAGGTGGAGGCAGAGGTGAAGACAGAGGTGGAGACAGAGGTGTGGCAGAGGCGGAGACAAAGGTGGAGGCAGAGGTGAAGACAGAGGTGAAGACAGAGGTGGAGACAGAGGTGGAGGCAGAGGTGAAGACAGAGGTGGAGACAGAGTTGGAGACAGAGGTGGAGACAGAGGTGGAGACAGAGGTGGAGGCAGAGGTGAAGACAGAGGTGAAGACAGAGGTGGAGACAGAGGTGGAGGCAGAGGTGAAGACAGAGGTGGAGACAGAGGTGTGGCAGAGGCGGAGACAGAGGCGGAGACGGAGACAGAGGTGGTGGCAGAGGCGGAGACAGAGGTGGAGACAGAGGTGGAAGCAACGGTGGAGACAGACGTGGAGGCAGAGATGGAGACAGAGGTGGAGACAGAGGTGAAGACAGAGGTGGAGACAGAGGTGGTGGCAGAGGCGGAGACAGAGGTGGAGACAGAGGTGGTGGCAGAGGTGGAGACAGAGGTGGAGACAGAGGTGGAACAACGGTAGAGACAGAGGCGGAGACACAGATGGTGGCAGAGGTGGAGGCAGATGTGGAAACAACGGTGGAGATAGAGGTGGAGATAGAGGTGGAGACAGAGGTGGAGGCAGAGGTGGAGACAGAGGTGGAGACAGAGGTGGAGGCAGAGGTGAAGACAGAGGTGAAGACAGAGGTGGAGACAGAGGTGGAGGCAGAGGTGAAGACAGAGGTGGAGACAGAGGTGTGGCAGAGGCGGAGACAGAGGTGGAGACAGAGGTGAAGACAGAGGTGAAGACAGAGGTGGAGACAGAGGTGGAGACAGAGGTGGAGGCAGAGGTGAAGACAGAGGTGGAGACAGAGTTGTGGCAGAGGCGGAGACAGAGGTGGAGACAGAGGTGGAGGCAGAGGTGAAGACAGAGGTGAAGACAGAGGTGGAGACAGAGGTGGAGGCAGAGGTGAAGACAGAGGTGGAGACAGAGGTGGAGACAGAGGTGGAGACAGAGGTGGAGACAGAGGTGGAGGCAGAGGTGAAGACAGAGGTGAAGACAGAGGTGGAGACAGAGGTGGAGGCAGAGGTGAAGACAGAGGTGGAGACAGAGGTGTGGCAGAGGCGGAGACAGAGGCGGAGACAGAGGTGGTGGCAGAGACGGAGACAGAGGTGGAGACAGAGGTGGAAGCAACGGTGGAGACAGACGTGGAGGCAGAGATGGAGACAGAGGTGGAGACAGAGGTGAAGACAGAGGTGGAGACAGAGGTGGTGGCAGAGGCGGAGACATAGGCGGAGACAGAGGTGGTGGCAGAGGTGGAGACAGAGGTGGAAGCAACGGTGGAGACAGACGTGGAGGAAGAGATGGAGACAGAGGTGAAGACACAGGTGGTGACAGAGGTGGTGGCAGAGGTGGTGGCAGAGGCGGAGACAGAGGTGTAGACAGAGGTGGTGGCAGAGTTGGTGTCAGAGGCGGAGACAGAGGTGGAGACAGAGGTGGAAGCAAAGGTGGAGACAGAGGTGAAGACACAGATGGTGTCAGAGGTGGTGTCAGAGGTGGAGACAAAGGTGGAAAGACAAAGGTGGAAAGAACGATGGAGACAGAGGTGGAGACAGAGGTGGAGACAGAGGTGGTGGCAGAGGTGGAGAGAGAAGTGGAGACAGAGGTGGAAACAATGGTGGAGACAGAGGTGGAGACAGAGGTGGAGACAGAGGTGGAGACAGAGGTGGAGACAGAGATAGAGACAGAGGTGGGGGCAGAGGTGGAGACAGAGGTGGAGGCAGAGGTGGAGACAGAGATGGAGACAGAGGTGGAGACAGAGGTGGAGACAGAGGTGGAAACAACGGTGGAGACAGAGGTGGAGGCAAAGGTGGAGACAGATATGGAGATAGACGTGGAGGCACAGGTTGTGGCAGAGGTGGAGACAGAAGTGGAGACAGAGGTGGAGACAGAGGTGGAGACAGAGATGGAGACAGAGATGGAGACAGAGATGGAGAGAGGTGGAGGCAGAGGTGGAGACAGAGATGGAGGCAGAGGTCGAGGCAGAGGTGGAGACAGAGGTGGTGGCAGAGTTGGTGGCAGAGGTGGAGACGGAAGTGGAGACAGAGGTGGAGGCAGAGATGGAGAGAGGTGGAGGCAGAGGTGGAGACAGAGGTGGAGGCAGAGGCGCAGACAAATGCAGAGACAGAGGTGGTGGCAGAGGTGGAGACAGAGGTGGAGACAGAGGTGGAGACAGAGATAGAGACAGAGGTGGGGGCAGAGGTGGAGAGAGAGGTGGAGGCAGAGGTGGAGACAGAGATGGAGACAGAGGTGGAGACAGAGGTGGAAGCAAAGGTGGAGACAGAGGTGAAGACCCAGATGGTGTCAGAGGTGGTGTCAGAGGTGGAGACAGAGGTGGAGACAGAGGTGAAGACAGAGGTGAAGACAGAGGTGGTGGCAGAGGCGGAGACAAATGCGGAGACAGAAGTGGTGGCAGAGGTGGAGACAGAGGTGGAAGCAACGGTGGAGACAGACGTGGAGGCAGAGATGGAGACAGAGGTGAAGACACAGGTGGTGACAGAGGTGGTGGCAGAGGTGGTGGCAGAGGCGGAGACAGAGGTGTAGACAGAGGTGGTGGCAGAGGTGGTGTCAGAGGCGGAGACAGAGGTGGAGACAGAGGTGGAAGCAAAGGTGGAGACAGAGGTGAAGACACAGATGGTGTCAGAGGTGGTGTCAAAGGTGGTGTCAAAGGTGGAAGCAAAGGTGGAGACAGAGGTGGAGACAGAGGTGGAGGCAGAGGTGAAGACAGAGGTGGAGACAGAGGTGTGGCAGAGGCGGAGACAAAGGTGGAGGCAGAGGTGAAGACAGAGGTGAAGACAGAGGTGGAGACAGAGGTGGAGGCAGAGGTGAAGACAGAGGTGGAGACAGAGTTGGAGACAGAGGTGGAGACAGAGGTGGAGACAGAGGTGGAGGCAGAGGTGAAGACAGAGGTGAAGACAGAGGTGGAGACAGAGGTGGAGGCAGAGGTGAAGACAGAGGTGGAGACAGAGGTGTGGCAGAGGCGGAGACAGAGGCGGAGACGGAGACAGAGGTGGTGGCAGAGGCGGAGACAGAGGTGGAGACAGAGGTGGAAGCAACGGTGGAGACAGACGTGGAGGCAGAGATGGAGACAGAGGTGGAGACAGAGGTGAAGACAGAGGTGGAGACAGAGGTGGTGGCAGAGGCGGAGACAGAGGTGGAGACAGAGGTGGTGGCAGAGGTGGAGACAGAGGTGGAGACAGAGGTGGAACAACGGTAGAGACAGAGGCGGAGACACAGATGGTGGCAGAGGTGGAGGCAGATGTGGAAACAACGGTGGAGATAGAGGTGGAGATAGAGGTGGAGACAGAGGTGGAGGCAGAGGTGGAGACAGAGGTGGAGACAGAGGTGGAGGCAGAGGTGAAGACAGAGGTGAAGACAGAGGTGGAGACAGAGGTGGAGGCAGAGGTGAAGACAGAGGTGGAGACAGAGGTGTGGCAGAGGCGGAGACAGAGGTGGAGACAGAGGTGAAGACAGAGGTGAAGACAGAGGTGGAGACAGAGGTGGAGACAGAGGTGGAGGCAGAGGTGAAGACAGAGGTGGAGACAGAGTTGTGGCAGAGGCGGAGACAGAGGTGGAGACAGAGGTGGAGGCAGAGGTGAAGACAGAGGTGAAGACAGAGGTGGAGACAGAGGTGGAGGCAGAGGTGAAGACAGAGGTGGAGACAGAGGTGGAGACAGAGGTGGAGACAGAGGTGGAGACAGAGGTGGAGGCAGAGGTGAAGACAGAGGTGAAGACAGAGGTGGAGACAGAGGTGGAGGCAGAGGTGAAGACAGAGGTGGAGACAGAGGTGTGGCAGAGGCGGAGACAGAGGCGGAGACAGAGGTGGTGGCAGAGACGGAGACAGAGGTGGAGACAGAGGTGGAAGCAACGGTGGAGACAGACGTGGAGGCAGAGATGGAGACAGAGGTGGAGACAGAGGTGAAGACAGAGGTGGAGACAGAGGTGGTGGCAGAGGCGGAGACATAGGCGGAGACAGAGGTGGTGGCAGAGGTGGAGACAGAGGTGGAAGCAACGGTGGAGACAGACGTGGAGGAAGAGATGGAGACAGAGGTGAAGACACAGGTGGTGACAGAGGTGGTGGCAGAGGTGGTGGCAGAGGCGGAGACAGAGGTGTAGACAGAGGTGGTGGCAGAGTTGGTGTCAGAGGCGGAGACAGAGGTGGAGACAGAGGTGGAAGCAAAGGTGGAGACAGAGGTGAAGACACAGATGGTGTCAGAGGTGGTGTCAGAGGTGGAGACAAAGGTGGAAAGACAAAGGTGGAAAGAACGATGGAGACAGAGGTGGAGACAGAGGTGGAGACAGAGGTGGTGGCAGAGGTGGAGAGAGAAGTGGAGACAGAGGTGGAAACAATGGTGGAGACAGAGGTGGAGACAGAGGTGGAGACAGAGGTGGAGACAGAGGTGGAGACAGAGATAGAGACAGAGGTGGGGGCAGAGGTGGAGACAGAGGTGGAGGCAGAGGTGGAGACAGAGATGGAGACAGAGGTGGAGACAGAGGTGGAGACAGAGGTGGAAACAACGGTGGAGACAGAGGTGGAGGCAAAGGTGGAGACAGATATGGAGATAGACGTGGAGGCACAGGTTGTGGCAGAGGTGGAGACTGAAGTGGAGACAGAGGTGGAGACAGAGGTGGAGACAGAGATGGAGACAGAGATGGAGACAGAGATGGAGAGAGGTGGAGGCAGAGGTGGAGACAGAGATGGAGGCAGAGGTCGAGGCAGAGGTGGAGACAGAGGTGGTGGCAGAGTTGGTGGCAGAGGTGGAGACGGAAGTGGAGACAGAGGTGGAGGCAGAGATGGAGAGAGGTGGAGGCAGAGGTGGAGACAGAGGTGGAGGCAGAGGTGGAGACAGAGGTGGAGACAGAGGTGGTGGCAGAGGTGGAGACAGAGGTGGAGACAGAGGTGGAGACAGAGGTGGAGACAGAGGTGAAGACAGAGGTGAAGACAGAGGTGGTGGCAGAGGCGGAGACAAATGCGGAGACAGAGGTGGTGGCAGAGGTGGAGACAGAGGTGGAAGCAACGGTGGAGACAGACGTGGAGGCAGAGATGGAGACAGAGGTGAAGACACAGGTGGTGACAGAGGTGGTGGCAGAGGTGGTGGCAGAGGCGGAGACAGAGGTGTAGACAGAGGTGGTGGCAGAGGTGGTGTCAGAGGCGGAGACAGAGGTGGAGACAGAGGTGGAAGCAAAGGTGGAGACAGAGGTGAAGACACAGATGGTGTCAGAGGTGGTGTCAGAGGTGGAGACAAAGGTGGAGACAGAGGTGGAGACAGAGGTGGAGGCAGAGGTGAAGACAGAGGTGGAGACAGAGGTGTGGCAGAGGCGGAGACAGAGGTGGAGACAAAGGTGGAGGCAGAGGTGAAGACAGAGGTGAAGACAGAGGTGGAGACAGAGGTGGAGGCAGAGGTGAAGACAGAGGTGGAGACAGAGTTGGAGACAGAGGTGGAGACAGAGGTGGAGACAGAGGTGGAGGCAGAGGTGAAGACAGAGGTGAAGACAGAGGTGGAGACAGAGGTGGAGGCAGAGGTGAAGACAGAGGTGGAGACAGAGGTGTGGCAGAGGCGGAGACAGAGGCGGAGACGGAGACAGAGGTGGTGGCAGAGGCGGAGACAGAGGTGGAGACAGAGGTGGAAGCAACGGTGGAGACAGACGTGGAGGCAGAGATGGAGACAGAGGTGGAGACAGAGGTGAAGACAGAGGTGGAGACAGAGGTGGTGGCAGAGGCGGAGACAGAGGTGGAGACAGAGGTGGTGGCAGAGGTGGAGACAGAGGTGGAGACAGAGGTGTGGCAGAGGCGGAGACAGAGGTGGAGACAGAGGTGGTGGCAGAGGTGGAGACAGAGGTGGAGACAGAGGTGGAACAACGGTAGAGACAGAGGCGGAGACACAGATGGTGGCAGAGGTGGAGGCAGAGGTGGAAACAACTGTGGAGATAGAGGTGGAGATAGAGGTGGAGACAGAGGTGGAGGCAGAGGTGGAGACAAAGGTGGAGACAGAGGTGGAGACAGAGGTGGAGGAAGAGGTGAAGACAGAGGTGAAGACAGAGGTGGAGACAGAGGTGGAGGCAGAGGTGAAGACAGAGGTGGAGACAGAGGTGTGGCAGAGGCGGAGACAGATGTGGAGACAGAGGTGGAGACAGAGGTGAAGACAGAGGTGAAGACAGAGGTGGAGACAGAGGTGGAGGCAGAGGTGAAGACAGAGGTGGAGACAGAGGTGGAGACAGAGGTGGAGACAGAGGTGGAGGCAGAGGTGAAGACAGAGGTGAAGACAGAGGTGAAGACAGAGGTGGAGACAGAGGTGGAGGCAGAGGTGAAGACAGAGGTGGAGACAGAGGTGTGGCAGAGGCGGAGACAGAGGCGGAGACAGAGGTGGTGGCAGAGGCGGAAACAGAGGTGGAGACAGAGGTGGAAGCAACGGTGGAGACAGACGTGGAGGCAGAGATGGAGACAGAGGTGGAGACAGAGGTGAAGACAGAGGTGGAGACAGAGGTGGTGGCAGAGGCGGAGACAGAGGCGGAGACAGAGGTGGAAGCAACGGTGGAGACAGACGTGGAGGCAGAGATGGAGACAGAGGTGAAGACACAGGTGGTGACAGAGGTGGTGGCAGAGGTGGTGGCAGAGGCGGAGACAGAGGTGTAGACAGAGGTGGTGGCAGAGGTGGTGTCAGAGGCGGAAACAGAGGTGGAGACAGAGGTGGAAGCAAAGGTGGAGACAGAGGTGAAGACACAGATGGTGTCAGAGGTGGTGTCAGAGGTGGAGAGAGAAGTGGAGACAGAGGTGGAAACAATGGTGGAGACAGAGGTGGAGACAGAGGTGGAGACAGAGGTGGAGATAGACGTAGAGGCACAGGTTGTGGCAGAGGTGGAGACAGAAGTGGAGACAGAGGTGGAGACAGAGGTGGAGACAGAGATGGAGACAGAGATGGAGAGAGGTGGAGGCAGAGGTGGAGACAGAGGTGGAGGCAGAGGTCGAGGCAGAGGTGGAGACAGAGGTGGTGGCAGAGTTGGTGGCAGAGGTGGAGACAGAAGTGGAGACAGAGGTGGAGGCAGAGATGGAGAGAGGTTGAGGCAGATATGGAGACTGAGGTGGAGGCAGAGGTGGAGACAGAGGTGGAGACAGAGATGGAGACAGAGATGGAGAGAGGTGGACGCAGAGGTGGAGACAGAGGTGGAGACAGAGGTGGAGGCAGAGGTGGAGACAGGTGGAGGCAGAGGTGGAGAGAGGTGGAGGCAGAGGTTGAGACAGAGGTGGAGGCAGAGGTGGAGACAGAGGTGGAGACAGAGGTGGTGGCAGAGGTGGAGACAGAGGTGGAGACAGAGGTGGAAACAACGGTAGAGACAGAGGCGGAGACACAGATGGTGGCAGAGGTGGAGGCAGAGGTGGAAACAACGGTGGAGATAGAGGTGGAGACAGAGGTGGAGACAGAGGTGGAGACAAAGGTGGAGACAGAGGTGGAGACAGAGGTGGTGGCAGAGGCGGAGACAGAGGTAGAGGCAGAGGTGGAAACAACGGTGGAGATAGAGGTGGAGGCAGAGGTGGAGACAGAGGTGGAGGCAGAGGTGAAGACAGAGGTGGAGACAGAGGTGGTGGCAGAGGCGGAGACAGAGGTAGAGGTTGAAACAACGGTGGAGATAGAGGTGGAGGCAGAGGTGGAGACAGAGGTGTGGCAGAGGCGGAGACAGAGGCGGAGACAGAAGTGGAGACAGAGGTGGAAGCAACGGTGGAGACAGACGTGGAGGCAGAGATGGAGACAGAGGTGGAGACAGAGGTGAAGACAGAGGTGGAGACAGAGGTGGTGGCAGAGGCGGAGACAGAGGTAGAGGCAGAGGTGGAAACAACGGTGGAGATAGAGGTGGAGGCAGAGGTGGAGACAGAGGTGGAGGCAGAGGTGAAGACAGAGGTGGAGACAGAGGTGTGGCAGAGGCGGAGACAGAGGCGGAGACAGAGGTGGAGACAGAGGTGGAAGCAACGGTGGAGACAGACGTGGAGGCAGAGATGGAGACAGAGGTGGAGACAGAGGTGGAGACAGAGGTGGTGGCAGAGGTGGAGACAGAGGTGGAAGCAACGGTGGAGACAGACGTGGAGGCAGAGATGGAGACAGAGGTGAAGACACAGGTGGTGACAGAGGTGGTGGCAGAGGTGGAGACAAAGGTGGAAAGACAAAGGTGGAAAGAACGATGGAGACAGAGGTGGAGACAGAGGTGGAGACAGAGGTGGTGGCAGAGGTGGAGAGAGAAGTGGAGACAGAGGTGGAAACAATGGTGGAGACAGAGGTGGAGACAGAGGTGGAGACAGAGGTGGAGTCAGAGGTGCAAAAGTGTGTGGTGAAATTGGGGATATCTGCAGGGAAAGGAGGAGAATGACAACTTACCTATTGAAGTCATAGGTCAGTGCTGATGGATTTTTCAGTTGAAATAGAATATTGCTGCTGGTTAGGGACAGTATGTTATTGGTGTTGTTGTCTGTCTTCAGCATCAAAGTCACTGACCACGACGCTGTGTCTGCACTTACTAGAGATGACAGAGTCAGTGCACTGTCACTGTCAAACACATCCACCTGGAACGCTATTAAAAACATCATCATAAATAAAACATACTGAAACTGACACTTCTAATCTGCTGGCATGACTGATAAAGTTAAAGATATTAACTCTTTTTAATAATTTCAGCTTGTACATGATCTGTTGATTTACATAGTTTGTACTTACTGTGATTCAGTTGGATACCTTCAAACAATGTGAAACTGAAACTGTGGTGTACACTCTGATGAATAAGTACTGTATTGTGAAAAACTCTAACTAAATGGTGATTTTGTTGATAATCACATCATATCTTCAACATACAATTGTGTGAATTGATTCTTGTGTAGGATAATAATACCTTGACAGTCATCTATGGTATCAGAGCCTGTGTTGACAGTGGTGGTTGCATGAGGACACTGTCTACATGTCTTCATGTTCCTCTGTGACTGGTAGGTGCCAACAGGACACAGGCCACAGGGTGTGTCGAGTCCTGTGTTAGAGTAGCTACCCACTGGACACATAGCTGCAAGTCATAAAGTTACTCATATATTTTATGTATGAATTCTCATACATTCTTTTTTTCATTCTGCATAGGCTAACAATAATTTTGATGATTATTCTTGCACTGGGAGTTTAGGTTAGAGAGAGAGAGATTACGGCTTTGTGAATCCATATCTCCATGACAGTGTTTTTGGTGCATTTCCCTCCCTGTGTGGGATTTTATAACTTCCTTTTTAAAATTTCTCCCAGAAGACACAGAAAATATAGGGTGAACATTTTTACCCACACCTTTTTGACTTGGTATTTGATAGCAGTACCGAACCATCAACTGGTCAACACCAGGAATCAAACTATGGTTTCTACGACTGACAGTCTACTGTAATCACTCAACCACTGCACCCCAGATACATATATATGAACGGTTGAGGGCTAAGCACAATACATACATGCCAATTCTGAAATTTAATCCATTCATGTCAAGCTCTAGCCCAGTCTAGTGTAATACACATATTATTATTTTTCCAAAACATGATATTATCTCCTCTAATTGCAGTGCCTTAAGAGTGTATGTTTTAAAATAGGTTTAATTGCGACATCTGATTAAATCAAAAAAAATTATAACTTGCAAGAATGAGCTTGGCCATCCTTAAAATGTAGGAAATATACAAGAAGACACAACTTAAGTTCAGCCACCATGTTGGCTGCAAAAAAGTGGCTTGGCAGTATTGAATAACAAATTTGTTTTGCTTATTTTCTGTTATCAAATTTACATGTATTATATTATCTAAGCATGTTACATTTACGATTAATGTAGTCATTATATTTGTTTATGCAAACCATCATTATTGTTTCTGCAAGTTGAGGGAAAATAAATATTGCTAAAAGTTTACACATCGCCTACTAGTTGTTTATTTAAACATACCATTACTTCTACCGGTACTAATATTGCAGATTGATGAACATGAGATGAGGGAGAGATGGAGGGAGAGACGGAGGGAGAGACGGAGGGTGAGACGGAGGGAGAGACGGAGGGAGAGACGGAGGGTGAGACGGAGGGAGAGACGGAGGGAGAGACGGAGGGTGAGACGGAGGGAGAGACGGAGGGAGAGACGGAGGGAGAGACGGAGGGTGGGACGGAGGGTGAGACGGAGGGAGAGACGGAGGGAGAGACGGAGGGAGAGACGGAGGGAGAGACGGAGGGAGAGACGGAGGGAGAGACGGAGGGTGAGACGGAGGGAGAGACGGAGTGAGAGACGGAGGGAGAGACGGAGGGAGAGACGGAGGGTGAGACGGAGGGTGAGACGGAGGGAGAGACGGAGGGAGAGACGGAGGGAGAGACGGAGGGGGAGACGGAGGGTGAGACGGAGGGTGAGACGGAGGGAGAGACGGAGGGAGAGACGGAGGGAGAGACGGAGGGAGAGACGGAGGGAGAGACGGAGGGTGAGACGGAGGGTGAGACGGAGGGAGAGACGGAGGGAGAGACGGAGGGTGAGACGGAGGGTGAGACGGAGGGTGAGACGGAGGGAGAGACGGCGGGAGAGACGGAGGGAGAGACGGAGGGAGAGACGGAGGGAGAGACGGAGGGTGAGACGGAGGGTGAGACGGAGGGTGAGACTGAGGGAGAGACGGAGGGAGAGACGGAGGGAGAGACGGAGGGTGAGACGGAGGGAGAGACGGAGGGAGAGACGGAGGGAGAGACGGAGGGTGAGACGGAGGGTGAGACGGAGGGAGAGACGGAGGGAGAGACGGAGGGAGAGACGGAGGGAGAGACGGGAGAGACGGAGGGAGAGACGGAGGGAGAGACGGAGGGTGAGACGGAGGGAGAGACGGAGGGAGAGACGGAGGGAGAGACGGAGGGTGAGACGGACGGAGAGACGGAGGGAGAGACGGAGGGAGAGACGGAGGGTGAGACGGAGGGTGAGACGGAGGGAGAGACGGAGGGAGAGACGGAGGGAGAGACGGAGGGAGAGACGGAGGGAGAGACGGAGGGAGAGACGGAGGGAGAGACGGAGGGTGAGACGGAGGGAGAGACGGAGGGAGAGACGGAGGGAGAGACGGAGGGAGAGACGGAGGGAGAGACGGAGGGTGAGACGGAGGGAGAGACGGAGGGAGAGACGGAGGGAGAGACGGAGGGTGAGACGGAGGGTGAGACGGAGGGAGAGACGGAGGGAGAGACGGAGGGAGAGACGGAGGGAGAGACGGAGGGTGAGACGGAGGGAGAGACGGAGGGAGAGACGGAGGGAGAGACGGAGGGTGAGACGGAGGGAGAGACGGAGGGTGAGACGGAGTGAGAGACGGAGGGAGAGACGGAGGGAGAGACGGAGGGTGAGACGGAGGGTGAGACGGAGGGAGAGACGGAGGGAGAGACGGAGGGAGAGACGGAGGGGGAGACGGAGGGTGAGACGGAGGGTGAGACGGAGGGAGAGACGGAGGGAGAGACGGAGGGAGAGACGGAGGGAGAGACGGAGGGAGAGACGGAGGGTGAGACGGAGGGAGAGACGGAGGGAGAGACGGAGGGAGAGACGGAGGGAGAGACACGAAGGGATGCACTGTCGGACGGACGGACGGACGGACGGACGGACGGACGGACGGACGGACGGACGGACGGACGGACGGACGGACCGACAGACAGGCAGACAGACTGACAGACAGACAGACCGAGACCAAGATCGAGGCCCACCGACCGAGAGACCAAGACCGAGCGAGACCAAGACAGAAACAGAGAGAGGGAATGCCTTCTCTTTCTAGGGAGTGAACATATTTGTGTAAATTAGCACATAAATATTCAAGCAGAGAGGTTAGGGAGCTGAATATATATAACACTACAATGGCTATATAATAATATATCACAGTTGATCTAACTTCTTAGTTACTCTACTCTACATTTAAATAAAAAATAAATTCATAAATCCATCTAAATTAAACCATGGATATGCATTCTTAAATCCCCTCCAGCTTGATATATAATATACCTGTGCTATGTGAATAATTCTTACTTAGCTGCACCCACTAATATGATCACAATCTCCACCATAACTTTCCTGATGCTTCTGCCCCTATCATCTTCTGTGTCAACTGCGGGAGAGGCTTTAAATCTCAAATTGGACTTTTTTCTCACTGAAGAGCAAAGCACGAAACGGACGAAATCCTACACTGAAGTCATCATCGGGCACGATGGACAGCAAAGAAGAAGAAGCTGCACCCACCCAACTCATTTAGCTATCCAGATAGGTATTTAGATATTGTAAAAATTTCAAATTTCTGAGTTGAGTTGCAAACATTCTTCCACGATCACTTCAATATGTCATCCTTATGTGACATAAAATATAACACTTGTAAGAACCCTTATATTTTGCCTCACCGAATTCCCCTGTGTCAATGTTTCATGAGAATTTACCATACACATGTCTGTGTGTGTGTGTGTGCGTTTGTGTGTGTGTGTGTGTGTGTATGCATGCATGCGTGTGTGCATGCATGTATCCGTGCATGTGTCACATATAAAACTGTCATCTGAGAGGAGGGTGAAGACTGAGGACAGATAATTTTGTTTTATATCAGATATCAACATTCTGAGAAAATATTCCTAAAAATTATTCACCACAAACGGAAACAGCTCAATCAGTCCTTGACATTTCATTAATAGATTATTTCACTTTTCTCTGGTACTATACATGTTGTACAATGGTTGGAGCACAAAATAGCCAAAACAGGTTTATAATGAGTTGGACCATTGTTTCTAGGAAAAAATGTCTGCTGTTGGATATGGAACCATGTGAAGAGGTACTACCAGGGTATGTCATGGACACAGAATGTTACTTTAGCAATTTTATGTGATTTGACACTAACAGCACAATATTTTGTCAAGTTAACAATCCAAAAATACCCCATCAAAAACTATTAACTGATGTTTAGCTTTACGCTGTAAATAAAACAGAAATTTAAGACACATGTATCACACAGGGTACTTTGAATGCATGAAGTCAGTGCATATATTGGCTAGATGATCGACTGTTAATATATTCCTGTAATAACTAAATACTTTAACAAAAAGCTAACACTGACCTAGACATTTGTCCACCGTCCTGGCGCCTGAAGTCAGTGTAGATATTCCATCTGGACAGGGCGTGCAACTTGTCTGGTTCTCCTTGTCATTGTAAGAGCCGACCGGGCAGTTTACACAGCTGTCACTGGCACCCTTGAAGTATGTGCCAGTCGGACACACGGCTGAAACATACTTACGTTACACTGACATAGTTTGGAGTAGTACTTACACTTAAATGGAATATGTTACAATTAGGTCATAAGATCATTTATATAAAGATATAGTGAAATACCAACTGTTCAATTTGTACAAGATTATCAGTTTTTAAATTTATATATTGTTGTTTGAGTGAATGACTCAACAATACAATTGTTATGGACATACATGCTTTTGCATGGGTCAGTTGAACTGAACATGGTTATGGTAATATATAAAAACAATGGAATTTTGTAAACCAATACAATATAATGAAATGACGTACCACAAGTGAATCTGTCATCTTGAGCAGTGGAACCTGGAGGACAATACAGCTCAGATTCGCCAAAACGAAATGACGTTGTGTCAAGCTGCATGGGAAAATTCTCAATTTCTAGATTCAAAGTGCCATTTTCAATGCTGGATTCTGTCACTTTAACCATTTCATCAAATGTTGCCTCAATTTCTACCCACTTATCTACTGCAGATACATCAGGTTCATCACGCAGTTCTATGAAGAAGTCAAATGAGATAAACAGTTCGTGTGTGCAATCCCGCTTGAATCTCTTGGAAAGTTGCTGTGTCACATCTTGAACTGACCTAATGCCTTGGCGATGGTGGACGCTTCTGTCACTGATCGCCCGTTTGTTGTAAGTCACATGTCGCTTTCGACGCCTTGTCTGAATTGGTCCACATTCCACCTCAACATTGTCAATGCCACAGTCTGGGTATGCAGTGCACAGTGATGGGTAGAGTAACTTAGGGCTATTCAGAGCATTCATGAACTCCTGCTTGATTTCAAGCTGTGTTTCATTGGAGGAACAATCACCAGTTAAGTATCGCAACTCGCTCATAATACGACTCTGTGTAGGTCGACCCATTTCTGCAGCAGAAAAGCAAAAGTGATTCATCTTATCACTAGATCAGTTATTTAAAAAAGAAAACTTGTGTCTGCTTATAATGAACACAGTGGAAATCACACCTACATACACATGGGCTAGTACAGAATTTATATAAAAGCATTTGCATTTTGGTAACTGTCTGTTTCTATTTATTTCTCTAAGCCTGTCTGTGCCTATTTCTGTCACTATCTCTACGTGTGTCTTAAAGCGGGGCTGAAACGGCTGAACAACCATTGCCCAAACAAAAGAACATTACATATATAGGATACATGTTTATGATTTGATCAGAATGGAGCCAAACTTTATTTTTAATAATTTGTCCAACTTGGCACTGGTTGCCACCATTATAAATTATCCTAGCTGCTCCTACCTATTCATTGTACAAGTGTATATTTTTGAATGTTTTCCAATATCTTCATTACTAGACATTTCCGTGCAAAAATATGAATATGGTGCCCTATTATATCATGTAGGCATAATCTATATCAATAAATTGTTTGTATGCATGTTTAAATTAAAAGAGGGAAATTAAATTTACGATATTTATAACCAATTAAATAATTTCAACTGCGAATGCTAGTCAGTCCTCATTAATATTCAGGAAATAATGTTATGATGCAAATTTGCATTCAATCCATGAGCAAAATGGTCATTACTTCCAACCAAACTCACATAAACAATGTTACATGCACAATACTTCAAATCAATTTTGTCATCAGCAAATTCAATTGCTTGATGTAGCGAATGAACCATATCTGAACAGGAACTGGTTAGTAAATTCAGGGGAATTCCCCATTCCACATTACCACTGAGCCGGAATCTCATTGTATAAACTATCAAAATATGTTCCATTTAATAGTAGAAGGCGAAAAATTGTTGGAATCTCAATAAGCCCAAGACTGCCTACTTGACCTGAAGTGTGAAGGTTTTGATGGAAATCTGATGTGATTAAAAATCTTCTTGTACCTGTGTTATTTAGCATTGAAAATGCTAAGATCCTGGGATTACAGACAGACATTGCTTACATGGGCATTCAAGGTTGTCAGTCACTAAAAGACACTTGACGAACTGATCAGCTGATCTAATAGGATAAACATCAGTTCATACAGTCACACAGCAACAGCTAACAATATCAGCAAGCTACAGTATGACTTACTAGTACAATCTGGCACTTTGTCAGCTGGTTTCCATTTCCCTGTGGTGGTGTCGCATACAAAATATTCATTTGTTGATGTACCTTTAGGAATGTCATAACCGTCATTGCAATACATGCGAGTCTGAATGCCGTTACTCCAAGTCTCCCAAGACAATGCACCATGCTTTGGTGGCTTCAGCTTCTCACAGTACTTAACTACAATGTGAAAAACCAAAAGAAAGTATTACACTACAAGTTATGGCTTCTTCCTGTTATGGCTACTTTTTTTATTCCCGTTATAGCTACTAATTAAGTTTGACAGTTGAACTAGTCCCGTTATAGCTACTTTTGTATTTCTTCATTTCACAATGTAACAAGATATGGGAGCATTGACTATTTCATCTTCATCCAGCTGATGTCCATGAAGGGTGGACGGGTTTGATGTAAGTTTGTCCCACTGAGGAATATCCACAAAGTCAAGTGATAATATTTAACGAACTCATACTTTGTGGAGACATGGCTTGGTGATGATTCAAAAATCACCATGGACATGTGGAATGTCTACACAGAAACTGACAAATGAACAAACAACCATGTTGAGGGATGGCATTCCAAGTTTGCAAAAGTTGTGGGGAAACACCATCCCAACATCTTCCAGTTTATGGTTGCTAAACATGATGCTGCCATCCCACCACCATATAACATGAATTGATGACTTTCATTACTTTTTGATAAATGTAATTCTGTACTCGATACAATTAATGTAGTTGTCTTGTTTTTAAATGTTTTGCACAAGTGTTTTATGGTATATTTTCCATTTCAAATAACTGAAAGTTAGATTTATATAATTTTTTTTTCATTCTTATGACTTTTAAAATGTTTCCTTCATTAATACATTTCATGTAGACATCTTACAGTAATCTGAAATAGTTAATGCTCCCTCTTGTTGTTCCCTCCTGAATTGTGTAATTAAATAAGTAGCTATACAGGGACTTGTATGCCTGTCAAACTTAACGAGTAGCTATAACAGGAAAAAACTGTAGCTATAACGGGAAGTAGTTATAATGGGAAGTAGCTATAACGGACCTAGACCCAAGTTATTACTGTGTTAAATGTTTGTATTCTTCAGCACTCAGCAGGGTTCTATTAACTGACTAGTTTGTATATATTATGGTATCAATGTTATGATCTTATGCGGTCTCATTGAACTAGTCAGTCTTTTTCAGAACAACCAAGTTGACCTTTCATCTTAAATCATAACTATGATATAAGATTGCAGGAAACTTGTAACAGCTACATTTATTGGTGGGAGAGTATCTCTCCCATATCTGGATCATCTGACCAATCTTCCTCAGTCAGAAGTTGCTTGCTCTGCCTACAACTGTACATAGCATCTCTCCTACAGTCATAGCTGTGGTTTTTCGTCAGATGCCTGTGACATAAAGATTTCATTCAGTCAGTAAGATAAAAGGTTTTTGTTCGCAACATTTCTCCTGAAGGTGCCAAGTCACAGAGATCAAATCAGTAGTTCCCCTCCCCCTCCTCCCGCAGAGATCACATGGCAGTACAGTGTACCATGATTGAATTGTTGAACTGACTTTTGTATATATATATATATATATATAAATATATATATATATATATATATATAATTATATACAGTGCCGGTAAAAAGTCATGGGACCATGCAAGATATCAGGCATATTTTCACAATTTAATTCATTTAAAAATACTAACTAATACAAAAGTCCAACCAAATTGATTATACACTATTACAAACTAATTATAGATAATATTTCTACAGTTCTACAAAAAACACTAATATTTTGTGCAGTGTCCCTTGGCAGCAATCCCTGCAGCACATTTCCTCGGCATTGAACGTTCCAGGTTTTGGACAGTGTCCACTGGGATGGCCTGCCATGCAACTGCCACAGAGCCTCCAGACTACCTGGCTTGCTTCTCTCTACCTTCCTGAAGATGACTTCCCAGAAATGTTCTATGTGATTCAAAGTCTGGGCTCTGGGACGGCCACTGCAGGACCTCAACGTGAGAGCGCTCGAGGAATCTCGTCACCTTGTTCAGTTTATGGCAAGGAGCATTGTCTTGCTGGAAGACAAATGCTTCACCCTCGCCATAAAGTGAAGAAGCTGAAGGCAGCATGTGGTTCCTCAGCACCCTCACGTATTGGTCCTGTCGCATGGTGCCTTCATACCGGTAGAGTTGACCGACCCCTCGCTCAGACCATCAGGGAGCCCCCTCCATGCTTTATTGTGGGGACAATGCACTGTGGGCTGTATCTCTCATCAACCCTCCTCCGCACAATAGCCTGCTTTGCCCCACAGAAAAGCTGAAAGGCACTCTCTTCTGACCACAGCTCTGTCTCCCACTGCTGGACTGTCCAGTTTTTATGGCGTCGAGCAAACTCGAGCCAACTTTTAATGTTCGCAGGACGCAACAATGGCTTCTTCACCGCCACACAACCATGAAGCCCAGCTGAATTCAGGCGTTTCCTTATTGTCGAGGAAGATACAGTCACTCCCTCTGACTCAGCTCTGACTCCATCCTCTGTCGCAGTTCTGGGGATGTGAGGCGACGATCGCTGAGGCTATATCGGACGAGTGCCCGGTCTTGTCGTACCGACGTCTTATTCGGCCTTCCACTCCGCGGTCTGTCGGCCACTGACCCTTTCTCTCCCAGGCACTTCTTGATGCCATACACTGTTTTTAAATTTACCTTTAGCTGTCGGCTCACCTCCCGACAGCTAACCCCCATCGCCATTAGCACTACGGCCCTCGTTCGCAACTCTGTGCTGGTTTTTCTGTAAGGTGGCATCACCGAAGATTAGCAAATAAGTTATTTAATATTTTAAAATTAAATTTATATGCATAATTTATTACAAATATATAATAAATATTATTATGGAATAATAAAAACAATTTTTTACCATATAATTAGCTCTTATTGTTTTGAAAATTGGATTTATTCACTACTTTTCTTAATAAATATTGATAATTAATAATAATTAATTAATATTGACACTTTATACCAAATATTGCTCCGGTAATATACCAAAGTACCCTATTATTGCCCACATACAGTTTAGACAGTCAATTGTGATTCGTTAGTCCATAAAAAGCAGATAACACTTAGTGATGTAATTGAGGCCTATCTTGATCATTGGACGGCAATCTTGTGGTGTTCTTATGAAATTAGGCAAAAATGGCAAAAACAGAGGCAAAACAACACTCAAAACAGGTTATAAACTTAGGCGCATCCAATAGGTGGCAGCACGTTGTTTGCCAAGTTGATTTTAATGCTGCCACAGAGCTTAACAATAGAGAAACAACAGTAAAATCCAATGGTCCCATGACTTTTTACCGGCACTGTATATATATATATATATATATATATATATATATATATATATATATATATATATATATATATACAAAAGTCAGTTCAACAATTCAATCATGGTACACTGTACTGCCATGTGATCTCTGCGGGAGGAGGGGGAGCGGAACTACTGATTTGATCTCTGTGACTTGGCACCTTCAGCAGAAATGTTGCGAACAAAAACCTTTTATCTTACTGACTGAATGAAATCTTTATGTCACAGGCATCTGACGAAAAACCACAGCTATGACTGTAGGAGAGATGCTATTATATATATTATAAATACGTCCGGTCTACATAGGCCGGTCCTCTAGGCACTGGTCGACATATAGAATCTAGAATCTAGTAAACAGTAAAACAGTGTTGATAAATATAAACTAAGTCGAAACACAAGTAATATTTGATCACAGAATGTATCGATGCGATAACAACAAAGATCACCATTTTTTAAAGGACAAAATGCAAGTTTTACTAATTTACACATAATAATATAGCCTTTTGCAGCAGTATGAACCATATCATACACTGAACACGAAACTCCAACCCTTTGTTCAGTATATACCATAAATATAGATTTATAAGAACTTTGACCCGGTACACATAACCCGGCACACAATATACTCAAAAATATGCACGGTGCTGGAGAAAACATGCTCAAAATCACCTAAGATGTTGTTCATTTAAAAATTAATTACGCACAGTACTTCACTGTCATACGAACTGTGTGCACAAGCAATGGTACTGATCAATTGAGTTAGTTGTGAACTAACGCGTCGAATCTTTATGTAGACCAGTTTTGGTCTACATAAAACAGCGGTCTACATAAGCCGGTCCTATATGCATAATCGGTCGACATAAGCTGCCTTTAGGAGTATATATATATATATATATATATATATATATATATATATATATATATATATATATATATGGCAAAGTCTCTGATGCAGAAATTCAATAGTTATGGGATTTGATAAATGTTCAGGTTTCCATCTTTTAAGGAAATTTTGTGAGGTATCGATGTGTTAATAATGATCTAAATTATCATACAACACAACTTTATACTCACCATCACACTGTGGAGGGTCTTCACTCCAGAAGCCAATGTTTGGTATGCTGTCGTTGCGCTCACAGGTGATTGAGTCTGGCCCAATCATGTTAATGCCTGGTTCACATGAGAAGTTGCAAGAATGTCCATATGTTAGCTTGGACTGGCATGACATCATCATCTTGTGCTGACTTTTGACCGGTAATGGACATGTGGTCTCTGAACAAACCATGTGAAAAAAGTACAATTTAACAACATTCCCATACAAAGCAACAAAGCCAGCATTGTGGTTTGCTTAAGAATGTTTTTCACTCTATCATTCAAATATCTATCTTTTAATACTTCATATCTTCAGTGAGTTTCGATATTCTGAGGATATTATAATAAAAAATTTGCATATGACGTTTTGCCTTTTTACCTTTCCCACCAATACTGATTACAGTTATATATATATATATATATATATATATATATATATATATATATATATATATATATATATATGTATAATATATGTATATATATATATATATATATATATATATATATATATATATATATGTGTAAATATATATTTATATAAGAATTACAGAACTACTGCTGCATGACATCTCATAAATGAAAGATTCCCATAGACAGTTTTCACTTTAATAATTTTGGCTGATGTTTTTGTCGTAAAGAAATGTTTATGTTCAGAATATCAACGAAGTATATGAAGGACTGCACCACATGCTTGGATGGAGTGTCTACAGGTCATATGATGAATAAGTCATTATTTACACCAAACAGCCAATGATTATTCATTGGTCTGGTAGGGAGAAAGTCACTACTCAGCAGAGTATATCTTTAACCAGAAATCAACTTTTTGTCAGTCTTGAATGAAGAAAGTTTGGCTTTTAGCATGGAAGCAGACTAGTCTCTGGCTAAGTCCCTGACCATCAAAAAAGGGGTTATGGACGAAACATCTGGCACACTTATGTAAAGGGTAGCCTAGTTTTATTAAATAACCCTCATGTGAAAACACTAAAACAATGACAATTTTGTCCCTTGTTTTATCTTTAAGAACATAATTACATTAAACTATAAAAATTGAATATCATTCAAGCATTAAACAGTAAAATCAAATCACACAACAATCATGCTGATGACAACGACACAATTGTCACAAAGGATATAAGACGTACCGCGTACAAAAAACGTAAAACTGCACGGAACTGCTTCATTGCCAGCCTTATCCGATGCTGTGTATTTGATCTTGTGTTCACCCACTGAGAAGCGGGACCCTGGGGACTTCCCCCTAGAAAGGTTTGCCGTGATTGCATCATCAAAATTGTCAGTAACGACAGGAACATGCCAGGTTCCCACAGTCGAGTCTCTGCCACGGTCAGCATATGCAATTAATATGGTTGGACAGTTGGTGAATACTGGTCTCATATTGTCTGAAAACAAATAAAAATCCCATTGCTTTACTTAATATTGTGTTACATCCTACATATATTTATGTCATCCAAAACAAAAATGCAATCAAATATGCATAACTTTTCATTCACAAACTGGCTATGCCTATGTGCAATGTCACATATGATTCTTTCTCCACATTTAGAATTTGTTTAAATTAAAAGGATATTTTTTGGGTTGAAACATGTATTAGTTTAAGTTGTTGTGCACTATTCCAATAGAATATAAACACAATTTATCATAGAGGAACATAGCAGTTATCTTTCCGTTGTATATAAACCTAATTTTTTAAATATGTGAAGGTCAAGCAAACTGGAGGTATCACTGAGCTAATCAGCTTGTTTTCAGAGTAACTGTATCAGCTGCAACCCACAGGAGATTACATATGCCAGTAAACATACACCACATACACATGATATTCATACATTAATACTTTATAATGACCTGGAAGATAAATTCATTTGCAGCATTCATAAAATAATGATTCATTCCCTGCCAATGTTCAATGCATATACACTAATAATATATATACCTCCCTGGTATATATATATATATATATATATATATATATATTTATATATATATATATATATATATATATATATATATATATATATCGAGCGAACAACTTAAAATGTGTAATGTTGGATGTAGCATGAATGGTCATCTTATTAATCACATAATGTATGCTAATGATTTGGTCTTGATCTCACCTTCATTGGCAGGACTATGCCAGCTACTTGTGAATGTGAGACATTTGGAATGAGCCATGATGTGAAATACAATGCTAAGAAGAGTGCAGTTATGATATTTAGATCTGCGACCTTAAAAGGGTGTTCTATCCCTGAATTTAACATAAAAGGGGTTACTCTGCATGTTGTAGCTACATATAAATATCTTGGAAACTATATTTCAGATGATCTTTCAGATGATGATGATATTAATAGACAACGCAGAACTCTGTATGTACAAGGAAATATTATATTGCGAAAATTTAGTATGTGCTCCCTAGAGGTTAAACTCACACTGTTTCGTTCATATTGCTCACCCATGTATGGAGTGCAACTCTGGTGGAATTATAAGAAATCCACTTTAAATAGGTTGCATATTGCATATCATAATATTTTTAAGTTGTTTATTGGTGTCAAAATTTGAAAGTACCAGCCTGTTATGCACTGTTTTTGATGTACAATGCTGCCAATCAGTTATTAGGAATATGGTGTATAGATTTATGTGTAGAATTGATAGCTCTGTTAACTATATTTTAAATGACATACTAACTTCTAGCTTAAGATTCACTTCCAGGATCCGTAAACACTGGAACAAGCTTTTGTATGAGCACACTTGATTGAAATAACTGTATGCATGTTTCTTTTATAAACTGTTCTGTACTTTTATATACTGTACATATTGTCTGCCTAATGTAACATATGGACCTCAGAGTGTAACGGTATTGCTTGTCTTAATACTATTATAATATATCAATACAAACAAGTCATGTTCAGAATGTTTATTACTACCGAGCTTTCTATATATACGTGTCTACTGTTCTAACCCTAGCCTAGTTCACTATAATTACTGGCAGCGCCCACTACTCTATATGCTAATTAACATCCGCGTGGGTACCGCCCCTAAAGTCCAGAGGTTGCTGGTAGGCAGCGTGTCCAAATATACCCTCCCTGCTGGGATCAGGTGGGTATCATGTGACATCCTTTTTTGTTATTTTTATTTTTATTTTCTGTTAGGATTCACGTCTCATTAATGAGTTGTCGTGTGACGTATTCACATCTCATTAATGAGCAATCGTGGTGGCTTAATGTCAACACGATTACGCAATGTCATGCGTCTTGCACTGGGCTCATCTTGTCTCGGCGTATCGCGCGGTGTCACTGGCTTGGCTCGCCTTTCGTCTCGCCTCGGTGTCCCCCGCGGCATGTTCAAGCGAGGACACGGCGACATCGGAATGTCAACATCTGGTTGTCGTTGACCTGTCTGCTGGGAGATTGGCGCTCGGGTCACCGAATCGCCTCGGACTGGCGTTTGATCATCAGTAATGGGAACCAATTCGTTGGTTGACCTCAGCTGTCGTCTGTTACGCCGATAGGTGTGACCCGCGACCTCCACAATATAGGACCTTTGTCCTAACACACGTCTACACACACCCAGACTCCAAGTGTTGCGTCCAGGCAACTTCATCCGCACTGCCTGTCCAACACTTAACTTTTTCAGCGGCATTGAGTGTGTGTCGTAACGTCGTCGGTATTTCTGCTTTCTTTTTTGATTGCGTCGCTGACATTTCTCCCTTGTACTTCTGGTGCAAGGAGACTGTTTCGAGTCGGCAACAGCGTCCTAGTGCGGCGTGACATCAGACGTTGCGCTGGCGAACTTTCCAAGCCTTCTGTTGGCGTGTTACGCCATTCCAGAATAGCTTTCAGTGGGTCACTTCCACTCAGTTTAGCCTTCTTCAGCAACAATTTTGCTGTTTTCACGGCATTCTCCGCTTTCCCGTTGCTTTGCGCGTAATGCAGGCTTGATGTCACATGTTCAAAACCCCATTCACGAGCAAACTTTGCAAATTTCTGTGACGCAATTTGTGTGCGACTCATTCCATGTGAACTCGCTGTCCTTGCGAGTCAGTTCTCGCAACGGAGCTGTGAGGTCGGTCAATCCCATCACAAACTTGCCTAGGTACTGTACTGTACCTATGAGGCGTCGCACTCCTTCAACGTTGGTGGGCATCGGCATGTCGAGTATAGCTTCGGCTTTCTTCAAGTCAGCTTTCATGCCTTCGTCTGTCAGCAGACAACCCATGAAACTGATTTCATGTAGCTTGTAGCGTACCTTTTCTGCAATGAGAACCAGGTTGTCTTATTCTGCTCGGCCTCAGTGTGTTGCTCTGTGACAGTTACGTGCATTATTTTCCAATCATCACCATTTCTGATTAAACGCCGTTCTCTTTTAACTCAGCTGACACGTCGTACACCAAATAACGAATGGATGTTTCACCTCGTTATTTGGTGTACGTGTCAGTTGGGGCTGGTCAACCAACGCGTAGATAGAGCTATTTCAGTATTGAGAACTTGGACAGTCGGTCAGAAAATGGATAGTGTTTAATAACGGCATAGTTTGGTATAGTTCTAACATCATTGCTTTAAGAAAGGCGAATGTTGAAGGCACCTGATGAGCCATTATACCTGATAGTCCAACGAAACCCAAAACCTTCATATCCCTATCTTCATCTCTGTAGTGCAATACCATGGGGTGGATGCTTATCTGCGCTTTGTCATAACCCACAGAACCTATCTCATACATGTACCTGCATAGTCCACCTGCCTGGCAGTTCTCTGCATAGTCCACCTGACATGTGGCTTCCATCATAAGATTTCCTCGTACCGTGTGAATGCTCTGCCACAATGTGCTCTGAATTCTAAGTGTTCTCTCATTAGTGTTTGGGCGAATGTGTTAATGTCCTCTGTCACTTCACTCTTTGTTGAGGGTGGTCTTGTATTGCACGTCTTTCTTCATCCACAGTCTATATTTGATTGGTTTTGTGCCATCCATGTCATTCAGTTTCTCCCTTATGTTTTCGTCACTCATCGAGGAAAATTCAGATAAAGACTTTGGCAGTACTTTGGAGGCGGTCACCTTCATGTCATGAACATTTTGGCGTGACGCTGGCATATGTGTCTTTGAGTTTGTAATTCGATGGAGAATGCAGTAAATTACATCTTAAAGTTGCTGAATTCAAGGCATATCTTCCTGTGGATGGTTTACATTATGTCTGTCATTGAGAAGGTTCCTCTTCCCTTGATTTGACCATTCTTTCCAGGTAACTCATTGCTGTTTTCTTAACTCTTCAGCAATTCCACTACCAATATCTTCCGTGATTTGGCTATTGCCTTCATCGTGTCTCTCCCCTTTTCTTGGTATTTGCAGCAGTACATAATTTGTGAGATATTTGATTTGCATACGCTCGGTCTTGTGTATACGCTCGGTATCACCAGATATATAAACATCATAATGAATAGAGGAAAAAATGGCTGCATTCCTAATTTATTGTTGTCACGTATCTTATGTAATACCAGGTAAATGTGTAAAAAAAATCCACTAATATTCAAAACTCTGACCAAAATCAGTACAGTACGTCTATGTCATTCGCTTGGTATCATCAAAAACTACCCCATGTCAAAATATAGTTTTTTATATCTTGGAATCCAATTTAACCTATACAGGTTTGATCTAAATGGAAGTATCAACACATAGATACAATTAGTATTGTTGCACTTTATTATTTACCCTTGCATACACTTTGTTGAAAATTTGCATATGTTCAGTATCGGCCAAACTACCCCACCACATATACTGTTCCTGCGGTGCGCCCATTCAACAAAACAATGACTTTTTTAAGACTCTATGTCAAACTATACGCCGTTACATGGGTAAAGAAACCACACAGCTGTGATTATTGGTTAATGCATAATTTGTGTTAGTATAATAGTACCACTCAAAAAACTTCAAAAAATGAGTCAAAAATACCCTTTATCTGCCTGCCTGTATCTTCCACAATTGTAAAGATACATACGTAAAAGTTGGGTTCCCATGGTACCTGACAACGAGGTGGTTACCGCCGTGACCACCATTACAATGTTGTGCTGTACGTTTTTATAACGGTTATAATAAAAAAGTGTTGCCGACGTTTCATGATAACTGACCATGTATATATTATACATACTGGCAGTAACCAGGTCTAGAAACCGCTCCCATACACAAATAAAACAGATTTTGAATTAGTGTAGTCAAAATACATGATATAGAGGCCTCGTGGAACAGGATCAATTAGTTAAATCCAGAATGAATTAATATTATTATTAATTAATTATTGATATTTTGGATGAATGATCTTTGCAAATTGAATACCGGTACATAATGTGAATGGTCCGTTTTCGCATAATGGAGTGTTGAAACATTGAAATTTGTTTTTCTCTACAACTGTATGGCTTTCATAACATTTTTATATTCATTGGAAAATTGAAAAGTATACATGCAAAATCAGCCGCACGGATTTATGGGACAGTTAGAACAGTTCGGTGAACTAACTAGGTGTTTGTAATTGTACAGGATGTAGGAGCAATGGTCAAGTGGACTTAGGAAATAGGTGCAACAATGGGGTGGCTGCTGGAACATGAATACATGCAATAAATAGTTTTTAACATTTAGTTTGTGGGTTAATTAAAGCCTCCTAAATTATTAGTTTTCGCTTTTCTTGAGATCTGCACCATTTAACTATTTTGTAATGCAATCAAAATGCATAGCAGTTGTAAACTCAAGTACTCTAGCTTGATTATAGAAAGTGACATACCTTCGCATGCTGTAAACGTTCCAGACCACGTTTTGTGTGCTGTGCACGTGATCATGTATACACCTCCTTCTGGCAAGGTGAATCCTGATTTACACTTAAAGGTACAGGTTGAGCCATAGGAATATGTGTCACGACATGTAAGGTTCTTCCCATTGTCAGGGATGACTGGTGGAACACATTCCACCTCTGCAATAAATACAAAAGTGCATATATCAGATTTTTACAGTTTTAGTCACTACTTAATGTGTATGTATAATACAGAGGATTTTTTAACAGTTTGAACTGAGCGCCATGTGCCCTGTGTCTCAATGGGAATATGTCAAAAGGGAAATAGTGATATATAAGCTAAAGTTACATTTGTTATATGTACTGTCAGGAAACCTTTGGATCACAACACATATATCTATTCCTGATGGCAGCATACGTCGATCAAATATCCATATGGGACTGCCTTTAGCATATCATTCTTTCCATGCAGACTGGCTTTGGTCTGCTTGGAAACAATGCCCTGGTGGAATGGCTAAAACCTATTTATTAAAAATAGTTAGAGTACACAAAAATTCAGATCCACAAACATAATGATACCCAAAATAATTTCCTCATAAATATACTTTGATGGTTTAAGATATCTTTCTCTTGGTTTGGTTATATATCTGACCTATGCTGCCATTCTATACTTATGTAAGTATGTATTTATGAATACATCTATGTTTGTATGTGTACACATACATAGAATACAATATCACAGTGACATTGTATGCGTTCTGGCACTTCCTCTACCTATAGTCACTAAAACATACTAATGCAACAAAGCTGCTTTCGTAACTTTTATGAAAACAGCGGCAACTCTATGGAACAGTTTGCCTGTTAACATCAGAAATAGTGACAGCAGCATTAGCTGCATTAAATTTCAAAGGAAACTAAAGACATTTCTGCTCAGGCTTAGACAACAAATCTGGCATAGGCAACAAATCGACTTAATTCAACCGTTTTAATAGCACTCAATATTTATTCCTACTAGTTCATTTAATTTAATGCCATGAATGTACATTTTATCCACAATCTAACTATTTTTAATATCACCTAATTATATTTATATATTTGTTTATTATTATTATTTGATAGTTTTTATGTAATATATTACTTAATTATTTATTGCACCTATATCTTTTAGGTTTACTATCCTTATATATAATTTTATTTTTACTGTTTAATTCAATTTACGACTATTTGTTTACCTTTTAAATTATTTAACTGAATATTGTAATGTTTTAATTTCTCTGTATATTTATTATTATTATTGTACGTTAAAGCACCACAGAGCATCGTGTGATTATGGCTAATTATAAATATTGCATTTTATTATTTTTATAAATGGGGCTGAAAGCTCTTGAACAACCATTGTCCAAACATAAGAACACACCATTTAGACGATATGATGATCCACAGTATATTTCAAATAATTTGGCATACTTTGACATCTTTGGTGCAGATCACTGCCATTACTCTCGAGTTGTATTTTGTTTTGAGTCGCTCGTATTTAATCAATGTTCCTAATTTTTCCAATTTACTTCACTTAAATAGACATGAAAATAATATACCTTATTATATTTGGTAGGCATAATATATAATTATCAACAAATCATTTGCATGTGTGTTAAAAAACAAGTGAATTTCAATTAAAACAATTTATAATCAACGAAATATTTTAAATGGCACAGTGCAGTAATGTGGAATACCCCTGAATTTCCAAACTTATCCCTGTGCTGAAATGTTTCCATTTGCTACACCAAGCAATTCAATTTGCTGAAGCCATATAAAAAAAATCCAAATTATTGTAATAAATTGTAATAAATTATTGTACATAGGCGTAACTTTATTTATTCGAGTTTGGTTGTAAATAATGACTGTTTGTTCATTGGAATTAGTACAAATTTGCGCATCATTACTTCATGAATATTAATGAGGACTCAGTAGAGTCATATTTGATATTCTTCCATTGGTAATAAATCACTGTAATTTTATTTCACCTTTTATTTCAAAGACAAATGATTTGTTGATGTATATTATGCCTAACACACAGAAATGTTGATTAATGAAATAAAAGTTTGACACTTTACATTGACTAGATAAGAACCACTCAAACCATTTCTAGTTCAAGAGAAATAGTGGCTGTTTGCGTCAAAGATGTCAAATTTTGACAAATTATGTAAAATATACTGTTCATCAAGATCATGGTCACATAGCCTCTCAATGCTATGTTCTTATGTTAAAGGAATGCTTGTTCAAGCATTTTCGCTCCCCTTTAATATATGCATCTGTGCATAAAAACAATAAACAAACACGTAACAATATATTCAGAAAATATAGTCAAATAAAGTAAATTGTTTGGCAAAACCAAGATACAACACAGGACGTTGATAAGCTGTGATTATCTTGTTCACCAGAATACTACAGGCCTAATCCACAAGAAAGACCCTCTCACATTGTTACCTCACAGGAATATTTTCTGTTATGGCTCCAACCAGCACTATACTATAAAACAGAAATAACTATAACATTAGGTTTTAAATATATATAAAGAAGACACTGCATTATTATATTTACTTACGTTTACATCTCACAACACGTCCTGTCCAGTGGCCATCTTCTTTACAAGTCCTTTCTGCATCTCCCCACAGATCATATCCCTTTTGACATGTTGCAGTACAATTAGAGCCATAGATGTAGTAAATTCCATCACATGGAGAGGCACATTTAATGTCTCCATGACGAGGTGGTCCAGGATATTGGCATGTTCTAACTGTCCAAATAAAATAGTAGTGTGTGAATTCAACATATTTCATTTTGGCCTATCCTGGTAATATTTAAGCAAGCCAATTTTTTCAGTAAGTATGCTGCTGAATGTTGCATTGTGAAAATGAGATATACATATATTGAATTGTGAAAGTTCTATCCTGAAAAAGGTTCACTAATAATATCATGTGAAGTAATAATTAAAAATTAAAACTGCTAGACTAACAAAAATTTCATTTACTAACCCTCATGTCTTTCTATTTGAAGAAATGTCCACCCTATCTGATGCAGTTGTGGAAGCATGAATATTTATACATAATTTTTAAATAATTGTTAGTGTGACTCAACTGTACAGAATTATCTCATTCATAGAAAGTGAATACACATGTATGCCTAAATCTCACTCTGTTTTTAGATATGAAATTAACCTCCTACCATCCACTACAATAGTCTTGTCACCATGTTGAATGAACTTAAATTGATCTTAACTCTGCAGAATACATACAAATCAAATTATTGCAAATTACATAAATTAAAGAGAACAATCAGGAAAAAACATTGTAAATGTGTATAATGTCATTCCCCTTATTATATATTTTCATCTACCTTAGGATTTTTCTCTACCCATGTACTGACCAATAAATGTGCACCTCCTTTTACTGACGTGAATGCACACAAATACATTTTCTGGTGTGAATGAGGGCTTTGAAATGCAACAAATATTTTAATATTTGAAGGTGCCACCTTGCCGATATTTACTTTTTTCCATACTTTCCATGCATGCACAAACATACAATTAATAAACAAAATTCTTTAAAATAATAATGGCTCTGTTGTTACAAAATAATGTAACAAAGACTTCATTACATTATCTAATCAGTTTGTTTCTTTATGTATGTATGTACACAGTGACTGCAAGTCTTTGGACACTAACGAATATTTTATTTAGCACTGTATATTTATGGACAGCTGAGATTTTAATAACCTTTTTTATGTTCGAATACATACAGTCGTTACAGTAAATTAGCATGAAATATATATTGAGGGATTTTATGGTTGAGATTGACATAATCGATAACTGAATGCAAATACTATGACAACCAAATCCTTAACAGACCTATAACTTCAAATTCAAAGCTGCAAGTAGCTGGTTGGCCCCCTGTGTCAGTAGCTTCGTAAATCACGACAGTTGATCCACGGCTGAAATGGTCTCCTGATTTGTCCACAGGTCGTGTTTGTTTTATACTACAAAATGTAAAAGAAGCAAACAGCTGCAAACAAATGTTACGAGGAGCTGACAGACTTGTTGAAAGTAATCATCCAACATTTGATGGTGATCACAGGTGACACTGATCACAGGTGATGGTGATCACAGGCTGTATGTCTGCATGTCCTGTTTCAATAGTGCTATATAGTTTGCCTAAATATGCACTGCGGGAGTCAGCTTAATAATTGTTCTTTCCTAATAGTGTCATCAATGGCATATGTGGTTTTCAGATTATTATTTTGCATAGCTCTTACTAGGCACACGTAGAAGGGTGATTTCACGCCTGTTATTGCACTTTGATGCATTAACAAAGGTTGATGACCACATGAATCCCATAACCATTTCTATGAATAGTAGTTACTAGTTATGTTGTTTCATGCTGTGTAATCTGTCTACAACAGATCAATGGATGATTTACATAGGCTGGGACAATACAGAAACCATGCATTGTGAACAGTGTCTGTGATACATTATATTTACCAAATGAAAGGTTATGGTCCAGCGCAAACTTGTAATAGTGATGCAAGAACTGGATGTTTACAAAGATAGGATATTCAGACAAAATTTTACTTTTTGTTATGTAGCGGTAAAACATGATGCATGGATATTTTTCAATCATTAGTGCTCAGAATACATGGGAGAAAGAGTAAAATAAATCACAGTACTAAAAACTTAAACATTGGCAACATGAGTGGGGTTATAGGGGGCGGGTGACTATGATGATAGGAACAGGGTATTACTCCAAACATTCCTATCGCCACTTGTTCTTAATTGCATGCTCAGTCCTTGACATTTTGACCATACATTACAAAATACATGGCAGATGCAGGTCTCCAGGCTTCAGTAAAAAGTGTAAACAGCTGATAATTAACAGTGCATTTTCGAATTAAATTTTGTTTATTTTTCAAATTCATGCCTAAGACCATATCTGCATGTCTCAGAAAACAATGAGCATAACAAATAAGATCTTCTGAATCAAATATGGAAGGGTTGCACCCCTGACAGTTGTACAGTGCTAATATTTAATTACCATGATAGTGTTCTTCTTATAGAGCTTCAACCTCAGGTATCAAGATTTCAGGAATCTATCTATAACCCCATGTGAAATAATATAACCATGTTTTTGAAATTACCATATATGATAAGATTATCATCTTTTATAGGGTAAATCAGTTACTCAGAACACCAAATCTAATGAGATTGTAAAATGTAACTTAACAATCGCACAAACCAAACACACATGATGAATGCTACAGAAACAAATGGACTCGGTATCATAGATTAGGTTGCTTGGAATGTGAAGTCTACTCTCATGTGATTACTGTTACAGTACTAATGTTATTTGACAATTTACATAAGATCCTATTGATCAATGGACACGAATATCTGTTCAGATCTGATTTTTGTAAATATGAACACAATGATTGAATATTGTCACACATGCATTACGCAGAACAAGTGTTTTCTGGTGTTTCATTAACAATTTTGTTTTGTAATTATAAATATTAGGTAAATATTACTATCATGACTGTTACATATCAACCATTCTGTCAGCAGATGTTATTTTTTGCAATATGACTTATTATAAATACCTGTCGACGCCTTTGTCATCTGTAGCAGTGGCCTTCCTCCAGGTGACAACCGCTTTACAGTTGCCTTCAGGTGCATAGATTGGTGTCTCTACTCGAAAGCATGTGATAACTGGTGGTTTATCATTCTCTACAGAACATAAATGAAACTATTTTCATGGGCTCTGAGTGTGATACTGTGTTCAAGGGTTTATGAAAAAAGATCCTGTGTCTTATGTGCACAGAACAATTACCAGGATGTATGCAAAATAACCACTGCCCTGGGATGCACTTACATTCCAAACACAGAACAAATGTGATGGATACGAATGTGCATTAACAGTTAAATAGTATGGATAGGCAGTCACTGTTATATAAAAAGAATTGATTTTGGCTGGTCTCATCAATCGGCTCTTTCCCATAATAATTTATCATTTATAAAGCACACTGCACCATAACCTTACCATTGTATGTTTTTAGGTCAAGTTGATGAATTTGGGTGGCACATTGCATGGGTTTAGGCTAAATTGTTGGATCAGGGTGGCACATTGCATGGGTTTAGGCTAAATTGATGGATCAGGGTGGCACATTGCATGGGTTTAGGCTAAATTGATGGATCTGGGTTGTACATTGCATGGGTTTAGGCTAAATTGATGGATCTGGGTGGCACATTGCATGGGTTTAGGCTAAGTTGATGGATCTGGGTTGTACATTGCATGGGTTTAGGCTAAATTGATGGATCTGGGTTGTACATTGCATGGGTTTAGGTTAAGTTGATGGATCTGGGCTGTACATTGTATCAATATAGGCTAAGTGTATGTTCTCGGGCTGTACATTGCATAAGTTTAGGTTAAGTGAGTGGAACTGTGTGTTTATATTGGGATATTTAGAACAACGTTGGTAAAGGTAAAGGAGTGGGAGAGCAACATTTTAAATGGCACAGTAGATGGACACTGGTCAAGGGCTTGGTTCCAGAGAGTGTTCACTACACTGGATAAAAGTAGCATTATAATATTGTAGAATGCCGCCATTGAGACAGTCAGTCAGGCACAGGGCCAGGTTGATAGCTCAGGACAGTCCCCAGTAGGTGAAGATATGACATCATCACAAGTGAACTCAGAAGTCCTAATTCCAACAGCTGCAGCCACAGGGGTGGCACAGAAACAACTGGACAGGGCTGAGACAATTCAACAGAACATGGATGATAATATACATAACAAAATGAGGGAGATGTGAGACCTGCTCCAGTCACTGCAACCCAATATAACAACAGTAAACCTGCATGGGGCTGAGCCAACAGCATAGGCCTGGTTGGCTTCTGAACTCCCTGTCCAGATGGCAGCACCAAATCCAGGACCTTAGACAGTGGGGCAGGTATGGTCGCCCGTTCTTTGCCAGCAGTGGATAGTGTGGTGGAGGCAGTAGCTGGCCAACCCATGGCAGGTATTATGGAAGCCATATAACTTACCAGGGTTGACAAAGACTACCAGGTAATGCCATTTAAATATAAAGTCATGTCACAATGAAAGTTTGTTGTAAAATATAGGTGGGTGAGTTTGTGGATTTGTATTTTTCTTGTCATAAGCTGCCTTAGCCCAGACAGATATGACATTAACAGCGCATCTTGGAGGGACAATGGGGACTCAGTCATTTTACATGTGGTCTTTCAGGCATTTGACATTTTCTCATCTATATACGTTAAATCCAGGTAACATGATGGATGCCTGTAAGTTTTTACAGTATTACCATGTGATCAGGAACTTGCAGGAGTGGGGAGAGAATTGGCAAGGGTACAATGAGTCATTTCACATGTTGCGGTTAATAGAGCGTAGTGGCTCAGGGGTAGAGCTTCAGACTCCTGTCTAAGAGATCCCGGGTTCAAATCCTGTGCTGCTTTGTTAAAACCTTGGACAAGTTTGTTTCACTCTACATTGATCTAATTCACTCAGCTGTATGAGTATCTGGCTATAGACAGGTGTGGATATGTGTATGAGAAGCCTTTGCGCATTTTTTCAGAGGTTGCAGCACACAAAGGTTTAATTCAGAATGTTATACAAGTTTGCTGCAACTACAACATCGCTTTTCAGAAACTAGAGATCCAGACAGTCAAAATGAGACTGGTCCCAGCTTGTTATACCTCTGGTAGGGGTATCTCCTTAAATAGAGCCCTTTTTCAGCTTCGGCCACTGCACTAATAGTAGCATGTTTTTAACAGATACTGAAATATTGCTATCTGTGATCTAAGGATCCAGCAGTCATCTTGTTGCTTCGTAAGTTAATTTGACATGTCTACGCTATAACATTAACTTTACAGCTAGACATGTACCTGGTCAGGAAAATACTGTATCTGATAAACTGATAAATAAATTGACAGGTAGATGAATTTCTCGCATATGCTTCTATAGGCCAACAAACTAGCAGCAGTGCTACCCCACATCTACCCAGAAGCCATAGGGGCACCTTAGAGCCACTCCTGCATGCATCATCATCGTCAAGACCCAACTATGAACTTCATAATTTCCAAATTTTGGCAGGAGTTCAGCATTACACATCAGTACCAGATGTATGGTTGCCTATTTATGACACTGTAAACTTTACCTAGTTAACTGGTGTTCAATTATCACTATATGTCATGCTATCAGCTATGGTGGCCCTGGCATTTAAGGCAAATTTAAGGGTTATGTAGGAGAAATTGTGACCAACTTAATGAATTTCAGCTCGCTACCGAAACTGTGCAAGCTATGCTATTTGCATATAAAAATATATGGATGGGACTCAAATAATTCTTCACATAAGGATTTATACTGTGTCTGGGCACTAGAATATTCTGGTCTTAGGAGTAAATTCTTAAGGGGCTTTACTTTCAGGGCATGTGTAGATGGGTAGATGTGAATATATTACCAATCACCAATCTAACTATAATCAGCTACACAATATTTACAATTGACATCGTATCAGTGGGGGTCCTTCCGCCACTAGGTCAGGTCAAATTAAAATTAATGTGAAAGCATTCAATGCCCACCAACCAGCTGCTTTAATATGTGCATCGGACTCACCTCTTAAAACTGCATTTAATCACAGAATATTCCTTCCACAACATTTATCATACCAACTTTTTAGTCAATAACAAGTATTCTTACATTCATTGCTTCTACTAACTTATGTAAACTCATGTATGTGTCAACATTAACACGAGATCGCGACTTTTATCAAGCAAGATAGTAACGAGGCAAGTTGAAATTGACCAACATAATTAAAATTATAACTGTATTGATTGTAGCATTACCCAAAGGATGGGAATGTTTGCTTGTAATATTAATAACAAGCACACACACATATATGTCTATGTTAATATAGTCAGCATATTATGAACCATGAAAACACATGAATGAACATATAACATCTATATTAACATTTCAGTATTAAAGAACTGTCCAGTTAATTTATTGAATAACAATTGATCACATTAAAGAATGAAACATTAAATACTCACCACCTCCACCACCGCCGCCGCCACCACCACCACCACCACCACCACCACCACCACCACCACCACCACCACCACCACCACCACCACCACCACCACCACCACCACCACCACCACCGCCACTGCCACCTCCCCTATCACCACGTCCGCCACCACCGAGACATTTAGTAAAGTAGCAGAAGGCTGCACCAACGACGACAACGGCAGCAGCAGCACAACGTTTATCTCGTTTCAGCTTCATCCTATACTGATCAGTTTCTGTACCTAAAATTAATCATACATAAACTTTTAATACAATCACCACCACATCTGTATAATTATGGATCACTACATGTTAAATCAACAAATAATAAGAAGATGACGTCTTCAAATTTACTTAAATATTAACCAAGACTACATGACTATTGGATATATTGAGCTATTTCCATACAGTTATCTTCGCAATGATCCATACTTATATTATATTCAAAACTACACTTCATAATTTCTCATGAAATACATTTACAGGAATCTAACATCAGACATCTGACAGCTATATTTCATAACTTACACTTATTATATATATATATATATATATATATATATATATATATATATATATATATATATATATATATATAATATATGTATATAAACACATATATATTTATATATGAATATATATATATATATATATATATATATATATATACAATACATATATATATATATATATATGTATATATATATATGTATATATACATATATATATGTTTATATATATATATATATATATACATGTTTATATATATATATATATATATATAATTTATATATATGTATGCATATATATATGTATATATATATTATATGTATACATATATATGTTTATATATATATATATGTATATATATATACCATATCATATATATATATACATATATACCATATATATATATATATATATATATACAATACTCATTCTGCAAAACGCGCAAATACATTTAGCTAGTAATTGAGATGTTGAAACAGATCACAAACTCTTCCCTAATATGTGTACATACACCCAACTGAACTAAAGTAATATAGATGTTGTTGTAGGCATTGCTGACCAAGTTTGTCAATTACCATGCAAAAAAGCAAGTCATGGTTGCATTTAGCCAATTTCACACGATGAACAACCTATTACTGAATAAATAACAATACAGTGTAGTCATATACCAGCAACACAGTTCACTGTAAATAATTAAATCATATGTTACCTGAAATCATTTATCACGAAAGAACAATATACTGGTACATATGAAATCAAAACATTCCCATATGTACAGCATCATCTTGTGAGGTGTGGCTAACTGAGACCAATGTTGTTGTAAATCATGTATATATCTATATCTATATATATATATATATACATACATACATAAATATACATAATTTATTATAAATACCCATGTATAATATAATTATGTGTGTGTATATGTGTTTATATTACATTTATATATATATATATACATACATATATATATATATATATATATATATATATATATATATATATATATATATATATATATAATGTAGTAATTGTTGTTGTTGTTGAAAATAAATTTCAATTCAATTCAATGTCTCCAAATAAGAATGTTTACATGAAACTTTCAACTGCTGTTCAACCTGCATTGAATCACCAGTTGAATGCAAATTGAATGTGAAAATAAAGCTGAACTTAGACTTTAATTAACAGCAGTTCAACACAAGTGGAGACTTCAACATCAATATTAGTTGAATGCTTGTTGAAAGCAGGAACTCTGTTTATTTTCCAGAATTCATCACAGTTGAGCGCATGTCATCAGGTGGAGAGATAGCTGTAACTCTTTTACCCAACTGGGTAAAAGAGTATGCTGCTACTTCACATGTTTGAAAACATGTGCATCTCCACCAGTGAAAAACGACAAAATCTGTACATTTGATCAGTCTCTGATCGCTTGAACTGGGAATATTGCTCAGCTTGGCAGAGTGGCACAAAAATTCCCACATCCGCTGTCACATTGTGTGTTCAAAGTGCTAACGAAGAACAATAGCAGTGAGTGAAGGCAATGATAGTGTGACCATTACAGGCTAATTGTGTGTCACTCATTGCTGTAAGGCGACCAACCAAGTGTGGCTGCCGAGGTGGACACCAATGTAGACAAGACAATGGGGAAAACAACCCGATCAGCTTCAAAGAATGCAGCATATGACATGGAAACTCACTCTGACACTGACACCATTGTCAATGCTGTTCTTGTCAAACATACCATTCGTCCATCCGTCCATCCGTCCATCCGTCCATCCGTCCGGACAGACGGACAGACGGACAGACGGACAGACGGACGGACTCCGTTCATGTTAAAAGCCAGGTCTCAGTCATTTTCCAGAATTTTTTCCAGTTGAATGTAAACTGAAAGCTGGAACTCTTAATTTAAATCCCTGATCTGCTCCTCTGGAGAGGTACGACTTTAAACCTAGGTGAAATCAACCAGGCAGTTGGTTTAACCAGACAAACTGTGGTGCTCACAGAAATGGAATCCCATTAACATTGAACTCTGTATGTCTATGCAAAATAAAAATAAAAGATTCTCATCATTGTCTGAGATATGGCAGCTAACAGAACATGGTGCATAGTGGACAGCGCATGCAGAGAGATACCTTAAGTCCATTGGACTAAAAATGACAAAAATTGAATCAGTAAAAGTATCCTCAGTTGAAATGGACCATGGTCAACTATGAACTACCATGGTTACTAACCATGGTTGACTATGGTCATTGATGTTCAATCTTGGTAGCTGGCGGTCAACCATGGCAGTTGATGGTTGACCATGGTAGTTGATAGGCAGCCATCACATTTAATGGTACATCTTGGTAGTTGACAGTTGATAGCCGGTAGTTGATGGTCAAATATGGTATATTTAAATATCAATTGTGGTCAATTGTAGTATACATCATTTGCTGTAGAAAGTATTTCACCAGAAGACAATTTGAAGAGAAACTGAACACATGGTGTTATTTAATTTCAGTATATATATATATATATATATATATATATATATATAATTTATAATCTAATTATTGATCATAAAATTGTTTCACCACTCACCAGTTGTCAAGAAACATCGACAAACAGGTTTTCGGTTCCTACTGCCTTCAATATAGTCACTATAATACTGGAAATAGATTGTCCATATTTCTGTTGCGGAGAGCTTCCAGGGGATACCTAGTTTTGTATATCTATAATGAAAACTAATACCTACTATTGCAGGTTACATGTCATATTTTGGGTATTTTTGTGTAATTTATTTCTAATTGCTTCTTGAAATTGTGTTTTATAAGTACTCAACAGTATTAAGGCATCCAGTTATAATAGAGTTATGATGACCTATGTTTTGTGGATATAGGAACACTAAAATTAATGTATCTGACCTAGATCCTGGATATCATTTTTATGATGGGGAAGTTTTGTGAAACCGTGGGTATGCACTCATTCATATGGACCAATCTAGAAAACAATATAAATATATGAATGAATGAATGAATGTTTATTTAATGACAGGTTTATCACAGTGAACATTACATAACATACTTAGGCATTTTCATCATCCCTGTTTTAAATTGGAAACATAATTAATACATGAAACATTTGGATATAACTGATTTAGAGCGCAGTGGCTCAGGGGTAGACCTCCGGACTCTCGACTAAGAGAACCCGGGTTCGAATCCTGTGCTGCGGTGTTAAAACCTTGGGCAAGTTTTTTCACTCTACATTGCTCCAGTTCACTCAGCTGTATAAATGAGTACCTGGCAATAGGGTAGGTTTGAGTGAACCCGTGAGTATGCTCTTTAATTATCCACTGTGTCCAGATATGTATAGATTAGTAAGACATATTAAAACCAGATGATTGTCGAACTACTCCCATATTATAGGCCAAATCTTATATCTGTAGATGTATTACCCTTTTATTTATGACAATTTCCCTCAAGTATGAAGCCGTGAGTATGCTGAAGCCGTGAGTCATTCATGTGTGGGACTGTGGCGTTGTCTACTGTTTTGTACTGGTACTAAAGACCGCCAACACACCAACAAGAGCTACAGCGACCACAATGCACTGCAAAAAAACGTAAGTAACTTTCTTTTCCTAACAGTTCAACAAGTTTTGTGAAATCATGTGAAATTAATAAACACTTAAGTGTATGTTAAACGCATGTTCAGTATTTGATATGGACATTAGTGTACAATATGCTGATATTCATGTAGGAGGGGTGTGTCATTACAACTGTCCGCAATAATAAAGCAGATTTGGCGTTTTATTTGGTTTAAACTGGCATAGACAAGATGCATACTCATAGCTTCGCGCATACTCGTGGCTTCATTCATTTATGGGATCCAAACTTAGATAGATTATTACTTATCTAATAGTTCTTTTGACAATGTTAATGAAAGGATTGACGGAGGACACATATAAGCTACTTTCCTGAAACAATTTCTCACTTACTGTATGTTATTTTTTTGAACCCTCACTTTAATAAATGTGTACACATGAACTTAAAATCACTCAACTAATGCCAAAAATGAAAGTATCGGTGGCAAATAAATGACACGCGTGCACAATGATTAGCACTCTTTTTATTTCTTACATAGTCACTGATGAATCGATACATATACTCATGGTTTCATGCATACTCATGGCTTCACCTGTTTAAGGGACTTTAACTCAGACAGATTGTTACCTATATCTACTACTTTTATATACATTACTACTGTAAGGATTGATGCTAAATCAACATGCCACACATGTACACTGATCACAACTATAGGATAAGTGTCTATTTGATTTCAAAATGTTACATAGTCACAGAAGAATTAATGTATACTCATGGCTTCTGCACAATTTCAACGCCACAAAGAGGCATGAACCTAATCTGAGGTTTTTACCCTTTTATTGCAGACTATGCCACTATGCCAGCCAAGCGCCAGCGCCAAAGGGGTTAGTTCTTATAACCCCCTCTTTTGCCTCCACCAACCAATTACAATAATGCATTTATGTGAGTATTAAATACAAAATACTATTCAAAAGCATTCTAATAACAATCGTTTAAGCCGATTCATTTCTGTAGCCCTTTATTTACATGCCTTTTACTTAAACGTCCCTTTTTGCACAGAGGCAAAGGTTGCTGCAGCAGCAAGAGCCAATATAGGTGCAGCTGAGGTGCGACTGTTCGAGAGACAAGCAGGTCAGCAGCCAGACCCAGCCCCAATGGGGACCCCGAGACGTAGGCGAGTGAAAGCGAGTGACCTGGGATTATCAACCTCAAGGTACATTAATATGATCCCTCATATTATAACCGTTGTAACCTTCATACACTTTCATAAAATTTATAATTATTTTATTTTAAGAGCTTACCATCTTATCTTGCTATTTATATTTATATTCATGCCCCTTAAATCAAAACACCCCAAGCACTATGTTGGAAAGATCATTGAGCCAGAAACAGATGACGAAGATGATGAGCTCAATGTTTCCTTTTATCAACAGTCTCGAAAGATGCCAGGGAAATTTTTTGGATTGGCACACTCTTCTAGAAACCCAGAGATGTATTATATAAATTAACCATACATGGACCTGGTAGAGGTATGAACTGGCAGAAGGTCATGTCTATGAAAACGAATATATTTTTAGTGCACAAGTTACTTTCATGCTATACCTTAAAGTTAAAAACATTATAATACATGTTTATTATTGAAACTCTAGCACACATATATATATATATAATATATATATATATATATACTGTACATATATAAAATATGCTATATAACAGGCAAATTAGATATAACATTTCAGACAGTTAGTACGTGTACTTTGAAAACATTGTAAAAGTTTCAATTTTCATAGTTAGGGTGTCCAAATTCTTCCATGATTTGCTCAATTTATTCTCTATAAGTTTCCAAAAGCCAGTAATCATGGCATAATGTTTGAAAAACACCTCTCTGAACTCTATTTGTCGACGGTTCATGACAACTGGCCATATATCTATCTATCTTGTATACACCCAATTTCATGATGGAGGCAGAACCTTTTGTATTAATGCTTGCTGTATTAAAATTAATGTACTGAGAATTGTTATTAGAACATTTCATGTAGGCATATATATATATATATATGCCTACATGAAATTGGCAGACCCTTTCCCCTGTGCCAGAGCATTAAAAACGCTGTTGTGTAGCGTCAGCAACAAAGGGCAGTTGCAAAATTTGATATGCAGCAGCTACCTGACTGACGTAGCACAGAGATTGATGCAGAGATTATCTACTCAGTTGGCTTCCAACGCCAACGTGTCAACCCAGCAACCATGCAAAACTACAACTTTGACCAGTTTCAGGCTGATACTGTCCTCTTCTCCGCTTACGCAGTTCTGCACGAGTCAGACAAAACAGGCTTAAAAATGCATCAGTAGTGAAGCCTATGCAGAAAAGGAGCCAATAGAGACAAAAAACCATAGTAAGCAAATTAATTTTTATCCATTGCGTTCAAGACAGTTAGATGATCAAAATTACTCAGACGAAAAGGTGACTGGACAAAACAATGGGCGTGTGCAAGTCCATCTGTGTTTGTGAAGCTTGGGTTTTAGTACACTCAATAACATACCCATACACCACAGCCCTTTCCTTTTTCACATGTGATGAGGCTGAGATGTACAAGACCTGCATCCATATGTGTCCACCAAAAATGTGTCGTTGGCAAAAATGTTCTCCTGCATAAAGCCCTGCTGATCTACCCAACCTACACAAGCAGCTATGAATTGATGCATAAACATTAAGACTCGTACATGGAAAGCTATGACAACACCAATGTCATCATCAACGTTGTGATGACAGCTCTTCAGACTTCACTACATGAAAAAAACAAAGTCGCACTTACAATCTCATCTCAAGTCTAGTGATAAGAGGCAGACTGGAAAAGGTGCATGTTCACAGCATTTCATTCTATTTAGACATGCTATCCTATTACTATTTATGCTATGTCTCTAAAGTTATATGCGAGGCAGTCACACACAGACTGTTATGACACAATGCATCCATACCGGCAATGTCATTTAATCTAATTTTGTGTTCCATGCAGTAGGTTGCTTACACTGCACTTACACTTAAATCTGCATTTTCTACCCTCCTGTTTACAACTAATCACACCATATTTGTTGTTTATACCCTTTCTTCCACCTGTTCATAAATAGCATTGACCATTTGTAGAAAAAGCACATTTTCTCCTATTTGTTCCAACAGCCTTGCAGCGACAATGGCATCCATCATGCAAAAAGGCACGAGGCATTTATGTTGCCATGGATTTGCATAACCTACTTATTAGGGCACAGAGCACTGTCCCTGTTTCCCATTGGCGGATTATAAGGAAACTGTACTTGAGAAAAATTAAAAATTTCTACACAGTCACTGCAGTCATGTCACTGATATGCTGATCAAAATTTTTCAAAATCACATACCTCGGGCTCTTTTAAAATGCACGCACGTGCACTGCTCATCAATATTGACTGAATTTAGCACATGTTTCTGCATCTGCAGGGTAGTGTAACAAAAATGCTAAACATCACTACGACAACTACACTTACAGACTACCTAGCATGCGTCATTGCATTGCAGATACATTATAGCACTGAACCTACTAGTATGCCTGTCCTACTTTATTCATTTCACAATTTATTTATTTCAAATGACACAATTCGTAAGGTACTACATTCGTATGGGTCAGATCAGGAAGTGTAACTCTGTTGTGACCCCCTCCAGCAGTTGGAATAGTGCTTGGCCCAATATGTCAACTACCAAGGGGACTATTCCAATGAGGACAGTAGTAGTGACTATAGAAGATACAGTGAGTAGTGTTTTTAATTTCAACAGTCCAGGAATGTTTGGGTCGCACTTTGTATATATTTAGAATATACAGTACTGACTGACACAGTTAACAAGTGGTGTGTAAGTTCTTCATGTGGTCACTACGTCCACCCACGTACCTGTGTGAAGGTAATAACAGTTGAGTCTTTCTCCTGTCCAATATCCACCAGCATCACACAGACGGTCTGATGTCGCTTGACCACTGGCACACCTGCATTGCAATATGGACCACCCAATTAGAGCATCAATAACAAATGTGTGTAGAATGGTATGCAACCCGATATGTATTCTGGATCATTCTGTTTCAGATAAACAAATTGTTTCCACCACATAATCAGAGAATATACTGATTTATTTACGTCAAAATTTGCACAAAAACTGGCTCATCCCACAATTTCAAAAAAAATTGTGCTTACTCCAGGGGTATGTAACATCGATCTTTGTGGGTTGTTGTTCGTGTTGGGTGGTCTTTTTGCACCGGATGGTGGAGGTGCTAGCGCCCACTCTGGGTATCCGTTGGCTCTCAGGGCGTTGTGAACATGTGCCAGTTCTGATTTCCTGTCTTCAGCTATGGTGACATACTGCTGTGCCCTGTTGGTGAGAGTGCGTACCACTGATCGTTTGTGTGTTAGAGGGTGATGTGACTTGAAGTTGAGGTACTGGTCCGTGTGCGTCGGCTTCCGGTAGATGGTTATCTTCGTGGATCCATCATCCAGAATATGGGTGCATAGATCCAGGAAGGGAAGCTTGCGGTCCTTCTCAGGTTCGATAGTGAATTTGATGTGTGGATCAATGCTGTTTATGTGTTCAGTGAACTCTTCCATGTCGTATTCGTGTAGTACGGTGAATGTGTCATCCACGTATCGTAGCCACAGTGATGGGGGGTGCGGTGCTGTAGAGATGGCTACTTTCTCAAATTGTTCCATGTAGCAGTTAGCTACTAGGGGAGATATGGGTGGTCCCATAGCTGCACCATGTGTTTGCTGGTAGTATGTCCCATCGTATATGAAGTAGGTCGTATTCAGGCAGAAGTCGAGAAGCTCAACTATCTGAGGGATTGTCATTTCCGTGCGGCTGGTTAGGGTGTCATCTGCATGTAGTCTCTCTGTGATGACTTCCAGTGCCTTATCCACCGGGACACTGGTGAAGAGTGCTGTGACATCATATGACACCAGTTTCTGGGCAGGTGGTATTTCCAGGCCTCTTAACTTGTCGACTAGCTCCTTGGTGTTCTTGATGCTGTGACAGATACCATCTGCCTGCCATCTACAATCAAATCATCCCGCCGAAATCTGAGGCAACACACATGACACCAGTATGTGATCAAGGCCCGTAGACGACAGGTCGAAACGTTATACTCGCTTCGACAAAACTGCACCAAAGTAAGTAAATCATACTAAAATAAACCATTCTTGGAGCCATGAACAATATATTTACAATAGTGATTGTTGTTTATTTTTAGTTCCCCCAGTGGTCTAGTTACAATTCCAAAATAAATTGGGCACCATATGCATGGATGCAGCCTAATTCATGAAACTGGGAATAACCTAGTGGCAAAGTCATAAATTCATTAATGTGGCATGCATGAGCACGAGTGCATAGGCTCGATTGTAGGCGATTGCCCGACCAGCAGCAGCCTATCTCAAGGCTCACTAGCTAGGTGTAGCACTGAGGCTGTGAGCATACATTGTGCTAAATAGCGGCTGTCGTAGTTTTGAGAAGATGATAGAGGATGAATTTGATGTGAAATTGGGTATTCCGGGATAGGCAGGATATCCACTGGATATGTATGAAGATGTGGAATTGTATGGTTTCATTGTAACAATAGTTTTGACAATTGTGGATGAACTGCAAAATGACTCGGAATATCCTGACATGCGATAAGTAATTCCAGCTGCTCTGAAAGTCATGGTGGCACTGTGGATGCATGCGACAGGGTGGCTGTTGCAGTAATGTAGATTCAGGAACGATGATCGACAGAAGTCACGGATTGTGATTGCAAGTCACGGATTATGATTGTACATAAAATCATTAAGGAAGCATTCCGAGAGTTGGACGAACTGTGCAGTCTCTTTGATTGTCAACGCATATATAGTGAAGGGAATTTTATACTTGTTGATCTTTTACTGAATGCCTGTATGTGTGCTGTTGTCAATTAAACTTCTCTCCCACGCTGTGGGGCCTGGATCTTCTGAGTTGTGTCTATGTAGACTGCACTATGCTGGAGAGTTGAACATGCATAGGTTCGAAGGCGTAGTATGGTTTAATAGATAAGGCAGATCGATTACAAGGTGTAGTAGTAGTGCCTAAGAAGAATGGTGCCATTAGATTGTGTGGTAATTAGAAGACAACTGCAAAACCTCAGTGGAAAACTATGTCCCCACCAAACATTCGCATTGACGATATTCTGGCAGATTTGGTGGGTGGAGCAAAATGCTCAAAACAAAACCCGACTTAGCAAACCAAATGGAGCTCTCTGAGGAATCTAGACAGTATCTGATTATTTCCACGCACAACGGACTGTTTAAACAGAATCACGACAGCTCCAGCTATATGACAAACTGCAATAGAGAAAGTGTTGCAGGGGTTGCCTGGAGTCAAGGTAATTATGTTGATGATGGGAGAACCGAGACAGAACATCTGAGAAATCTGGGTAGAGTGTTTGAAAGACTGGCAGAGTTTGGGTTGAAATTGAATTGTGAAATATATGAATTCTCCTGAGATTCCCTTGAAAACATGGGTCACGTGATTGATGCCCATCATATCCACAAATCAGCGAACAAGATAGCCGTAATTCTTGATGCACCCAGGCCTAGTGATGTCACTTCACTGAGGTCATTCGTTGGCATGGCAAACTACTATCGAAAGTTTGTGTCAGATTTTGCATCCATGCTCCATCCTCTCACCATGCATGTTGTTTCTGGCAGTGAAATGTGCTCTAAGTGAGTTCGGGTGTCTGATGCATTTTGACAGCAGTCTCCCTGTGACAGTCACATGTGATGCCTCACCAGTTGGGGTCGGGGCAGTGCTCTCTCACATTATGCCTGGAGAAGAATGACCGATTCAGTTCGCATCTCGCTCAATGAAGAGTGCAGAACAGACACTCTCGCAGATTGAGAGAGAAGAGCTATGAATAATTGTTGGTGTGAAGCGATTCTATCCTTCCTTGTTTGCCAAGACATTCACTCTTGTCACTGATAACAAACCCATAGCAGCAATCAAAAGGATATACCAGCGGTAGCAGCAGAACACATTCAGCGATTTGTCTGGATTTAACTATGACATATGCTACTGAAGCAGGATGCCAAATGCCAATGCAGACTGGCTCTCTTACCCATGCAAAATGAGGATCCAGATGCATCTGTAGACAAAGATGTGAGTCTCGTTCTTGGAGTTGGGGTCTTGTACCTGCCATGAGCAAACAGATCAATATCGGAGTGCAGAAAGATCCATTGTTGTCGCAGGTGATGAGGTACACAGACTACACACAAGATGGTTGGTCAGATAGATTGACAACAGATCGGTTAGATTTACAACCGTACTGCAGTCGTTGTAATGAACTATCCCTCGATGGTGATGTTCTGTTATGGGGAATGAGAGTAATAATTCCAAGCGATTTCGAGCTGAAATTCTTGATGAGCTTCACACAGTCCATATTGGTGTTGGGAAAATGAAGGAGGTTGCATGGTCATATGCTTGGTGGCCAGGCATGAATGCAGACACTGAACTTGTACCAAAGCTTGTGAGTCTTGCCAGTTGGTACAGAGGAATCCAACCAATGCTCCATTACATCAATAGGTCCCGGCATCACGCACAGGGGAACATATGCACAATGATTATGCAGGTCCTGTGGCAGAGAAAATGCTCCTCATTGTAGTCGACTCATTCTAAAAGTGGCCAGATGTTGTCACTGTCAATAGTACAAGTGCAGCTACAAAGAACACACTGTAGACCCTGTTCAGTAGAGTTGGCATTCCGCAGACTTTGGTTTCGGACAGTGCACCACAATTCAAATCGCAGGAGTTCAAGGACTTCCTGGATAGGTTGGGGGTATTGCATAAACATTCCCGACCCTACCATCCAAGTTTGAACAGATTGGCAGAGCGATTTGTTCAGATGGTAAAATAGAAAGTGATGACATCAGCAGTGGAGTCACTCCTGGTCAGACTGGATAAATTCATTCTGATATATCGAAATGCTCCACAATTGCTTCTTTCACAGGAGAAACTCCTGCAGTACGTTTCATGGGTAGCCAGTTACATATACACCTGGACAGTGTGAAACCAGGTAACCAACGAGAAACCCAGTGGCTAGAGAAACAGATGAAAAGTAGTTCTCAAAATTTGAGATCATTCAGAGAGGGTGACATGGTATGGCTTCGAGATTACCTCGATAAAGGCAAGATGATACTAGAAATTATAAGTGTCAACTGTGGTCCATTGACTTACCAAGTCATTGTTTCCAAGAGATTATGGAAACACCACATTGGCCAGTTAAGTTCACGAACAAACTGGACTAATGTGCCCTTGACTCGACTAATTACCACTGACTGCATCTGATCAGGACAACTCGGTGGGCTCTATGCCATCACAGAATCAGACAAACGACAAGGTGACATATGATGCCTCTCATCAGCAGACAGTTCAGGATAGGACTCAGACAGAAATGAAACACTGCTGAGACGGTCTTCTCATGTGAGAAAGGCACTGTAGATATGCAGAACTACATGAGTTACAATGACTCTTTGCTACATTAGCTTAGTCATAAATAACTTGGTTAAATGTTACTGTAAGGCTTAATTACATTGCTAGCACATAACTACGTTACTATATTACTCAGTTAGAGTATTTCAGATAAGCTGAGTTATGCCAGCGAATGAAAAGGTAGATTGTTTCATAATTGGTCAAGGAGGGACTAGTTAAATATGGGTCTATGTTGTGGGCTTACACTTCAGTAGTAATGTGTTGTAGCCATGACCTAGCTGTGAGTAATGGTACATGGATATGCAAATAAAGTTCAGTTGCATGAGCACTATCCCCCAAGAAGCATGTGTGTGTTTTACTTAAGTGTCTGAATAAATGACAGATTGGGTCGTCACACATGCTACACAACATTCTGGAGCACCAGATATTCATGAAAAAGTTATATTGATATAATTAATTAGTGCTTCCACATGAATTTATGCTTAGCTATGCCCCTGACCATGGTCATTGATGGTTGACCATGATAGTTGATGGTTGATGATGGTAGTTGATGGTTGACCATGGTAGTTGACGGTCGATAATGAGAACACTGCCATCAATGCGAATCAGGTTAACCGATATTTTAAAGTCGGTGAAGCTTATTTATGACATGCAATCAAGCAGTTGTAAATTGAACATCTGAATGCTAAGCAAATATCAGAAAATTAGTGTACTGAATATCCACTCAGCCAATATTGTTCAAAAAATAACAGGGCACTGAAAACATCACAACAGGAGGTCAGTGTGTAGGTGTTCTAGGAATCATTCCGAGAAAATCTACATAAAAGCCAGAATAACAGAATGTGCAAGGTTTTATGATATCAAGAATGTCGGGATGCCAGTAGCTGTTGAATTTTAGATTTTATGAATTTTTCACTTGCTTTTATTTATTGTTCACAAGTAACTATTATCATGCAAATTATAAACATCATTAACTTAACAACTATTACATTAAAAAAATTGCATTGAGAGTGAGCATTACATTTCTGAGGCTATGTTCAAATTGTAAATTGGTCTAACAGCTAACTTTTTTACAACTTCATTTTAGTAATTGCATTTTATAAAGGTGCAATGCAATTGTGTGTCTTCAATCAACTACAATTTATAATCAATTATTGTTTGTGCAAATGAAACTTTATTTGTGCATCTATGCAGTCCAACAAGTACCTCACGTAAACGTCGCTTGGTTACATTTACTACAATGGCATTGCAGTCGGACGAACCGACTCAATCTTCACTGTCTGGTAACATTGTGAACATTTACATCATTGTAAACAAACTACTCAAATTTGTATCAGATCACCTCTTTTCCATATGACACGATCACCAAGCTACTCATTGATTTTTATTTTGATGATGACATTGCATCGGCCAACAGCATTTTGTTTCAAATGGCTTTTAACAATTGTGACGCCCCGCAGCTTATCAAGTGAAAGGGCAAACTATGTAAACCAGACATGCCACATTTGTGGGATGGCAATCCGTATTTTTGACCTAAAATTCTGAAAGAATCCGTATCACTAATCAAATCTTCCAGTTAACTGGCCTAAGTTATTAAGGCCTTTCCAAAACGTATGTGTATGTGTTTGGAATGTCATTCTGCACCGCTCCCGCTAAAAAGAAATCATATATATATATATATATATATATATATATATATATATATATATATTTAATTGTGTTTTAGATCAATTTAATGCTGTCGAGTCGACGTAAATAAGCCGTTTTCACAAGGCACGAGCAGATAGCGCAGCCCAGACATATGTCTAGCGTGTGAATTGCGAAGCCAAAAAAAACAATTAGCCATATTTAATAAATGTATGCTTAAAACAAATATATCTGCATTATATAGAAGAACAATTAATTATGTAGCCTTAGTTTTGGGGACATATTCGCAAATCGCAAGACATCGCCTTAGCGATCGTGATATACGTCTGGGGTGTGCTATATATTTGCTCACGCCCAGTGACATCGCCTTATTTACGCCCACTTGACGACATTAAATTGATTTAGAAAAATGACATCCGACTTCATTTTAGCGGGTGTGATGCAGAATGACATTCCAAACACATACACATTGAGAAACGTGGTAAAAACGTTTTGAAAAGGCCATAGTAGGGGAAGTAGGGGCATATCCGCATACTGAGGCATGTCCGCACACCCTATTTTTTGCGCATCGCGTAACATCTGGTTAGTGGAATCATGCTAAGCGGCATTGTCTAACCCCCAAATCAACCACTTGCACATACTTTTTGATAGAAGTGAATAATTAAAAAGTTATGACATAAAATGTTATTTTCGTAAACACTGATGTAATTTTACTCATGTACTGTTATGTGTATTACTTTAACTGTAAGACGTGCATATATATTTTCTTTCATAATTCCAAATTGCATTTTAATGTTTTATGATGTGTGAAATAAAGGATACATTCGTAAGTAGCATTTTCGCGCAATTCAGAATTATTTATGTGTTGGATGCTTGGGGCATGTTCGCACAGGCCTGTGCGGTCATGCCCCACCCGCTGTGCAGACGTATTTCGTGCATCGGAGCTTATAATATTATGTAGTCTACTTAGATACATATTTAGATACTTCAGTTGCTTACAACAAATATTATAGGAAACTTTGATGTGAGATAGTATATGATGATTATTATATAATTATTTAATATTATCAAACTTATTATATCATTCATCGCTTCGTCAATGTGTAATAGCTAGGCTATATCGTGCTGACGTCACATTTTCCATGTTGTGTATCATTAGGTCCGTTAAATACATAAAGCTTAATATTGATCATTGCTCATAGACTAAAATAACCAAGATGACAAATGATGTATAATGTATAATATAGAACTTTGCCCGTATACGTTAGTCCATACAAAGCCATGCTCGCACAGCCGACAAACTGAATTTTTAGTTTGACTTTGCGCTTTACGAAGCTATGCTGTATTAGCTTCAGGCTTCAGACAAGCTGGGTTGCAAACTTTGACTTTCCCCGTTACAAAAACGTGAACTATGATTCAAGGCCACTGTATTTTCTAAACTATGTATATATGAAAACTTGAAACTGTTGAGTTGTGTTCTCTTGTGTTTTTTTTTATAGTAATGCACGTGTCAGTAGTGTACACATACCAATACATATCATTATTGCAGTTAATGGTCAGCTCTGTGAGACCAGCTGTTGTTTCGCCATTCCTGGGGCATAACCGCACACAGTGTGCGGCTATGCCCCGTACCTTGGGGCATGTCCGCACAAAGCTATGCCTCTACATTTGACCAAATATTTAAATATCTGATGGGATATGCGACTTCTTAACTAACTAACAACAAAGTAAAATGATTGCTCATTCTGAATACTAAATATCACCATCTTAGCACACACAGTGCATTATCTATAGCTTGTTTCACCTTAAGTGTGCGGACATGCCTCTACTTCCCCTACTTTAGCCTTAGGCCAGTTAACTGGAAAATGACAGATGTTTTAGTTAACTTCAGCACGTTTAAACTGCGTACTGCAAAACAGACAATGTCATGAAATAATAAAAATTTATCTCAGCAGTTCGTGCGTATATCAAAGTTTCACTGGCAAGCGTCAACATCTTGATATCAGAAATACAGGCGATTTTGCGGCGTCGAGCTCCATTGCCTGTACCGGTTTTCATAATCATAACGCGTCTGCCACGCACCCCGTTCACACCCGTTGAGCCACCTGCCGCAGTTTTCAGAACAACAAATTCACCAGCGCGCCATCTATTACGCGCTACAATAAACTAATCAGTCGTTTAGTTCGTTCATTTCGAATCGATTTACTTAGTCACTGTAACTGACTGTACTGTAACTGATTCACCAATTAAGGCCCAGTGCTAATATACTCTGCTTTATATGTTTTTCTAATATATTTTAAAGGGACTTATTATTGCATGTATATCAAGATTGTGACTATACAGTGTATCACATTCTCTCTTACACTAAAGCCTTGCAGATGTATGAAGGATCTTTGTCTCTTATAATGATGTTTGGATTGTGTACATCCCATCGTTCTTGTTATTTGTATTGGCTATACTGCTTTATAAAAGTAGCTCAACAGATGATTTGAAAGAAAATTTGTGGTGAACATACATTTTCAATTTTATTGTTTTATCTTAGTGATTATAATGGTTTTTACTATCTAACTGATAGTCAAAGAGAACACCAAGAAATTTGGCAGTATACCGTACTACACCTAGTTTTGAAATAAAAAAGGCTAATGCACCATCTGTTGGACAGTTTATATTCTAATTCTTTTGATATGGTTTGTTTGATCTTGAGCAGTGGACAATTGTATCTGACTGCTAACATTTGTAGCCAGAGAGGATTCAATCTAAGCTTCTAATTTTGTTTCTGTCAATATTGATACCTGATTTGGAAAATATAATCATAATTAGAACTACTTGGTATGTTGTAGTTCACATATGGACATCTGACACCAAATAAAAGTATGTCTGACACCGAACAAATTAATCTCTAATTTTTCTATGTACCATAAACAATTATAATTTTATTGGGTTTAATCAACAGACTAATATCTATCATATGGATATATGACACAATATTTGCAATATACCCTCATACATCACACAGTTTTGGACATGACCTTAGAAGGGTGAACAATTTAGGTCCATGTGAATACATGCGACACCATGCATGTTTTTCACTGTATGGCTAAAATGGTTACAGGAGGGAACAAACTTTATATGGGACAATTATGTCCTAGTGGGTTCTTATAATATCTTACAGTAAAACGTTGTGGGATTTTCTGTCCCTTAATGCTGTGCATAGCTAAGTATCCAAAATATACGTCCGACATCGTGGAACTGCCCAATTGAGCAAAGGGTCACAACCGACGTTGTTATCATTGGTGATTTTAATGCTGCTGTAATCAATCCTCAATCCAAGGTATGCAGGTATTGCAATGCAGGTATTGCAATACCTCAGGGAGTTTGACGCCCCTGCCATGCAGAGTTGTAAACCACTGCCTTGTGGTACAGGTTCTTGTCAGAACCGAAGGCTAAGGGAGCAAACCCTAACCAGAAAACCATATCACTGTGGCAGCATCAAGGGCGGTTGATGTATGGGATTCCCAACATCTCTCGGCCAGCCACTGCAGGGACAAATAGTTTGCGCCTGTCTTGACATGTTCTTGCCGGTGTGAGACCTCTATTTGTTCCCCGAGAGAGTGTCGCTAGTAACTTGCAAAAGCCAGCGGCACTTCAACAATTTTTGCTAGCAGCTTCCATGAAATGTACAACTGCACGAAACATGATACCGGATCGGCCGTCGCCCGGGTTACCAAGGACCGCGCTGCTCGACCTCATCTTCCATCGACAGTGAAAAATCAGCTAGGAAGAAGAAGACAAAGAAGACAACTACTGACAATTGGACAATGGAACGTGAGGACTCTCCTCGGCCGAGAAGGAGCTAACCGACCAGAAAGACGCACGGCACTAGTAGCAATGGAACTTGCCAAATACAACATCGACATCGCCGCCCTATGTGAAACAAGGTTCTCAGAGTCTGGTAGTCTCAACGACTTGGAATACTCTTTCTTCTGGAGTGGCAAACCCGAAGGAGAAAGAAGGGAGGCCGGAGTGGGCTTTGCTATCAAAAAGGATATCGTCACAAAGCTTACAGAAATGCCACGGCCAGTAAGTGACAGAATCATGACGATGAGACTACCTCTGAGTAAGGACAACTTTGCTACAATTATCAGCGTGTATGCTCCGACAATGACAAACCCAGACGAAAACAAGGAGGCCTTCTACAACCAGCTGGCAAGTGTGCTCAGTGGCATCCCCCGTACAGATAAGCTACTGCTGATAGGAGACTTCAATGCGAGGATAGGAAGAGACAATGACAAGTGGCCCTTGGTCATGGGCAAACATGGGATTGGGAAATGCAACTCCAATGGCGAGCTTCTACTGGCTCTGTGCTCTGAGTTCGAACTGATAGTGACGAACACCATGTTCAAGCAGAAGGATGAACGCAAGACCACCTGGATGCATCCTCGTTCCAGACACTGGCATATGATCGACTTCATCATCACGAGGTGTCGGGATAAGATGGACATCCACAGTACCCGAGCCATGCGTGGAGCAAACTGTTGGACCGATCACCAGATGCTGAGGTCAAAAGTGACTTTCAGAATACGACAAAAGCACAGCAGGCAAGGAACAAGTCAGCCGACCAAGCTCAACACAGCAAAACTAAGTACCACCAGCCATAGGGAGAGTTTTGAGCAGGAGATGGACAGTGCTCTCGCCCAATGGGACGAGAAGGAAAACTCAACACCAGACGAGGAATGGGAAGCTCTGCAGCAGGTCGTGTACAACACAGCCAAGACATATCTTGGCAAGCCAGACAGAAAACACCAGGACTGGTTCGACCCCAACGATCAGGAGCTACAAACTCTTATGAGCAGAAGAGACCAAGCCCACCAGAGAGTGTTGCAAACCAGGAGCACTAGATCCACCTCTGCAGCATATAAAGATGCCTGCAGACTGCTACAAAAACACACCCGTGCACTGAAGTCAGACTGGTGGGAAAGGAAGGCAGTGGAGCTGCAGAGAGCTGCTGACAGTAACAACATGAAGGGCTTCTACAATGGACTGAAGGAAGTGTGGGGACCCAAAAAGAAGGGACCTGTTCAACTGAAATCAGCAGATGGAATGGAGACCTTCTCAGACAGCAAGAGAGTTGTGGCAAGATGGAGTGAACACTTCCAGAAGCTACTCAACGTCCCTGGAGATATAGATCACGAAGCTTTGGACAACATCCCGCAGCGCATTACCAAGACAAGCCTAGATGAGATTCCAACTATGGATGAGATGGCTAAAGCAATCGCCGGCCTGAAAGATGGCAAAGCACCTGGAGGAGATGGAATTCCTGCAGAAGTATGGAAGCACGGAGGAGACAATCTGTTCAGCAGACTGCACCAACTAATCACCAATGCCTGGGAGGTGGGTTCTGTACCACAAGCATGGAAGGATGCCAGCATTGTAACCATCTACAAGAAAGGTGATCGAACAGACTGTGGGAACTATAGAGGAATCTCTCTTCTTTCCATAGCAGGCAAGATCTTCGCCAGGATCCTACTCAACAGACTATCTACCCACATAACACCAGAGGTAGTTCCAGAGACTCAATGTGGCTTCAGAGGTAACCGGAGCACCGTGGATATGATATTTTGTCTCCGACAACTACAAGAAAAGTGCATTGAGCAAGACCGACCACTGTACATGGTATTTGTCGACTTCAGTAAGGCGTTCGATACAGTTGGGAGAACCGGGCTATGGCAGCTACTGAGGAAGTATGGATGCCCAGAGAAGTTCACAACAATGATCGAGGCACTACATACCGGAATGATGGCAAATGTTAGTGTTGGAGGGGAAGTCTCGGAATCGTTCAGTGTCACAAATGGGGTCAAGCAAGGATGTGTACTGGCCCCCACGCTGTTCTCCATCTTCCTATCAGCAATGCTCGATGATGCTTTCCGAGACATGGGGGATGGTGTCTACATACAGTCCAGACAGAGCGCTGACCTATTCAACGTCGCACACTTCAGAGCGAAGACCAAGACTATTCGGATACTGATGAGAGAGCTGCTATTCGCAGATGACAGTGCACTGGTTGCACACTCTGCTGAAGAGATGCAGAATATAGTGGATGCTTTCTCCAATGCGTCAAAGAAGTTTGGCCTGAAGATTAACATCAAGAAGACCGAGGTGCTGTACCAACCCAACTCTACAAGAACCCGAGAGGAGGATATCATGGTTGATGGAAACAAGTTGAACTCTGTTCTGGAATTCACCTACCTCGGAAGCACTATATCAAGTGATGGATGCATTGACGATGAAATACAGAGGAGGATGGCCAAGGCTAGTGCATCTTTCGGCCGACTACGCCAGAGACTCTGGAACAACCACCATGTGTCCATGCGGGTTAAAGGCAAGATATACCGTGCAATCGTGCTGTCCACCCTCCTATACGGAGCCGAGGCATGGACAGTGTACAGACGACAGGTGAAAAAGCTGCATGCCTTCATGATGCGACATCTGCGATCGATCATGAGGATAACCTGGATGGACAAAGTGACAAACAAGGAAATACTCGAACGGACAGGGCTACCATCTATGGAAGATCTTCTGATCAGAAAGAATCTCCGGTGGACTGGACACCTCATGAGGATGTCACCAGACAGGCTACCAAAGCAGGTTCTCTACTCCCAACTGTCTTCTGGTCAGAGAAAGAGAGGGCGCCCTCGTCTCCGGTTCAAGGATACCATCAAGAGAAACCTGAAGCTGAGAGACATAAAGATCGACTCCTGGACATCACTCTCACAGCAGAGAGACAAATGGAGAGCAAGAGTCAAGTGATGGAAGCAGTCTTTGTCGCTTCGCGACCGACCGCATGATGGATCAATCCTTTGGAAGAGCTCTTAGTTAATTGCTATTTGTGTCTCTACTGATCTGGATATCTAAGATTATGATATTTGTTGTCAAACTATAGCAATAAGTATACATATGTAAGTGATGCACACAACCCTCATGGTTAGATCACTTTATCTGTTCTCACAGTATAAACTCAATTATCACTGATTTATATATTTTAGGTAAATGTCCTAGTTCAGACCATCTCCCTTTAGGACTACTTATCTCTACTGCTCTAACTCTAGAAAGATATGTTAATAACGAGAAACAAGCTAAAACATTCCCCCTATTTTTAGTTGGTCTAATGCACATGAATCAGAGAATATGGAAAGTGAAGTGCTGTTCATCTGGACAGAATACATATTTCAGACTTGTGTACATGCACTAATAGTAACTGTACAATCAGACAAAGTGACAGTTTTGACCATCTGCTAGGCATTTTAGCTTATTTTTTGAACTGAAAGGTTTATGAATGAGAATCAATAACGATAACACGTTTATAATTATTGTTCCGTTTAGTGGTACTATAAAAACATTATTAACTACATTTCATTTCCTGTTTTTGAAGACTAGAGGTCATATGCTCCACAGACGGTCACTCACGGTGATCGCCGTTTTGCCGTAGCAGCAGCCGCTCTGTGGAATGGACTGCCAGACAGTGTTAGGACGGCAAAGACACAGCCACAGTATAAAACACTTCTGAAGAAACACCTTTTTAGATTAGCGCTTCTGTGACCGTGTAATTACAGGCATTTACCCATAAGTTATACAATTTATAACATATAATTATTATGCAATTAGTATCATTATTAGCATTTTAATATGATAATTTTTCAGATAGATTAGCTATGTTTTTTTTAATCATATATTTTATGTTACTGTTTCACGTATAGGCTTATAATTATAATGTTTATACATGTATGTATGTATATATATATATATATATATATTTTAATAATAATTTACATCCATATATACATATACATATATATTTTAATAATAATTTATCATCAAATTTTAGCTACTATTTGTACATTTATGCAAAGCACCTGAGAGCAATACTATTGATTCAGGCGCTATACAAATAAAATGTATTATTATTATTATATCAGTTGGGTTCTTACCTGACTGTACAGTGTGTTCCAGTTCCAACGATGTCTGAGCCATTACTAAATTGTTTTTCATGATGATTGAAGCAGCGAACGATAACAAAATCTTCCTTCAATGTGCTCAGTAGGCAGCCTGCTTCTACAACTCGTTGATGTGAAGTCTGCTGCAAAGAATCAGCATAAAAAGTATGATATTGGGGTGATGTTCTTTCCTCTTTTGTTAAAATTTATTTATTTATGTCTAGTTTTTGTCTTTTCCTAGAACCACGGCAAAGCAACACGAACCTGATATCTATGGGGTGCATGGCTGACCAGTATGTGGACATGTCCAGACCATCACAAATCATGTTTCAGGTGTGATGGATGGCATGGATATTCCATCAGATTCAGCAAAAGAAGATTCTGTTATATGGAATGGTTTGCATAAAACAAGGATATTTATGGCATCTTCACATCACTCTGATAAAGAATTGGGCACTTGAAATGGAGGAATAGTTATGACTGTTGCATCAACTTTCAAAATTGTTGTCCACATAATGCTCTAAACTAGGGTATGTGTTTTCTTGTGTGCACAACACAGCAAGAATTATGAAAGAGAAAGACAAATCGGTGAGATTGAGATAAACAGTGAGACAGAAACAAAACAGGGTACTGTGGAAACAGGATGTGGGTACATTGGTACATAAGGGGATCACCAAAAAAAACACAGAAGAGGGGCCTGCTTTTACCTCTTCTTTCCCTGTGTGGTAGTTTATTGCTGTGTCCACCAGCAATCACCATTCTCCTCTATCTTTTTGGCACTCATTCTCTCTCTCAATCCTGCCTTATACAATCCTCCCAACAAGAGTATTAAATATAGGCAAATCCAAAAGAAATGAATAACCATGCCCACAAAAAAGGGCAACTTGTTATTGATATTTTGGATGTGTAAACAAACATAGCTACTGATGTGCATATAATGTAACAATGGCTTATTTCATACAATATTTAATGCAAACAATGAGTATTTACAATTCTAAGATTGGTACCATCACACACAAAAATTCTTTGGAAATTCACTATAATTCGTTAGGTTCTAAAATTAGATTTTAATGTAAAAGCCCTACAATAATGTTTTTATTTATTCAGAAGCATGTCATGTTATGAGAAATATTGTTGTAACACTCACCTACATCAGACTTACATATTATCATTTTTGTAATTGCAAAGGATCGTGTTATGTGGCTTTAATCACTGAAAGATCAAAGCCAAATATACACACACGCATGCATGCATGCACGCACGCATGCATGCATGTATGTGCACTGTTGGGCCTGCACACTTGGACCAACATGTTTGCAAACTGTCAAAATAAAAATGTCATTTACATTAAAGCAACTCAACTGTGAGTCAGAGCTAATATGTGCGAGCTGGGGCTCTTCAACACACAGCGCCCTCACACGGATAAGATCAAAACTTAAAAGAGATAACAAAATGACGAGGCGTCCGAGATTGAGCAAGATCTTTGCGCTTTTGGTCCCATTGGGGGGAGGGAGTGCCAGCTCCTATTTAATAGCTCTGTGTGAGTGTGGTTAAGAATACGTGTACATACAGGAATATCACCTTAATCTAACCAATCTAATTCAGCCCTTAACCTTGGCCTTAGGCTTGAATGCGCATGAGCCTTAATTTTAAGTCAGATCATAACATTGAAACCAACAATTTTTTTTTGCAATTTTGGGTGGCACAAACCAAGTGGCGCTTTGGCCTCTTTGGCCCCCATTTCGGAAATTCTTAATGGTCCCTTCCCCTGCCCTGGGCTATGGCCTATACCATGGACATCGTGTATTTAAAAACATCATCTACAAATACCCCAGAAGGGCGGAATATACATAGACTATATGGGTTGAACTCTCATTATGCTGAAGGCTTCCTTATCCACTTGCCATCTGGAGTTCACACTCAGATGGCAATTTTATTAAATTTCGTTCAATCTTGTAATTATTACCACCACCGGCGCCATGTTATCGTTTGACTCGAAGCATGGAAATTTGTTTGCGCAACTTCGTCTCGCGTTATACATATATGTTGTATTTCAGCAAAATATACATTTTTAGCCATTAATTTTCACAAGTGGAATGAAATAAGTGTTGCAAATTTTGAATATCGGTATACTTTGCAAATGTTTCTTCATAATATTATATTGGAAAAATCAGCATGTTTTGACTTGCATGCTGGCCAGCATACATCACTCAGACATCAGAATTTTCAGCACTAAATCTGTAAAATCAGCCTGTGATATTTATTATATTTTATACCCTCAAATTTGTGCAATGCAATTACAACTCTTTATGAGTCAATATATACTTACACAAATAGACTAGACCAGAACAATCTAAATATCGGAAAACTTTAAAATATAAGACATCTAGCAGCACCAGAAATCAGAGCACCCTTTTTTTGCTTGCACTGCATGCATGTAAAGTCTAAAGATGTTCCAAATTGTGTCCCGTGAATTAGTGCAACATCATAATGTTACGTCTTGAAACGTTTTCATCTTAAAGCCAAATTTACCAATTTTGATGTTACGATATTGAATGGGTTTAGTTATTTTGCGTTGATGGCTAGACATCGTATTACATGACTAATCTATGACAATGGCTAGGCCATAGCCTTACATCATAAGAAATATAAGCAATTCATAATATTTTTTAGAATTTAATTTATAAAATAATACTGGTTTATCTCAACAACAAAATAATTTATGTACACATAAATCAAGTAATAAATTTATTAAATAAAACATAGACATACACTGTATATGAAATAGAAAAAAAAATATATATATATGATACATATAAAATATAGACATATTATAACAATGTTAACACATGTCTAGCATACGTCAAACGTATGCTGCTAGACACTTCATTATCGCCTTATGGTGGGCGATAAACAGATACATTCCGATTTGGGAAGTCCCATCTCGGAATTCAAATTATGGTCAAGATGTCGGACGCACTGACCTCTATATAACTGGATGGCCAATGCCGCACCCGTGTGTGCTGTCACTTGGCGTAAGACCACCAAAATGTGCACGTCCGCCATTGCCCGACCGCAGAGTACCTTATAAAAGCAGCATTATGCACGTTGTCTGGATTTCTGTGAGCACATATGTAGTGTGGAGTGATTATAAATGACGTTTTTGTGCAGCGTGACATCAGAGCTGTCAAATTACGACAGCTGTCATTCGGTGCATTTCTGAGTATTAATACAGTTGTCATTTTGCTTGGTGATGTAATCAGGGGCAATCCGTGGGTGGCTCAAGCAGAAATGGAGGGGTGTAAGGTTTGAATGAACTTTGTGGGAGCCTGAGGTATTAAAAGTTCACGAATTTTCCACTGAACCTCTGTCTGTGGAGGGTAAACATGCTGTGAAATTGTCAATAAGAGAGCTGATCAAGATTAATAGGAAATGAAGGAAACGTTATAATGGTCGCCTATGGAAAATGCAAATGTGGTCTTAGGCCACTTGACGCCACGCTCCCCCGCAGCCGCCATGTTGATGCCTGCCAAGGGCGGGCTATTCAGTTGTGTGTGTGTTTCAGGTCTATGTGTTGATGTTGTAACGCACAACCACCGTGTAGTTAATTATGTAGTTTAATTAGTAGTAATAATTAGTGTAGTTTAATTAGTAGTAATAATTAGTGAAGTTTAATTAGTATATATTATATTAACGGTCCGCGCTTCGAAATTAGTGAGGATGCTACTGCTAGTACATGATGGTCAGTGTTCTTACTCTTATCACAGTAATTGGGTTTGACGTATATAGTGTACATACAGTCTAGAAACTACTACTGCAAAGTTCAGCTCAAAATTACTCTAGCTGTGATAACTGTGGAACAATAGTATTTAATCATCAGTGAGAGTGTTTTTATGATAGTGATAGAAACACACTCTCACTTCTCTTAACTGTTTATTGAAACAATATTATTTTGGATGTCATGTATTATAATAGACACTGGTTACATAGACACCCGTGGTTTACTGATTCAAATAACATACTTGTTGCACAACAACTACCTGCATGGTATATTGTATAATGCACTGAGGTCATGTTCTGCTTTATTCACATTGCAAGTTATGTGTCTTGTTTATGGTTCATGTTATATGTGTTTAAAAAGTTTATGTATGTGCGTGTTGTGCTTTGCCAGTTTAGTTTATCTTGTTATGAATGTTCATATTTATGTTCATATTTGTGTCACTATTCACATTTCAAAATTGTATTCGATGCATAAGAAAATAACGAAATAAGCATAATATATAATATTTACCGAGGATAAACACATTAAAGCACACAATAGCACACTTGTTTCCAATGTGGTCCTCCAAAAAATACAAAGAATAAATTTAAGAAAAAATAAATTAAATAAACACAGTAATATAATAATTAAAATGTAAATATTTTCAAATACAGGTAAATAAATGTCATCAATAAGACTATGTGCTAACATAAAAAGGTGCTCTACTAAAATATAATAACATGATAGAACATAGTAAAATTAAATTAACAAAAAAGTATTTAAAATGCCACTTTAATAATTCGTCAGCCATCAATCTGCTGTATAGTAGGGTCGTTACCTTTTTTCTAAGTGTTTTTAACTTGACATTATGTTTGTGCTAGTGTTATACGTTTGTCAGATAAGATGGAATTTGTGCAACTTAGCAAGTGTGTTAAGCTGATGTATGCGTATAGGCAATACCACAGCATTTGGGCAACAGGTGGCTGCTGGGATCATGTTTGGACCCAAACCACTATTCCAAAATGGGGGTGTGGGTGTGCGTTTGGGCTAGGGTTTTGGATTTGGATTAGGGTTAAATCAATGATCTATTATATAGAGATCAGTGATAATATGTTTTATACAAGTAAATTCTGGCTCGATCCCCAAAGTTGGGTTTCCATTGTTACTGCCATGCAGCGGTGACAACCTCGCACCCCATTTTGGAATAGTGGTTTGGTCCAAATCCTGCTGCACCTGTCTTCACTTTAAAAAAATAATAATACATTTTTAGCGTAACTGGTTTGATTCTAAACATCATATTTGCCATTATGAATAATTAGTAGTACCACAAAAAATGTTAGACACAAATAATACTAGCCTAATGATAAGAAATTGGTAGCTGAAGTTGAGCCATTTAACATTGAAAAGGTGGCCGCTTGCTAGCGGCTGGGAGCCACATGGCCGCGGCTTGGTGGCATCAAGATAACACGGCGCTAGCCAGTCTTTATATAGGTCAGTGGTCGGAAGTCAAATACCGGTATTGACAATTATTCCGATTTCGGATGTGACATCGTCATCGGGGATAGGAAATGGGTACCAGGAAATGTCCCCTCACTAGGTACATCAGAAAAAAATTCAAAAACGTCCAATCTCATTCAAATTATACAAGATAGAGTTTATTGTGTAGTTTATAACACTTTTAGAATTTTCTTGATACACTGTATCTTTATTATTTCTGAAGTAATTCCACTTTTTGTGCTCAGAAAAAGGGCGATTTTTGGTATTGAATTCTATCCATTTCTTGCGACCAGGAAGCTGGAGCACCGTGTTTGAGTATATAGGAAAATGGTAATATAATTGCTTCTACTGAAGATATTGGGGTGAAATAAAAAGTTATGTGATCAAAAAAACATGTGAATATGATTTGACCTTGACCTAATTAGTTGACCTTCATTGCATATTTGACCTTTTTCAGAATAACAACATAAATTGAGTATAATTAATGAAAAAAGGACTTCTATGCCACATTATTACATAAGTAATTTTGACGGCATAACTAGTTGACCTATGATTTACATTTGACCTAATTACTAGAATTAAGGACATAAAATGGGGAAATAATTAGTAAAGAGATCAATTATACATGGGGTTGACTACTTTAATTTATAATTATATAATTATGAATGAATACACTGATTCTCATCTTGTAAAATATGAAGTTTGTTGATGACCCAATTAGTTGACCTATATTTAGCATTTGACCTATTTATTAGGATTAATTACATAAAACGAGTGAAAATAATTAGTAGAAAGGTCAATTAATAAACTGTACATGGGACTGAATAGTTTAAATATTTATAATTATTTTCACCCGTTTTATGTATTTTATGTTTTATGTTTGGACTACACTTTTGAACATCCAACACTGTGTCACTTGCTAGATTGAAAAAAGAAATACAAAATGCCAAAAAAAACAATAAATTTGTTATTATAAAATAATGTTGGTTAACCAATCAAGATAGGCTTAAAATATATCAATATTATATGGACAAACAAATTTGTTTTTAAAGTTTAATATGCTTACTGATTTTTAACAACGCTCCTATGAAACGCGATTGTCAATGGTGACAATGCAAACGTGAAGACGAAGTTTATAAAAAAATTCCTTCAAATATTTTAGAATGACGTTCTAACATAAGCCCACCTATCAGGTTTCATAGGTTACCTAGTTAGATTTATGTGTTTATTTCACGAGTAAAGAAAACATCAAACTTCACTTCAATGCACAAAAAAGCGATCGACGTCGAAGTAAACAAACAATCGCTCAAGATGTAAAACAATTATCCATTGGGCGATTCCAAAGACACTGTTTTCGTAATCAGTATGCAGCGGCAAAGCAAATTGCGCGACCATGTGATTTCTGACGACGGCTGACGCGGGAAGACATCTTGGTCGCAACTTTTGGAATGGAAATGACCGCGAGATTTCAATATGCCATCTAGCGGATTCTGATCTACCTACCCTCACTTTTCGGTTCATTAAAACGAATTTGCGGGTATGTCGTGATTGAACACTCCCCCCTCTTAAATGCCTCAAAATCATCATAGGATGTTGCAAATAGGCTCAAATGAAAGGTAATAAGTTACTGATCACATAACTGTTAATTTTATTATGATATCTTTATTAGATCCGAAGTTATTGCAATTTAAAGACGGGTAAATTGCGCGAAATTTGTGTATCTCTTATAATGGTAAAATGAGCTCATTTTTGTGTTTTTTGTTGATAATTATTTTAAGAAAAGTGACTTTAAAATGGCATAACTTTGTTATTTATATGACTATTAAAGTACTTTTTGCAGTGTTTTGAAATGCATTGAATGGAGTAATAAATTTGCTATTTTGATTTTTTTTTGCACTAATTAATTCAGTTAATTAGTTAATATTAGTTAAGTAGTGCACAGTAGTAACAGACCAACACATTCTAATTAAAACCAGCCGAGTCCATAAATATGAAGATATTTATACATATTATGCAGTGTGCATAAACACATTGATTATAAGTATAAATATATATTAACTAATCATGTAATAAATTAATTAATTAGTTAATAGGGATAGTTGATAATTAGCGGGTAACCTCGATAGTGTGGCATTTCTTTGTAAAATGCCACACTGTCCATGAATGTAATGTTTATATAAACATGCAATTTGTAAAAAAACACTTTAATTGTGGTAAGAAATAATTTAATACTTATGTAATGTTAATTAATTAGTTAATAATCTGATAAGTAGCCATGCTTCGTATACAGTATACAGACCCAACACATGACTAAAAGGCCATAATGTCCATGAATGATTATGAAGATAATTACACATATTGTGCAATGTGTATAACAGTCCACAATAATAATAGTTACAAATATAAATTAATAAACCATTTAATAATAATTTAATTAGTCAATATTTGGTAATAAGAATGCCAGTAAGGCCATAGCGTTCATATATGAAGACATACATAATGATACTGTCACTGTGCAATGTGTACAATCACATACACTATGGTAAAAAATGCAAAGCAACAAATAATTTAATAATAACAGCAATTTAATTTGTTAATGTTTAATGCCAGTCATTTCATATTAACAACATCAATTAATAAGTTAAATATTGGCTGATGCTAGTGTTACCATGGTAGCTCGACTAACTGTTACATTTCAGTAAAAACCTGCATTCAATAATTATGGAGTAAATAGATTTTATGCAATGTTTATAACCACATGAAACATTATAATCAGCCATCAATAAATACATCAGCCAGTATTTATTAAATTAATAAAGTAAATGTTGACTAAATAGCAAATTTAACAGATCAATGCATGACAACAGAATACAGTAGTCATACATCACTTGTGTGACTGTGTATAACTGTATGTCGTGACAGGTTGGACGAATGCTGCAGACTTTGTACACGTCAGTAAGAAATTGTCACTGCTTAACAATGTTATGTGTTTAAACATGAACTTGATGAAGTAATGTTTATAAAGTGTTCACAGTGTTTCGTCACCGACTCCAACATCTCTTGTGCCGAATGCAAGACTGATTTCTGCGTTACTCCCATGATGATGAAGAAGAACTCTGCTGTGTTCACAGTCTTTCTATAATAATGGCAGTTGACTGTCTCATATGTTAATGCAGTAGTCTGTGTGCACTGTTATGTCACTGTAACTTGTAAGCTGTGCAGTTAGTATTGTTGACTGGACACAGCTCAGTGTAGATAAACATTCCAATGCAGGCACTGAAGTCACAGTTCAATGTAGACACACAGTTCAATGTATTTTGTAGATAAACAGTTCACTGCAGGCATTGAAGTCACAATTCAATGGACACTGGCTTGGGAACTTCCTGAATGCCTTCACTGCAACAACAACATGTCTGATGAGTGAACTAAGTACTGGTTGGGAACAATCAGAGGGTGTTACATCTAAGACGTCCCTCAGACTGGCTACTGCTTTAGTTAGGTCCCTATCTGCTGCTAGGTATAAACAGTATAAGTAGCCTTTACGAACAGTCACATCATCTTTACCCGGAAGACAATTTTCAAACGTTCTAGCATATGCATCCAACCCAGACCTGTTGCTGAATATTTCAGCCATCATTCAGTCAACCCTTATACTACTTAATGAACGTATCTTAACGAACGTATCTTAACGAACGTATCTTAACGATCTAAGTTCTTAATAAACTTGACTATTCCTTATTGACTAAACTTAGAAATCTATTCTTACTAATACACAAAAGTTTCAAACTCAAAGTAGGTTACTGCCTGTGCACACGTAATTGTGTCAGATTTCTGAAATAAAACGCCATATATTTACTGTTTCAATAAGCAATTCTTACTATGACATTTTATAAGAAAAACAAATGAAAACTGCATGGCTCAAATTCAAAACCACATTACAGCCTTAGGCCTTACTACTCATTCAACCTTCAGTTCAGTTGACTTAGTTGCTTGTATAATATTCATGCTAATACTAAATAAATAATGTCGGCTACTAATGAAAAATTATCTCACACACACACACACACACACACACACACACACACACACACACACACACACACACACACACACACACACACACACACACACACACACACACACACACACACACACACACACACACACACACACACACACACACACACACACACACACACACACACACACACACACACACACACACACACACACACACACACACACACACACACACACACACACACACACACACACACACACACACACACACACACACACACACACACACACACACACACACACACACACACACACACACACACACACACACACACACACACACACACACACACACACACACACACACACACACACACACACACACACACACACACACACACACACACACACACACACACACACACACACACACACACACACACACACACACACACACACACACACACACACACACACACACACACACACACACACACACACACACACACACACACACACACACACACACACACACACACACACACACACACACACACACACACACTAGTGCTGGTTCGATACCAAAAATATCGAAGTATCGCGATACTTGCGAAAGTTCGATACCGATATTTAGTGGTATCGCGATACTTCGATATTTTTGGTATCGAACGCCCACTATTCGATGCCTTCGATACCTTCGATACTTTAGATACCTTCGATACCTACGATACCTTCGATACCTTCGATACCTTCGATACCTTCGATACCTTCGATACCTTCGATACCTTCGATACCTTCGATATTTCGATATTTCGATACTCGACACCGAGTCCATTCGACGAAGTCGATGCGAAGGCGCAACATCGTTGTTGGTGACGACGTTGTTTACAGGAGCTATCACTACAGCGCTTCGTAGCCTAAATTGACTTAGGCGTGGTTGTTTAAAAAATAATATAACATAAAATGTGAATTGTTTTCTAAAACTTTATTGTAGAATTAGTCTCTATAATAACTGTTTTCTGTGTGCTATCTTAGCGTAGGTCAGACTTCACTTAGCCTCGTTACCCAAACCAAAGTTCGTCTGTGACGCTCTCGTTTGGTGGCAGTATCATGCCATCTTTCTCCCTACTTTATTTATGGTTACGCGTACAAAAACATACATCCTATAGTATTTGTATAGAGTGTTTATTGCACGCACTAGTATTTATGAAACTAGTTTAATAATAATATTATTAATATAAATATTTATTCGAGCGCGATGCGGAGGTTATGTTTATCCGGGTTCCGTTTGATGGCGCCACCATTTGCCGTACACGATGCCCACAACCAAGGCGAACGACAACAAGTCGCAACGTTCATCGCTAATAATTTAGCAGTTTTCCAACAAAGAGTGTCTGCTGTGCTAGAGGCATCTCAAAGATAGCGGGGGAAATACATCGAATTTGACGAAACATGTCACCATTCAAGAAGCTATCAAAACGTGATGATCAATTTTCATCGTATGGCGTCGCCGACGTCGTGGGCAACGTCGCATTGCCCGCCATTGGCATTGCCATTGACTCGAGAACGTATTCTATCGAAATATTCGACAGTGAGCGAGCAATGGACATCTAGTTACATTCGAAGCGAATCGCCATAGGTTACCGAATCTACTAAGTAACTGCGGCAAACATCGCCAAGAAGTGACATACACGACGTGACTGATTAACGATGACGATGTGCTTACTGCATCTACTGTCACTCTCACTGTGACACTGCCAGTCACTGGCAGTGGCCAAACAGATTCACCACTGGCAGAGCCAGAGGTAGAGGAAGAAACTGACCGGTTCTTGAAAACAGTTGCAAAAACATTATGGGGCTTGTTATGTGTACTTGATAACGTGGTAATTTAAGTTTTATATAAAAAAAATTGTGTGAACTGGGAAGTGCAATTGTAATTTTTATTAATATATGTTAAATCACAATTATCTTTACGATACAATTAATTATAAAACAGTTATAACAGTGAGTGTGCAGCTGTGCTGGCAGTGGCAATATAATAAGTGATAGGTGTATTTATATTTAATATAATAATAACATATTATTTGTATGTTATGTTTTAGCTGTATTTGTTGATGGTCACTTTAGGAGACACATTGAATTGAAATTAAGCTGCTATATTATAGTGTATTTACAAACAGCTGGGGTGAAGTACTGTTATTAATTTAAAATAATTCAGTGCAATTGATGAATTTATTTGTCA
>OZ024855.1:30823146-30825646 GCA_964017155.1 Oasisia sp. SBJ-2009 | reverse complement strand
AGATGTTCGGGTGGTGGTACGTGATTGCGCAGGTCGTGCAGTATATCACGTCGAGGTACACGAGTTTGTACGGGAGTGTATTTCCTGATGAATCGTCGGTTTCTCAGTGTCACTCGTCCTGAGCCATCAACGCGTATCATGTATTGATCATACTGGCGGACTTCGATGACCAATCCAGTTTTATCCCACTTGCGGGGGTTAGGGCCGAACTGGTTCTGAATTCTCACATGGTCTCCTACAATAAGTGGTGGCAACTTCTTCGTGTGTTCAGACCATCTTTCTGCTGATTTCATGTGCCGAATGCGCGGAGCAGCTTCACGAGTGGCGAGAGTATCTCTCCATATTTCGTGTGGTCTGTATCTACCGGGGAGAATAGAAATCAGGTCCTTGATGGGCCGACCAAAGACACACATTGCTGGGGATAACTTGGTGTCTCTATCTGGACAGTTTCTGTATTGCAAGATAGCACGTTGGAATGGGTCGACATCCAGGTCGACATTGGGTGCAGTGTTGTCGGTGATCATGCGTTTGACAGTCTTTACTCCTATCTCTGCGCGACAGTTGCTGTGAGGGAACGCGACTGATGACAGGCGATGGTGGACTCCCCATTGTTTGAGAAATTCTCGAGTGTGGCTTGCAGTGAATTCCGGTCCTCCGTCGGAGGACAGCTCATCGGGAATGCCATATGTGACAAAGCAGCGACGAAGGACATCCACCAGTCCGTGGGAACCTTCAAAGGCCCTTTCCACAATAGGCCAGTTTGAGTATCGATCAACGATGGCGAGGTAGTTGACACCCTTGTACGAGAAGTTATCCGCAGAGATGCACTGGAACGGTTAGAGTGGCATGGTGAGTGGCATCGGAGGGCGCTGGGCTGTGATGGTGCCATTCGATTGCAGTGGCTACAGTTTGTTCTGAGGGATGTAATGGCGGGGGTGATGCCAGGGCAAAAGATGGATGATTCAGCTCTAGAGATCATCGATGAGACGCTCTGATGAGCTGCATGAAGGGCGTTCAGGCATGTCTGTCGTAGGGCGGGTGGAATCATGATGCGATTGCGGTAGATGATGACTCCGTCGACAACATGGAGGTTATCTCGATGTTGGTGATATTCCTGTACTTTGACTGGCAGGTCGTGTCGAGACATCGGCATACCTGATTCGATCAATGTTAGCAGGTGGTTCATGTTGTCATCGCTGCTAGTGGCCTGGCGTACCTTGTCCCATGTGACTGTGGACAACATGCCGTTTTCTGATGAGGTGTCAACACTGTGTGATGTGATCATCGTTGCAACGAATGCCAGCGAGGAAGTGATGTCTCAGTGCAGAATCTGACAGACTGTCTTCTTTATGTTGAGACATAGCAGACGATATGTCATCAGTAAGATGAAACCTTTCGGGCTGGGTGTCTCCTGTGGGGTGTCGTGATACAGTATCAGCGGCTTTGTTCTTCACGCCTGGGATATGGATCATCGTGAACTTGTAACGCAACGTCTTCTCTTTCAGGTTCCTGAGTAGGTTGTTCGAGATGTCATCCAGTGCGCGATCACCGAAAATGTTCAGCAGTGGTTTGTGATCAACTGCTATGATCAGGTCCTTGCATCCCAGGACGAAATACCTTGCCTTGTCCAGGGCGTCGGCGACGGCTAGAGCTTCCCCTTCTATGGGTGCATAGCGTGATTCAGCTGCATGAGTGAATCGACTGCCGACCAGTGTAATTTTCCATCCCGAGGAGCAGCAGAACAGAGCAACTTTTGTGCATGAGCAGTGTTTTTGGAAGAGCCAGAATCCGATGCCAGTCTTGGACCAGTCTGTCGCGAGGCAGGTCGGTCTGGTCTTGTCAAATATCTTGACGCCCTGTTCTATCTCATTGACGATGATTCCCTTGGATTCTTCGAAAAGTTGGGTCTTTGTGTCATCCCATTCGAATGACGTGCCAGGTTTGAGGAGAGATCTAAAGGGTAGCATACGGTCAGTCATGCTGAATGCATATGATACCTGGTTGACGAGTCCGAACCAGGAGCGGATATCGGTGATGTTACGCGGAACAGGGAATTCCATGATGGGTCTCAGGAATCGATTGCATGGTTGTACACTATCTGATGTGATTTGGAAGCCGGCGAATTCAACAATGTCCTGACCGAATACGAATTTCTCTGGGTTGATGGTGATTCCGTACCGTCCACATATGTCAAGCCATTTGCATGCTTGGAAGAAACTATCGTCCAGATTGTCTGACCACAGTAGTGTGTCATCGTTGCACTTGGTCTTGTTGGGGAAGTCCGATACGATTTCGTCGAAACGCCTTGAGTAGCCATCCCCTGAGGCGATGTATCCTTGGGGCGCTGTGCGGTATCTGTATCTTCCCCATGGTGTGATGAATGTTGTGAGGTGCTGGTCCTCTCTTTTCAGTGGGACGCTGTGGTACCCGTTCCATGCGTCAAACACGGTTTTGAGTGTACCTGGTGGTACTGACCGTGCCTGGTGGAAAGGTGACTGTG
>OZ024855.1:30685646-30815646 GCA_964017155.1 Oasisia sp. SBJ-2009 | reverse complement strand
AAAATATTCATTAATAAATAATTAAAATGACATGCTTGTTGGGTTAATTAAAAATAAATAAATATATAAACGGCTGAAAGGTGTAGAAAAAATAAACATTAAATGCAATCTTAAAATAATAAGTCTTAAGATGTGTTTTAAACTTATTCATGCACTCTGCGGAGCGCAAATCGTCAGTAGTGCATTACATAGAGTTGGTCCTGCTCGAGAGAAAGAACGGCGCCCATATCGTTCAAGGTTGTAACGGGGAACCGCTAACAACGCGCTAATCGCTGTCAGCAGATCGTAAAGCGCGACGGGGCACGCACTGCGTGATTAGCGAGGCGATGTATGCTGGCGTTCGATCGTGTAGAGCGCGAAACATATTGACGAGTAGCTTGCATTCACGGACAACCGGTGGAGTTGTTGCAATGCGGCCGTCATGCTTCGCCGGTCACCGCGCCTGACTCGCATCACAACTCTAGCCACCGAGCGCTGCACCATCTGATGTAATACCACAATAAGGTGCTCTTCCGCTATTACCGTGCGACCAAACACTGCCTTATAAAAGCAGCATTGTGCAGGTTGTCTGAATTTCTGTGAGCACATATGTAGTGTGGAGTGATTAGAAATGATGTTTTTATGCAGCGTGGCATCAGAGCTGTCAACTTATGACAGCTGTCAGTCGGTGCATTTCTGCATATTAATACAGTTGTAATTTTGCTTGGTGATAATATCAAGGGCAATCTGTGGGTGGTTCAAGCAGAAATGGAGGGGTGACAGGTTTGAAAAAAGTTTGTGGGAGCCTGAGGTATTAGAAGTTCACGACTTTTTCACAGAACTTCTATCTATGAAGGTTAAATATGCTGTGAAATTGTCAATAACAGAGTTCATCAAGATTAGTAGCAAATGAAGGAAACGTTATAATGGTTGCCTATGGAAAATGCAAATGTGGTCTGACTACATCTGAAGGTAGTACAGGAAGCGTTTGGAGATGCCAATAGGACAGGACAGCGTTCCCGTAGTCTGGCCGTGATTTGACGAGGGAGAGGCCTAGATTCTTGCTTGCTGCAGTTGTCAGACTTGTTCATATTTTGGCAATACGAAATAGATTTGTGTTTCAGCGCGACAGACGTTCAATACTTGCGCCGACATGTCAAGTCGGCTGTAAAGTACAATTAACGCCTGTAATCACGAACAGTCGGTGACAGTGATATGGATGACCCACACACATAGATGGTGGACAACGGAGAAGGCGAATGGACGGCGGCGGAACGAAAAACGATTGCTTCAGTATTCGCCTCGTTTAGAAGAACATGGTTGTAATCCAGCCACTATCTAATATCACACACGCATCCGTCGATTTTTCGTTGTGCATCTGCGAGACTCGATGGCGCTCGATGGCGGACACTCAGCGTGCAGTTGGGGTGTCGTCTGCATAATTATTATTATGATAGCGGATCTGGTGGCGATCGAAAATGTCCGCAATAGGTAAACGTTAAATAGTAGTGGACCAGTAGCGTAACCAACATTATGAATTGAAGGGGGCCACCCAACAACCAAGTAAACTCTGTATAATATATATATATATATATATATATATATATATATATATATATATGTGTGTGTATGTATATGTATATATATATATATATATATATATATATATATATATATATATATATATATATATATACTTCAAACCAAACTCGCTTAAAATGAATATCGACATGACAACCAGGTTCACAGACCAATGTAGCTGGCAGTTCAGAGAAACCGTTCACAGGAGGCGTCAAAGTTAGAAAGTAAGAGAGAAACGACACACTATTAAAGAGACATGAACCCAAAGCCCCTACATGACATTAGCATATTGCCGGCCATCACATTCCTCACGCTACTCCCTCAAACCTACTGATAAAGACCATGCCAACATGTAGTCACTTACTCTAATGAAACAATAATTAAACATCCCTACCTTAACAGATGATATGGCTTTGGCATTCAACCAGTAACTTCACAACATGTAATGTTGCGTTACAATTTATAAATTCACGTCAGGAAGTAGCATTTTCCCATTGCAAACGCCAGGGGAAACGCTTGGATGAAAGTCGAACGTATGATGGGAGATAAACGCATATCACGTAAACGTAAAGGAAATGTGCTCAGCCCGTGTGTTATCCCGGCATACATGAATGGACTAGAGACGATGGCACTAACAGAGAAACAACAGGAAAAGATCCAGGTTTGCGAAAAACTACCTGGTAAAATAATCGTTGGAGTTAAGACAGCTGATAAGAGAAAATGGATGAAATGAGAGTGGAGGTTGGAGTGAAGGAAAGTTCTGAGAAAAAATGGTGAGGAGTACATGGACTAGTCATGTAGAAAAATGGCAGATGAAAAACTGGCAGAGAGCAGATGCCCAGAAAGTGGAGGGGAAATGGAGGCAAGGAAGACCGAAATTGCAATGGCGGAGTATCCATCATACACATTGAGAATAATGACATTTTCATTGCTCTGTCAACTTTTATGCTGCAGCTACCAACAGGAGTAGAGCATTCCTAACTTAATCCTATTTTAATTATGACAATATTTTGAGAAAGGGTAGGACTGGGAAAGAAAATCTTACACAGGCATCCTGAAAGCCACTGTACTTTGTGACTCCATGAATCAGGCAGCCATTTATTGGTCCTCCGTTCCCCACCATCCTAAAGTATTTTCGGGATTGGGGGCCATGGCCCCGGGGGAGGACTGAACCCTGTGGAATACCGTGTTTAATAATTGCCGGAGCAGAAATAACTTCGCGTGTCTTAACTACTTTCGTGCGGCCTACTAGGTATGATCTAAACCAAGCGAGCACTGTCTGGCTTAGTCCTATAGCACGAAGACGACACAAGAGAGTGCTGTGGTCTAGCGTGTCAAATGCTGCGCTAAGATCTAACAGCACAAGCAGTACGCCACGCCGTGAATCCACTGCCTGCGTCAAGCCTTCGTGTATTCGCACTAGTGCTATCTTTGTGCTGTACGTGTTTGGGCCGGTAGCGCTCTGGAATGGATCGTTGAAGCCATTGGTGTTAAGTTAGTGGGGTAGTTCACTGGCAACGTACCGCTCTAGCGTTTTCGATAAAAACTTAAGTTCGATATCAGATGGTAGTTTGTCAGGAAGTTAACGTCGAGACCGCCTTTCATGAGGATCGGTGTTACTGTCGCGTGTTCCATGGCCCCAGGCACGACAACGGATTCGAGTGACGAGTTAACGATGTCTGTGAAAAGCGGTGCTAGTACGTCGATGTTTTCTTTTAGCAGGCTCGTTGGCATCGGGTCGCGGGCGCAGGATTTAACAGACGACTGCATAATGACCCGCATGATATCTGCAGTCGTTGCTGGTTATTAAATTTATATTAACATTTCAGATGATTTATTAAATTTATATATATTATACATATATTGTAGAGTATTTTTAATATACTTAAATTACATTTATTATATTTGGGTCATTTCACCAAGAAATTTGAGAAAAACGTTTGTTGCGCGGGACGGCCAGAAAGTTCCCACGGACAGTGCATTAACTGTTATTCATATGAAGTTATCAACGCGTTGGTGCCACCTGTGTGGAGAGCCTTTTGTTATATTAGATCGCATTATTTGATTAACCACAAGGAATAGATGAATAAAAAGGGCGTGCATTGTAGCAGTTGCTAATAAACATATTGACACAAGAAGCAAGCGATCAATTTTCTGATATAGACCCATCACATACAAAAAGATTTCATGTTATAAAATAAACATATCCGCTTATGCAACATTCGTCTGCCAACAGTATTATTAACTGGAGACGGTGATTAATAAATGACGAATACTATAATAAAAAAATGACATGTATAGCTTATCAAGAATATATATCTATCTACAAACAACAAGTTGCGATTGTATATGGCAATTGAACTGAACCTTTGCCAATAATAAATTAATTATGATCGATTCCGATTACGTGTGTGTCGTTTGTATGTGGCGGGCGGGCGGGCAGGCTCGATTGACAGTTCGGCGCTATACCGCGCAACCACCGCTCCCCATTCCTATATTACACACACACACACACACACACACACACACACACACACACACACACACACACACACACACACACACACACACCATACACACACACCACATACACTCGCACGCACGCACGCACGCACGCACACACACACACACACACACACACACACACACATATATATATACATACACTCACACCATACACACATACACTCGCACGCACGCACGCACGCACACACATATATATATATATATATATATACACACACTCACACCATACACACATACACTCGCACGCACGCACGCACGCACGCACACACATATATATATATATACACTCACACACGCACCACACACACACACACACTCGCACGCACGCACGCACGCACGCACGCACGCACACACACACACACACACACACACACACACACACACACACTGTTATTAATACTCTACAAAACTAGCTGAGTTACCCGACGTTTTCACCAGGGTAGCAAAGGCAGTTATACGGGTCTATGTTAAGAAACAAAGATAAATTCACAAAACCTAAAAGTACGCTTTTGCGGTTTTATATTCTCTAAGCGGAGGGCTGATTGTGACGATTCGCCCAAGCAGGCTACGCTGGTTGAGGGTTTGACTTGTCAAAAATAGCCTGCTGCACAATGACATATTGTAAAAAAAAATGCTAACGTACGGCAGGCTATTTATGGGAAACGCTGAAACAATCTCACCGCCCGACTTCGCGTGTTTAAAGCATAACGCAACACTTGATTCCACGCATAATCTTACGGAATATTGAACACTCAGGTTCTCCACCCCTCCAGACGATTTTTATAAAGTCTAAACCTATGAACCATCTGCGTTGGTCTACTAGACGGGCGTTCGGGCGGGCGGGGGGGGGGGCGTTCGGGCGGGCGGGCGGGCGAGTGTTTGGGCGGGCAGACGGACGGACGCGGACTGACGGACGGGCGGAGGGGCGGACGGACGGGCGGGCGGACGGACGGTGCTAGATGCGCTATTGAAAGTTCCAATTGAAACCCAGTTGAAAGTTCGCTAAATTTGTATTGTGGGATATGCAATTAAATGTAATCTAACTATGCACGTATGCACACACACGACCGTGCGCAGCCACAATATAATGTTTTCATTATAAGTTGATAACATCTTAATTATATATATACGATTAATCCTATGTGCGTCTAAGGGAGTTGTAAAACAAGCCACAAGATATTATGATCATAATTTATGTAGTCAACAATGTTTAACATATCCTTATCAATCCCTGTCGCAAACAGTGAGCGTATTTTTCAATTCGCACGACATGACAACATCTGGAATCATTCAGTGGTCAAACCACGAACTTGCATGAACTGTGAAGTATTGTGTGTTGCTGAGTGACGCGCCTATGCTAATTACGCTGCTTCCGTTTCACACACAAGCTTTGGACAGTGCTACTTCGCCACTGCTTCTAATGTAATAAAGACTTGGCGGACTACTAAACGTTGGGCAAGGTGATTGTAGTTACGGCCTGGTTTGGAAATGGCATGGCTTGGACTGGATACTGCCTTACTTGTTTTAGTATTCTACGTGGTTGTTATTAGCCTGACTGAACAGGTAAGAATTGTTATAGCTTTACGTATTACAGACATGTGTATCATTATGTAGGTTATTTTGATTGGTTATGACTGCGTTGTGTTCTTCTTGGCTGCTACAGAATACCGACAATTGATTGTGTCTGTCCCTCTACTCGGTATTAACCAGCGTACGTAGTAATTTATAACAGGAATTTTACTGTTTTTAATCTAAAAAAGGTATATGCTTGAATATCAAAGGGGTATACTGCTCAATTTGCCTATTCATATTGCTTGTGATTTGTATGTTTTACTTAAAATTACCATGTTCCAGTAGTTGTATCTATTTTTCAAATTGCACATAGTGGCACGGACCTGATAAAGTAATTAAAAACAAATAAATACAACTTAGCGGGCAGTAAATCACACACACAGCGCGCAGACGCACTCCTCACACAGAACACCGCACAGCGAACATCACATGCGCACGCACGCACACATGCGCACGTGCACACACAGTCTAAAGAGAGCTTATAGAGCTATATGTCGACCAGGCATATATTTTTATTTATCCCCTGCTGATGTTCAATGTGAATAATATAATACATACTGGCAGAACCCTGAGCTAGTTTGCTACAGAACACACGAAGAGTAATTGTCGATAAAGGTCATTTAATAATTGTACTAACAAAATATAAAACCATGATAAAGTAATAGGTTAGCATCAAGATTTTCAACAGGAAAATACAACACATATGCATCGATGCTAACTGCCTATACAATGATGCTCATGGCTTAGCTAAACAATTATGAAATGACAATATAAAAGTAGCAAAGGTGGGGCAATGTTATACCCCACCAGGCCTCTAGTCAGAGGCCCACCCCCACCCCAGGACTTCTGCCAAGGAACATAGCTGAACATTGATAACGAATATGCCATACTATTAGCAGTTAGACTGTTATTTATACCTGTGCAAAAGTGAATGGCAGTCATGCTGTACCATAGGTAATGTCGACAGTAAGATAAGACAGTAAGCCATGCTGCAACGATAAATACAAGGCATATAGCGAAAGGCTAAACCAACTGAGAATACCAAAGTGCTAGGGTGAAATTGGTCCGTCAGGCTTAGCATTAATCGTACCCGAAATGTTAAGGTGAATCCTAGTAATGAGGTTAGAACGACATGGACGCCAGTCATGCTGAAACGTCCACGTTCTAGATCGAATGGTAAGACAAAAGTATTGACTATATCAATATAATAGAGGTAGAATGTCGTGGACGCCAGTCATACTGTATCGTCCACGTTACAGATCAAATGGGAAGACAAAAGTATGACTATTAATAGAGGTAGGATGGTGTGGACGCCAGTCATGCTGTATCGTCCACGTATGAGATCACAAATTGGATATCGAGAAACAGACAAATTGTGTAATGAGGTAGAAAAGCTGCAACCCATACTAGATTGGTGGCAAATGACCAAAAAAACTGAGAGGGCAGAGGTGAGAGTAATCGTGTGCCAGAAATGTTAAAGAAGAGAAGTAAGTGCTGCTACAAGGTAATAAGTAGATATCATAATGAAGGGAGGATGGTATGGACGCCAGTCATACTCTATCGTCCACATCTTAGATTGAGAGAGAGTTGGACAAAGTGATAAAACAGACACTTAGCTTCTGTGCTCCGACTAGTAATTTTTTGATGACAAAAAGCTGGGTGGGATCAACTTGGCCGGCCAACTTGTGAACATATAGTGGCAAACATATAGGTCATTACAGTAGCTGGGGCATAACGTTAAGAGTGTAGATGTGCACTAAATGCCCCTAAACACAAGCAGACACAGGGAAAACTGGAACCACTGGAAAGTTAATCTTCCAAAAATGAAATGGCTGGAAATGTCCGTTTCGTACCACATGATAAGGCAGCGTTCATAAGAGTGGTCATCATTGGCGCCAAAGCTGTAATGTTGGTGGCAGTCGTGTGGGGCGCAGCTGGATTAATAGTGTCAACTGTCATGTTGCTGCTACCTGTGTCGCCTGAGAACGGAGTTAAGTGCACCGGTAACTGCACCGGTAACTGTCCAGTAGGTCACTTGCCAAGGCACCATAGCGGGGCAGTGTCACCGGGGAAGCAACAGGGACGTATCCATGCAGGCCATGTTCATGTGGTAGAGGTGCGGGCGCACACTCATCGTGAAGTTGCTTCAGGACCTCCCGAGACACAAGGGCCACCATGTCAGTCATGCTGGTCGTTGTAACGCCGGGGCGGCAGTCACATCTCAGCTGGCGGCAGTAGCGCTAACGGTGCGGCTACTCCTGGTAGAAGGGTAGGGTGACCTGTCCTCCTCTTCCGCTGCCCGATTCAAGAGGGCAGAGCGACGCTGGGACGGTTGACGAACCGAAGATCGTTGCAACGCAGATGCCCGACCACGCTTCATACTGCAACAGGGCAACAAAAGCCAGACAGCACATCGAAACGGTTACAACAGGGAAATAGTGCCGGCCAAGAAGGGTGGGCAACTTGAGCTGATCACAAGACAGCTGGTACAGAACCATGTAATAGACAGATGCCGAAATGTGAATTGCTGGTAGACGAGGAGATGTATGATGATACGACAGATGTACATAAAGTCACATATGACAAACACAAATGTGATGTAACGGAAAGTGTGAGCACTGTCTACCTGACAAGAAGCGTCATGAAATGAATGAAAGTATAACTGAGAATGATATGTTGTAAGGAATCACAGTAAGCAGGAAACAGATCATGAATGGTGAGAACACCAAAGGTACACAGTACAAACAAGAAATGTTATAGCTGTCATGATGGTGACAAGGCAAAGTGAATGAAGTGGAAGCGATACATATATACCATAACTGAAGAGATGATTACAAGCGGTACATCGTGTAGATATGGATATGCAAAATATCAATATGGACAACGACCACACAGAATAACAGGCATGGATAATAATTGTAACTGAATGTTACTGCAGATACGTAGAAGCTGCAACAAGGCAACAGAAGGCCAGGCAGTAGATCTAAACTGTCACAACATGCAGCGTACACCTGACATACATGGAAAACACCCAGCAATGGGAGAACGACAGAGACGAAATGTAAACGGTACACCATATAAGAACGATGAAGCTCAATGAATGTAAGTACGACCCCGTGCGTACACGAACGGTACACCATACAAACATGACAATAGACACACACACATGTAAGTGCGACCGTGTGCGGACACGAATGGTACACCGTACAAACATGACACTAAACACACACATGTAAGTACGACCGCGTGCATACACGAATGGTACACCATACAAACATGACACTAAACACACACATGTAAGTACGACCGCGTGCATACACGAATGGTACACCATACAAACATGACACTAGACACACCCATGTAAGTACGACCGCGTGCGGACACGAATGGTACACCATATAAAACATGACACTAGACACACACCCATGTAAGTACGACCGCGTGCATACACGAATGGTACACCATATAAACATGACACTAGACACACACATGTAAGTACGACCGCGTGCATACACGCATGGTACACCATACAAACATGACACTAGACACACACACATGTAAGTACGACCGCATGCATACACGAACGGTACACCATACAAACATGACACTAGGCACACACATGTAAGTACGACCGCGTGCATATACGAACGGTACACCATACAAACATGACACTAGACACACCCATGTAAGTACGACCGCGTGCGGACACGAACGGTACACCATATAAACATGACACTACACACACTCATGTAAGTACGACCGCATGTGTACACGAACGGTACACCATACAAACAAGACACTAGACACACCCATGTAAGTACGGCCGCGTGCTTACACGAACGGTACACCATACAAACATGACACTAGACACACACGTGTAAGTACGGCCGCGTGCTTACACGAACGGTACACCATACAAAAATGACACTAGACACACCCATGTAAGTACGACCGCGAGCGGACACGAACGGTGCATCACACAAACATGACACTAGACACACCCATGTAACAAAGGGGCGAATTAACCATGCACACCGACTAGCAGTTGTAACAATGGGCGATTAATGAAACATTGTACAAATGAGGTGGTGAAACAATGGGTCAGATTATCCATCACCTACCCAGTCGTCACGTCACCAGTAGGGGGGGGGGGGGGGGGGGGGGGCGGGGGCGATTAACCATCGCCCCGAAACCTGGTGAAACTATGGGCCAGATTATCCCTCATATGCCTAGTAATCGTGTCACCCGTGGGGGGGGGGGGGGGGGGCGATTAACCATCGCCCCGAAACCTGGTGAAACTATGGGCCAGATTATCCATCACCTGCCCAGTAATCGTGACACCCGTAGGGGGGGCGAATAACCATCGCCCCGAAACCTGGTGAAACTATGGGCCAGATTATCCATCACCTGCCCAGTATTCGTGTCACCAGTAGGGGGAGGGCGATTAACCATCGCCCCGAAACCTGGTGAAACTATGGGCCAGATTATCCATCACATGCCCAGTAATCGTGTCACCAGTAGGGGGGGAGGATTAACCATCGCCCTGAAACCCGGTGAAACTATGGGCCAGATTATCCATACATGCCCAGTAATCGTGTCACCAGTGGGGGTGGGGGGGGGGGGGGCGATTAACCATCGCCCCCAAAGATCGTGTCGCCAGTAGGGGGCACTTAAGCAATACACAAGTAACGTAACAATAACAGGGTGTGAGATGACGCATGAACGTACATAAACAGGAAGTGATGTAACGAGAGTAAACAATCTGTCATAATCGGCATATGCAACGCAATGTGGCATGACCAGGGGGAGCCAAATAATGGCAGCGCGATTTAATCATGCAAAATTAAATAGTAACCGGCAAATATGATTCAATAACGACAGGGCACAACCTAAAAATAAAAATATTTAAAGGAAGATGCCAATTAAACATCCGAAAAGGTCATTTGTATGCAGATCTACTGATGCATGGAATAGTATGCCATAGTGTGTGGAAGATGCTCCTTCACTCCAATCATTCGAAGGTAAACTTGATAAACTATGGAAAAATCATCCTATACAAATGATTTTACTGCACCACCTCTACTATGAACTGTGTCACCTGTTTCAAAACAATGCTCAAGACAGAGCTGGCACAAGAGGCACAAAAACCAAATTCAAGCCAGAAAGGGACCTGTAAGAATGATAAAGAACCATCAATGTGAATACGATAGAAACAGAACTCAAAATCAAATGTGACAACCTGCAATCATGATAAAGTATGACCTCGGGCATACACGAACGGTACACCATACATACATGTTCAATCATAGTCTTTTAAAGACCCATGACACATAATCAATGGCCGCATGAGACAAATCGTTAGTAGCGACGTCAATCATAACCGCCCTCGGTGACAGATCCCGGACAACTGACAGCTCCCCGGTCAATCGGTCTAGGGTAAGAACCCCTAGACCGTGGTAAAACGGCGGAAAATTGATCAGCAAAATCCAAGTCTGCACCGAAAATGCGAGAAGTGGCAGTACTAAATATACAACGCTGTATGGGGCGTACTAAACTGGAAACGAGAAATAATAACTCACAAGCGCCAAGCATCATCCAGCGAACAAGTGAACTCGGAAGTAACGAGCGAAAATAGGCGACGGGCGAAAACCGAAGATGTGACAATTTACTTCAGAACACAAGATAATCAAGTCGAAAGACGCTTATGAAGCGGAAAGTTAAAGTATAATGCAGTAACAAAGCCTGTTACACACAAAATAGCGTGACTTGATACTAACCTTGAGTGGAAGGAAGAAAATTCTCCTCTGTGTTGGCTCTGTTTACAAAACACCCGCTGCAGCTCAGAGATACAACACAGAGGGATGACGCTTGTTGAGCTACGGGGTCATCCCTGCAAATTCACCATGCATTGCTTGGCGTATTACGGACCGTTACTCGGAATCCGGACTACACAATATTGTCTAACACATATTAATAAACAGTTCAATTTCACATCACATTGGATAAATACTATTTTGACAGGCTTGTAAAAATATTCATATAGTACACTTTTCAACGATGCATAGGTGAAAGATTGTTTCTAAAATAATAAAATGTCCTTTGAACTAGCTATAAATTACAATGAGTTTGAATTAAATATGTTTTGGTGAATCATAGGCCGACTTCGATTGAGCTACGCGAGTAACTCGCGTAACCCGAGGGCTACCCGAGTGCCAATCGAACAGCCAAGATCACTCGAGCACTTACGTAGGCCCCCTACCGCATAAGAAATTAATTAAACATTACATGTCACAACCATTTAAGGACTTAAATATGGATTAAAGTCAACACATTCTATAAATTATAATTAAAGTCCAAGACGATGAACGTCACAATGTACACACTAAACAACAGATTACTTTATTTTATTTATTTACATAAGGGATTTATGTCCGTGATCATGATCATCAGCGTTCAGTAGTCTCGCTTAACCGACTGTCGGTCGGCTGCGGAACTACGCCGAGAAGACAGTCTGGTGACATTTGCCGGCTTTTGTTTGGTATCCGCGTGATCTATAAAATGCTGCCACCTCACGGACACTGCCGTAATATTTTTTTTATAAACAACTGCAAATTTGTATTTCTATTTATTTTGGGTTAATATAAGTTTAATTTTTAATAGTTTTTATAATACAGCATTATTTGATCAAAAGGTTTCCTTATTTAATTTGTATGCTATCCGTGTCGGGCTAGACAATGCTGCCACCTCACTGTAAGGTCGCTTCCCGTCTTATGTGGGCGCGCAACGCAATGGAGGTAGTCGAGGGGAAGTCTTACCTCACAAAGTGTTGACACTTCGCTCGCCAAGCCGTGTCGTGTCGTTCATCACGTTGTATAATGTTCCCTCACGGCTAAGGGCGTATAGACTTGTCAATCAAGACAAACAACGTGTTCCAGATTCGCATCGACGTAGACTTTATTAACTTCAGCGTCACTATACCACCATACAACGCAGCATCTCTTGTTTCGTGTCTGACTTTTACATTTAAAATGTCCGGATTTTCGAAGTCAAAATAATAAAGCAAACTGTATATCGCCGTGATATACAGTTGCCGAAATTTCGTTATGTCAAAAGTTAGAAAACGTTTTCATAGTTTTCCCCGGGGAGAGCGCCAAACGTCTCTCTTTTATTGTAATTCGTGTCGCCCTCCTCGATCTTCTAAATTGTGCCTCTTTTAAACTAATTTGCCATGGTGGTAAACCACGCCCATGAATCGACTATAATTTGGGTTTTAATACGTAAAACATCCAAACGCACAATACAAGAGTTGGAGGCATTATGCGTCTACGCATGCGCGATTTTATGTCGTCATGACTTTGGGGATGAGGGTGTATCGACCACGTGAGAGGGTACGCATGTATTAGCATATTTCCCCTACGTCTAAAAACCGGATATGGTCAAGAATCTAGGAAGGTCAGTCCAACGTCAGACCAACGTTTGTGCCAGTTCCCGGCTATGACCCTTGTGTCTCCCGGAGATGTCTCTCAACATTAATCTTATCGTGCCCTGTCAGCATCCCGGCTATGACCCTTTGGAACTATGTCTGAACTGTTTTCCTGCCGGTCAACCGGATATCTCTCGTGTCTAGCACCGTCCAGCACCATTAATCTTAGACAAATCCTAACAGCATTTATTCTCATTGTGAATCTGGATTTTCGTTAAATGCTTATATAATAATAATAATAATAATTTCTAATAGCTAATAGGATACTGCTAATATACTACTAATAATAATTAACTAAATTAGCTAATACAGGCAGGTCTGTTACATCACGGATACTGGTTAATCCTGCCGTAATTCTTATTTTATAAACAACGGTAAATTTGAATTTTTACTTACTGTTGTGTTAATATAAGTTCAATGGTGAATACTTTTCAAATGATATTATTATCTTGTAAAACTATATCGTTATTTAAATTTTTATTTCATAGTTGGCCTGAGAGCCAATCAGCGTCTCTACCCTATTCTGGGGTAAGGCTGCCCGGATGTAGAAACTTAAGCATATATACTGTCCCAGGCGTAGTTGAGGGGGCTTAAAAGTGCTGCCACCTCACGGAGTCTGGGTAACCGAGGCTAGAGTAACTCGCGTAGCTCAATCGAAGTCGGCCATAGTTACTGCTATGGCATTTTCTTTGGTTATTCATACGAGACGACCACAAATACAGCGAAATTGAGTGAATTTAATGACAGGATCATTCATTTAACATACAAAATGTTGATGAAGAAGCTGTAAAGAAAATAATACACAATCTACCCACAAAACATATTTGTGGTTTCGACGGTATCTCCTCCAAATTGTTACAAATAATTGAACCTGTAATTTTAAAATCCTTGACTACGGTAATAAATCAAGTGCTAAGTACTGGAATTTTTCCAGATAAACTCAAAATTGCCAAAGTAATTCCTATATTTAAAAAGGATGATGCCACATTATTTAACAATTATAAACCAATTTCACTGCTACCAACAATATCAAAAGTACTAGAGAACATTATTTTTGCCCAGCTATCTTCATACTTTAATGAAGCTAAGCTATTTTTTCGATAACCAATATGGATTTAGGCCAAAACACAGCACTGAGTTTGCTGCGCTTGAATTAGTAGACAGAATTTTAAATCACATGGACAAATACGAGGTGCCAATTAATATATTTATTGACTTATCAAAGGCCTTTGATACCATTGATCATAATATTTTACTACACAAATTAAGAGTTTCTGGCCTGGGTGATTCGACAATATTTTTGTTTGAAAGTTATTTAAGAAACCGACGACAGTATGTTGAAATTAATGAAATGAAATCAGAAATCCTTCCAATAAATATCGGAGTTCCACAAGGTTCAATCTTAGGACCTTTATTGTTTACTATTTATATTAATGATTTTCCACAAGTCAGTAATATATTTAACTTCATTATGTACGCAGATGATACAACACTCTCTTGTACATTAAATCAATTTATCGATAGCACACAACATCAAAACAAAACTGTAGAATTGTTAATAAATTACGAACTCTGTAAAGTTATGGAATGGCTAAATATAAATAGATTGTCCTTAAACAAAGAAAAATCTAAATATATGATTTTTCATGTACCTAAAATAGAGATGCAATCTCTTACTCTTAAAATCGATAATATAAACATCGAACAGATGAAAGAATTTAATTTTCTAGGATTAGCTCTGGACACAAATCTTACTTGGAAAAAAACACGTAAATATAATAGCAAATAAATGTTCCAGGATTACGGGCGTTTAAAAAAAACTAAAGTATGTACTACCACTAGACATTAAAAACCTTTTATACAATTCTCTAATCCAATCACATATTAATTATTGTATTACAGTTTGGGGATACAAATTTTAAGGTAGCCGAATATTGAAAATCCAAAAAAGGCAGTTCGAATAATAACATTGAACATGTACGATTCACATACAGAAACACTTTTTAATACACTCGAAATATTGAAAATAGATGATCTATTAAAAGTGCAAAAACTATTTTTTTTCTATAAATATAGGCATGGTATTTTGCCTGTTTATTTATTAAATTGGAATATTATACCCTATTACAATATACACAGTCATGATACACACATCTATGACAAGACATGAATTTGCATGATTTTGTTAAGTATGGATCGAGTTATCTACTTGCATGAGTTATCATCCATCCGTCGACGACTCGCGGATTGTTTATAATAATAATAGTAACTTCTTTTGCGCCAATATCCTCGAAAATCAAGCTCAGTGCCGCAGTTTACGATTACGAGATTGCTTAATCCCTTGGTTTTGCCGCGCCATTGAGCTTGATCTACAATGATATTGGCTCATATGAAGCCATTAGTTCCACTCCACACAGCCAGCTCAGTGATCAGAATGCAATTGATCGATGTCAGTACAATATTTCAATTTATGACTGTTCAGAACATTATTTATGTTTGTGTGTGCGTGCGTGTGTGCGTGCGTGCGCGTGTGTGTGTGTAACCTACATGTGTGTTCACACCATTTTAAAGAGAATAACGTGAGCCTCATAATAAACTTTATTTGCACTTAGAGAAAATCAATAGTTTCGAAGATTGTGCAATTGTGCTGTCATCTGTTGTGTAATTGTGATCTAACCCCACCAGTGTGAGCCTCATTCTGGGGGTCGGCTCGATTATCGCCACCTCGTGGTTGTGTGTTATTATGTATCTCTAACAAGGTTGAGATATAGGTACTTTTCCAGTTTAGGTCCGCACCTCGAAAACACCATCAAAATGATCACCTACTGTGACCAAACTTCGCATGGACGCCATGGTGTGTATCTAGCGTCGGAGGACCTATGATCGACCGTTTTTGCGTAGTTTTCCGCGTTTTATTCGCCTTTGATGTAAAGTTACGCAATTTAAATTATTCTCTATTCAAACTTCAAAGCATATTCATTGACGATTTCTACAAACACCTTTTTTTTAATACAATTTGGTGACAAAATACCAGCAGTGATTACCTTCTCACCCAATAGGTCAAACTCAAACGGGGGGTCCCTAATGATCGACCGTTCAGCACAAGTGCGCTCGCGTCTATAAATTATTTACTCACTGACACTGGCACTGCCTGTGTATATATATATATATATATATATATATATATATAATATAAGTGTGTGCAACTTCAGCGTCCCGCCGAGTCACACGCCCACCTTTTTAACACCAGATCCGCTCCCTCGATTTACCAACACCGAGTATGAAGATCACATTATAACATGCGTTATGTTCGCCCCAAAAAATTCAAGTCGCGAGGAGACGCTGTATTGTGCAAAGCTTCGCCAGTTCCAGATTAATTCACAGTACAGCGTCTCCTCGCGACTTGAATTTTTTGGGGCGAACATAACGCACACAAGGTGTCCCACGCGGGGTCGACGGGTCACTTCCGGAAAATCACCTTCCGTCTTTTCACAATTTCTTGAGCACGTCACTAAAGGCTTTTTTTTTGTAATAACAGTGGATCCTTCGGTTACGATAAGTTGGTGGTGTGTAGACATGCATATGTGATCTTCATATTCGGTGTTGATAAATCGAGGGAGCGGATCTGGTGTTAAAAAGGTGGGCGTGTGACTCGGCGGGACGCTGAAGTTGCACACACTTATATTATATATATACACAGGCATGCAGTGTCAGTGAGTAAATAATTTATAGACGCGAGCGCACGTGGTTCAGCACATAAACTTGAGTAATCATTATGTGTCAACAATGATTTTATTCGCCCATGACATCAGTTCTCGTTTTTGTTTACACATATATACAATTACGCTAGTACGGTAACAGTCAACACCAAATCACCAAATTTATTGCATTTATGAAACGGTCAATCACGAGGGACCCTGTCGATGAAAGATACCCAAACGCTACTACACCTGCCCTACACATATGCACTTGGCGCCACCTGACAGAGTTCACTGTGGCAGTAATGACACAAGGAAGATAACGTGTTATTTAAGTACACATTTTGATCGATTTCAGGCATTAATTATTATTTTCTGATCATGTGACAAGTGCAGTTTAGTTGGTACTTTTGCAGTTCGAAAAAACCCATCAAAATGTTCACCTACGAAGTCCAAACTTTGTATGGTTTATCTACTACACCTGTACTATGCGTATGCATTTGTCATGTGATCAAAAAATAATAATTAATGCCTGAAATTGATCCAAATGTGTAAGTAAATAACGCGCTTTCCTTGTCGAGTCCCTACTGCCACAGTGAATTCTGTCAGGTGGCGCCTGGAAAGCGCGTTATTTACTTACACATTTTGATCGATTTCAGGCATTAATTATTATATTTTGATCACATGACAAGTGCATACGCGTAGTACAGGTGTAGTAGATACGCCCTGCGAAGTTTGGGCATCGTAGGTGATCATTTTGTTGGGTTTTTTGAGGTGCGGGCCTAAACTGCAAAAGTACCGTTTAGTTACCATAGGTGATCATTTTGATGGTGTTTTCGAGGTGCATGTCTAAACTGCAAAAGCAAGAACAAGTTGAAGTTACAATACAGGGACGCCAGGTCGGACAAACTTTTTCTTTAGAAAAAAATATTTTAAAAACATTCCCTGATAGTAGTCACTATAAGAAGTATGATGGTAGTTATTTCATGCCGTTAAGTGAAATATTAAGCAAACTGCAGATATGCAAAGTTACAAATTTCATGAAAGTTTCTGACGGTTTGCTAATGTAATTTGGCCTCCGATCAGGGCTTAGACTTCTTCCAGTAATCCACTGCCGTCAATTACGACAACTTCATGGATAGTGTGCGCATGTTCAGGTGCTGATTAAAAAAGGTGATGTTTTTAGAAATAATAATTTATATTAAGTGCATGCTAAAACAGCAGTTACGATACATTCAAGGCACTGCTTGAAAGCCTCTATGGAGGAAGCATTTACTGTTTGGAGTGTGAGTTTGTTCCAGGGTTCTATAGTGCTTATATAAATGAAGAAAGAATGCTTATAGGCTTGTAGCCGGGAGTGTTGAACCATGAGTTGTAAGGGGTGCCCTCTACGCCCAGTGGCTAGATGTTCTGTGGCACAGTGGGTACGCGCTGGCTGGGTGTATTTGCTGAGAGGGATATTAAACTAAGCTGTGTTGGATTTTATACATCATAGTGAGCCTAGCTGTGTGTCTGCGGTATTTTAAGGACTGCCATTTCAATTGTTGCATCATTTCAGTCGGGCTACTGTGGTGCCGCCAGTCACTGTGTACATATTTAGCTGCTTGCCTCTGCACCATTTCGAGTTTGTTTATATTGTGTTTGGTGGTTGGGTCCCAGACAGTGGAGGCATATTCTAGTGTGGGTCTGACATAGGTTTCGTAGCAGTATGCCTTGACTGGTCTTCAGGGCTTTATGCAGGATCAAATTATTGCCAGTCACATGTTTTGGTTTGTCAGTCACATGTTTTGGTGGACACGTTGATGTTAACTGTTAAGCTAGTTTATAAACTTTCAAATTGTGCCTGATGACCTGAAATGGGCTACAAACACACACTTGTATATTCTGATGGGAATTTCGCCAGGTCCTGTTGCTTTATGTGGGTTTAGTCCAGCTAGGAGTTTGTAAATTCTGTTGACGTGACAGTGATGTCTGGTATTGTTGGATATGGGCTGGGTCCTAATCTGGGTAGAGGGTTATCAGGTTCTGTTGTGAATACTGATGAAAATTGGTCATTTAAAATATCGGCTTGGATTTTACTGTCACTGTATGTCTGGCCATCTTTCTTCAGGGGGATACTCAAACGTTATCATCGCATTTTGGTTTGACATAGGCCCAAAGTTTTTTCTTAGCACTGGATCCTGCATCGGTGATTAAGTTGTTTACATATTGGTTGTGTGCTTGTCTGCAAGACCCCTGGAGTTTGCTTTTCAGACTGCGGTACCTTTCCCATTTCTGGGTTTGTTTTGCTTGCTTATACGCCCGCTGTTTGTTTTGCTAGTCGTTTGATGTTTGTGTTTACCCAGGGTTGGTTGTGTCTCGTTGAAGTCATCTTGCTTGGGACTAGAGATTTTAGGCCGGTTTCGAGTGACTGCCATATTTCTTCCACAGGAGAATTAGTTGAAAATGTGTGCAGGATTGATGATGTTAGTCTGGTGGCTTCTGCCTTTATTTTTGTCAAGTTTGATTTTGACCAGAGGAATTAACACCTTAAGTACTCCTGATAGGTTTAGCATGTGTGATGGTGGCTGTGATTTCAAGGAGGATTGCTGCATGGTCACTCACTACGACTACATCCTCTGTTCGATTTGTAAGCGATGGTCGATTTGTGAAAACTAGGTCCAAACAGTTTTTCTCCCGGGTGTTTACATGTACTATTTGTTCTAGGCTTAGGTGCGCTTTCGTGTTCAGGAAAAGGTCGTTTAGTGGTTTGGGATATCTCACTTAGTAGGGGGTGGGCTTGGTGGAATCAGTGTACCACACCACATGTTTGTATCTGTATTTGTAACTGGCAAAATGTCCTAGGGATGCATGGTAGGTCGTCTGACTGAATTGTTAAAATGTTGGATAAAATTATTTTGAAATGATTTAAGTGATTTACTTGAGAACATTTTGGGGGGCAGAGAATTCCATTCTTTAATTGTTATTGGGAAGAAGCTGTTTCCAAGTATGTTTGCAGAGTATCTAATTTGCAAGAACTGACTGTCATGTTTACGTGAGGATCTAGTGTTGTGTTGGATATAGTGATCTAGCGGGATATCTATGAGGTTATGTTCCATTTTGTATATTATGCTAAGTTTTTTTTTCTTGTTTGTAGGGTGTCCCACTGGAGGTCTTTAAGAAGTTGGGTTACTGTTCCTGGTTCTCTAGAATAGTTTTGTGTACAACATCTGGCAGCTTGTCTGGGGGTTGTGTAGTATTGTGTAGGCTATTGACTTAATGTGGGTTGGGCAATTATTTAAATTTCTCTTAATGACTCCTAGTGTCTGTTGTGCTTTCCTAGCGACTGAGTGCTGTCCAGTTTAATGTATTTGATATGAGATAACAATGTGATTGAACAGATTTAAGTTGTTGGCCACAAAAGGTGTAGAGATTTGGTGTCGGTTTTCTTGAGACTAATATCATTGTGAAGCATTTGGTGAGATTGAAGTTCATAAGGCAGGTGTTTTGCCGTTCCTCAAGTTTAAGACTTTGAGTAGATAATTTTGGATGAGAAACATGTCATTGTCTGATGTAACTGGTAGATATAGTAGGCAGTCATCTGCAAAAAGGCGAATATTTGAAGTGAGATTGTGGTGTAGGTAATTGGTACCCCAGAGGTGATTTGAATGCTACACGTAATTTTTTTATTTTATGCTGGTCATAATCACTAATTGAAATTAAATGGTGCTTGTTTCATTTATGAAGATGACATATTAAGGACACTCCAATTTTATGACATTTTAAATAAAAACAATTTCCGCCAATTTTATGACATTTAATCTTGCCAATAAATCTTTAGTAGAATTATTTTTATTCTGATAGTAGTAATTAATTTAAATGCAATGGTGCTTCCTTCAAGTACATCGATTAAATATTAATGAAACTGCAATTTTATTAAAACAATTATTAACTTTTTCTGAAAATTTTCCTATTTGATTTTATACATAAATCACAAGAAGATTACTTTTTCAATTATAATGATTTTGTTGTAAACTATGATGAAGGCCAATACATAAAAAAAAAATTATTCAATTAATATATATAATGTATCATAATTTTTCAAAATAATTATACAAATTACATATATTCTAAAAACTAAATACTAATTCACGTAAAACTGTAATCAAAGAATACCCCTGTAACGACATACAAAAGTCATGTTTAATATAATTTTATGAACATTACTGATAAAGTATAATCAATTATAATAATTAATACATTTAATGTAGCCTAGCCAACACACAAAAGTACAAATGGTATGCTAAAAATATAATACGATAATACCAATAAACAAACTAGTATAAATTTGCTATGTCATTAAACATGGCGGTAATCAATTAATTTACACAGTAACATGTGCAAGCATAAATGCTTACTAAGTATTAATAATAGTATTAATCAAAGTCACCCACTGTCGATCATGCCAATATCTGAGTGCTTTTACCACACAGGGAACAAGGCAAAATGGCAATGTCTTGGGACAGGGCTCCATAAATGGACTTTGTGCACATTTATGCTATCAATTAGTAAACCATCACTGTAATCATGTTATCGTCCACACAATTCTTTACACTTAGACTGCATATGAATCCCGCTGAATCCAATTAAATAAATAGTCACAAAACATTAGCCATTTTAACTGCCTAATTACTACAACTTATTATCGACGGATTATCATGATATTTATATGATCACATTCATTTATCTCTCTTCTTTGTTTGTATCTTTTCAAAATGGCCGTACTCATTAAAATAATCTCGCAAATAATTTTGAAAGATGGGGCCTGTCAGCATAATCCAATATGGCCGCAGGCATAAACAATGAAAACCAAAACATGACACAGAGGGAAAAAATCATTAACCGCTCTTAAGCACTACCAAAAAATCAGCTGTCACCACAGAAACATGGTCTGACATTATAACAACATTGAGAATTTTTTTTAATGAACACATATTGTGTGATAATAAACTATGACCACTAAACTCAAGCCCCATGTTATCAATTAGCCATGGTTCATGGTAGGCCACCTAATCACCATTGTTGGTGTCAGTTACGCACCTTGAGTACACAGTATTGTCTCCCAGCATACTCTGCATAGATATAAAAAGACCACATTAGTTTCCCAGCCAGTCCAGTCAGTATGTCACAGGCAAAATACAGACATGTAACTTTTTGGAAGGCTCTGAGGTACCCTTATTCAATCAATTACAAATGTATTTTATAGGTACAAGATACATTTGAATGGATCACATACATGTATGTAGTAGGTTTCCTAAGAGATGCCTAAGCAAAATTTGAGAAAAACTAAAGGAGTTTTGAAAAAAAACAATTAAACCAGTGTTGGGGCCTTCAGAATGATCCAATCTTGAAAGTAAAGGTTTTTATAAAGTTCACATTTTTACCTGTTGGCTGAAAAAAATTCAGCTCTACTAAAACTTTTATTTGCATTCCCAATTGAGCCACAGACTTACATTCAGGCTTTCAAACCATCCAATCACCCGTTTAAAGGACAAAAAAAGACTACGGTTTTGCATCATACACCTAATAGAGTTTATACAAAGTAACAATTTCCACATATACTCAATTTTTTAACGTCAGCGGTTTACTCAGAATGTGACTTTAAAGTCTAAAATTCTAACGAAATCCACGATGGTCTAGACGCCGCCATATGTGAAGGGTTAACTTGGCTTGGCCATTCAGCGCGCGGCATTCTATGTCTCTGCCGGTCTGCTTCCTGCGACGTTGTTAAGGGTCAACAACTTCGAGTCTTCGACAGTTCGTTCAGTTGACGTGACATCTAGCAGCTGAGCACTTATAGACGTATATCTAAATCTGTGGTTAAATCTATGGTAAACTTTAGTCATACGGTTGCAATAATAGTTGAAACAACTAGTATTGAAGCAATGGATTCACATTGGTGATTTGCGGGCGTACTGTTTGGAATCCCTCCAGTCCAAGTACAGTTCACTTTGCTCGGTCCATTTTGAGGAGAAATGCTTTGAAGTGGACATCAGTTGATGGGATGATTTCAGCGATAACAATAATAGACAACTTTATATTTACCGTCATCAGCATGTTACGCGCGTTGCCGAGTTGCAGCCATTTCATGACAACAGCCAAACCCTATGCAGGGAATCTACGTGGAGAGCGCCTCGATCACCGTCGTGACGTCATTCTTCGTCTAAGATGGGGTAGCACATAGTATTTGGATGGCTGGGTGTTAACAAATATTTTTCTGGTAAACCGCTGGCGTTAAAAAATTGAGTATATGTGGAAATTGTTACTTTATATTAACTCTATTAGGTGTATGCCACGAAACAGTTAACTTTTTTGTTCTTTAATTAATGTTGACGTCATTGCAATTTGTAAATGTTTCAGCATGGGGCTGTTTCACCAGTATTGGTGGACAGCAGTTGCTCAATGGATACATTGAGACAAGAGGGTCTGGTTGACCGGTGCTTCAGTAGCGATGACAATCCGATCTATCCATTTGATCTGAAGCTCGTCCCCATCGCTACAGTTTGCACCATCAAGTGAGTAATAATTTATTTATGCAAGTCTAACTCATCTTAATCAACTGGAAATATACAATAGGTATGTGTGCTTAATGTATTGGTTATTGCACGAGAGGATGATGTGCTTCGATTATAATTTATATCGATCTTCCTTCATCTAATTTTGTTCTCTTGTTCGAGGAAGGCATAAAAATCATTCGTTTCTTCCGCCTGGTGCTTGGTGCCTGGGGAGTAAAATATTGCATACATGGAAATTAACAAATGATGGATATCCAAGCAACATAATTTGATTTTGCATTACCTGCTTCCCGTATCGTGATGTGATTCTGCAAGTGCCACACAGACCTTGTCAAAGGCGAATGCCAACGCTGTACAACACCAACCATTATCACTGTTTTTGTACGAGTTTGAGGGATGCCAAACCATGTGTGCTTTTATTTTGTGTTCATCGCCTAGTTCTTTGTCTTTTTCCTGTCATGTCTGTAGCACGTGTTGTTGACCATGGCTCTCCAAATCGTACAGTAGTTTGTAGCCTGCAGCGGTTGGGTCATACTCAAAGTTGTTTGACTTCTTATACTTTTATTGACTGGTGTCTTCTTAATCATGTTCCTTCAAATTACTTGATTTACTTCTGCTGTTACAATGTTCTACATTTCCTGAGCTTATATGACCTAAAGATTTTGTTTGTCGCTTTTTGTTTATGATCTTATGCTTAATCTTAGATGTAGTTGACCTCATGATGACTGCTTTTATCTTAAATATAAGACACAGTGGTTGCATGTTTGTTTGTAAATACCATTATTATAGATGCCAGAAGGATCAAGGGGTTTCGTACCGTCTGTGCGACGCTGGAGGGTACTGGACTGGACCACGACTGAGATGCCTCGGTAGGTAGAGTTACACAGTGTCACTTACATTTTTCTGAGTGTTATAAACTAGCCGGATTACGCTTCTGACAAAGCGCGTATCTAGGGGATAAATGCCAGCTGGTGGTCACGCTTACATATTTCTGGGTGTTATAAATTATCCGAGTGATGTTTCTGTGCACGTGTGTATCTAGGGGATAAATGTGAACACAGCTACAGTATAACGGCTTTCACTTACATTTATCTGGGCATTATATTTTATCAGCTGTCATGAGTCCTCTTTAACCAATTTTAGGATTCACTGAGCACTTCATCTTTGTTGTATAAAATATAGTACTTATTGCCGTCCTGTGTATTTTTTTATTTATCTTTAATTTGATGGCTAAGTATTTGCACAGATCATTGTGAATCTGCATCTAGATGCATTAACAAAACATAAAAAAACAGGTACAATTAAAACGTTATGCTAATAGTTTTAAAAGAAAAGTCTTACTCAAACAATACAATTCAAGACACATAGGCAGCATAATTTCCTTGAAAAGACTGGTGTAACAATTAAGCGCATCTTTATTTACCTCCTTTAAAGACAAGGACATAGAAATATAGTCATATTAGATGGGTACAACTACATAAGACTTCCTACCAAAGTATTTGAAATATCAAATACTTTAGGAAAGTATTTAAATACAAATACTTTCAATTCCTAAATGTCAAATACAAATACTTTAAAAAAAGTATTTAAATACTTTCAAATACAAATACAAATGTATTTGACCCCATGTCTGTTGGCTAGTGTGCAGCATGGTTAATTAATACATTATCAACAAATCTGCAATAATATTAAAAAATAAAACAATGAAAAATGCTTCTTTCACGGAATGATAGTTGTTATGTAAAAAACAAATTCCTACCACCATAAAGGTACTCCTTTCACAGACATTAAAATAACTAGACAACAGGTGATTGCAATAATCAGTGAGAGGTCCACAAACCAGGTGTATCTGTGCATCTAGTGACATACCAGCTGACTTTGAACCAGCCACAAAACACTGATATATTTTATTCAATTGTTGAAGAAAACACAAAATTATGTATATGACGTGTTTAAAAATGTCAGCCGGGATTATGGGTCATGTCTTACCGAGACATAAATTCTGTTCAGTTTCTCTCAATAGATACTTCCAAAGTTGAATAATCACCTAAATGGCTGAATTATATGAATAGCTTGTATGCAAATATGTAATTTACCGCTGCTAAACTGGACCTGTTGGGCTGGAAAAAAATACAATAAACTGATATGCTGGTACACTATCCAGGGACACTCGGCTATATTATACCTTTAAATTTAAGCACCAATTTGCTCTTTCAGCGAGATATCACATGGAGGTAAGATCTGTGACTACCGGTAAACAATATTGATTCTTAATATTACATTTCATTTCATTTGAATGAATTGTAAAATTACATACCACAGGAGTCATAAGTCATATATAAAATAAAAAAAAGCACCAAACACCAAATTAAAAACTATTCAGGGTGCTTATTTAGGTAATTATGTATGACTTGTACTAAGAGAACTCCACATCAATAATGACAAAATAATTATTTCACCTTAGGCTATTTTATATTTCATTTGGTGCCTGTACTATACATGGCTATGGCTATGGCGGTAGAATTGGCTATGCTTGTGGCTGTTGTGGGCATGCCTTAATGGCTTGCAAACAAAGCGTCAAATTAGTTGTTTTAGTAAAATACTTGCCACATTTGTAAGAACTCCATATGCCAAACAGAAGCTCATCATATTTACAATCATTAATGTGCCACAAAACACAAAAAAAGCATTCTTAGTATATATACCATGGGCTGTTTGTTAACTTCCGTGTGGTAATTAATAGTGTGAAGCGTTACTTTCAATTTCATCTGAAATATTACGGTTGTTTACAATAAAGTCATGGATTATGGTGCACTGGAGTCATGTGATCTGCGTTTGCTATAAAAATGTCTGAAAAGCCTGTATGCCGCATTCTATTTTGAGACGATTAAGTTTGTTGCAAGTTTGTAGATGTCCTTTTGCTCAAAGTGTCTGATATATCTGACTAAGGATGTGTAGCACAGCCACAGCACAGGGCTCAAACCTAGACCTAGCCCATCCTATGTCAGGGAGAACACTGGCTATAGTGTAGGCTGTACTATTTCTACTCTACATAAATGACATAACATCTTAAAAACAAATGATTTAATGCTACCCAGTAGTTAATGTAATGATAATGTTCCATTGCAAATGACATTATTCAACAGTAACTGTGTAGACATTTGACGATACACTGTAATCATATTATTTGACATTGCACTGACTGAGTGAGTCTGAGAGATTTACGCTATGCTTTTGGAACACACCTTTTGAGATATACTTGGATGCCGCAAAGTCTATCATTCTCTTTGCAGTCTCATTTTTGTGCATGCCACTGTTGATATGTGTCAAACAGTCATATAAACATCTTGTGAAATGTAATGACCACTTAGACTCACACTGTCAGTTTTGCTGATATACGAAAACAACTGACACATGCAAGTGCAGAAACATCACTCGGATAGTTTATAATGCTGGACAAGTGTAAGCGCTACAGCAGTATATGGTGAGAAACAAAACAACAAAACAACTAAGTAATTATATCAATACAGCTTGGACAAAATCAGACTGCAGACGCTAAACATTATGATATATGTATATATATATATATATATACGTGTGTGTATGTATGTATATATATATATATATATATATATACATACCAAATAGCCCATAATGTACTGAGCGACTGCCAGACAGATCAATAAGCTATCATTACCGGTACACATAGAAGTCCCCGTAGCTTGGACATGTTTGTTGTATGCCAAACAATTAAAATAGTCTAGCCCATTAGCAATTGGAAAATGCATTACAGCCAGCATAAAATAGTTACATACCATTAACTTAAAATGAGCATGTTTATTGAGACTCAAATGTAACAATTAATATACTACAGTGTACACAGTGATTCAGTGATTAAGGTTAAAGTGGACTGCTATTTATAAGGTACCTTTTGGTAGTCAGCAACATACACTGGATGTGTATTTGCGTATTGTCGTTTGTTACAAGTTAATCAGATTCTGGTTAAATGAACAGTTAATTAGCATCCATATTGTTATTCTATGTTATATATTCATGAAGTACCTGATATTTATATAATGCTAAAATAACAAATTCATATTTTATATTAATGTGTTAAATTTAACGCTTCATGTTATTCAGTTCTTTTACAAAATCTTCAGGATACTGTTGGAAATTGCACTGACTAAAAATTAATACTAATAGTTATTATTGCTTTTGAAGGTACAACACTCAAAGAAGAAAAGCGCGTGAGACGATGGGGTAGATTTAGAGTTAGAATTAGAACTAGACGTTTTTTTCGACGATTAAAAGAAGGGATAAATATAGTGCACAGATATGTTCACTGTGGACTGTTTGGTTGCCACAGACAAAAACCTGCAGGTGAGCATTTATTCAATTATAATACGTCAATCTGTTTCTTGATTTAGTTTACTAGATTTTAGCCCTGTGGATTGCTACCCATGATTGGATCAGCCAGCTGCTTCGTCAAGCATTTATAATATCAAGTGGCTGTGAACATTCAGTTGCTATCCTGCTTGCCCGTACACTGAATGCATATCATAGGAATAATGTACGCCAAATGTTGAAATGAAATAACATCACACATGAGTGTGGTCAAGTTTGGCATGATACTAGACTCAACGTTATTATTTGAATAGTTATTGTAAATTAGTCACCCCACTCGCAAAATCTATTCTGTTTGATCATGCTAAATATTAACATGCAGAAATAGGTGGTGTTTTCAGTTCACTCCATACTGAAATGTTCAAAGTATAAATTAACTGGCAAACTTCTCTGATGACAATGTATATTAGTGTTGACACAGATGTCAAGAGCTCTAAAAATCATATTATGGTGTAATTGTGTTGTTCATTTATCATTTTCAGTTGTATTTATATTAACCTTGTTGCCTAATGCTACTTCAGATACAAAGTCGCCATCCCTCGATTGTCCTGCCAACATTCACGAGACAGCTGATGCCTATCAGGATTCAACCAGAGTTTACTGGACCGAACCAGATGGACATGATGATCAGGATGGCACAATCAAGTATGGTGTATTTCTTATCTGCACGTACAAGGTACGCATAGATGCATGATTATAGTTAAATCATTATTCTACAGATATTTATCCAGCACCATAGGTTTGAGGGTAAGGGACAATATATCTTTACCCAGTAGAACAACAGTTGTATTATGTGAGAACATAATACAAATGTAGCGGTAGAGGGTTGGTTGCAAATATTTACTTTTTTCTAGGGCAAGTCGGCAGTCTTGGCACCGTCCAGGATTGCGGTACTCTGAAGGAACGACAACGGTCGGCTACGATGTTAGGGATAAGGCGGGTAATTACGCCAGCTGTAGCTTCAAAATACATGTCAACGGTCAGTTATCACATTAATTTGTTGATTCATTAAGGAATTTTAATTGATTTTAGGATGATAGTAAATATATTGTTCATGGCTCCAAGAATGGTTTATTTTAGTATGATTTACTTACTTTGGAGCATTTTTGTCGAAGCGAGTACGACGTTTCGGTCCGTCAGCTACAGACCTTGATCACATACTGATGTCACGTGTGTTGCCTCAGATTTCGGCGGGATAATTTGGTTGTAGATGGCAGGCAGATGGTATCCCTGATCTCTGTTCATGGTAGGGGCTCTCTGTCTGATGTATATGGCCTCCTTCACCTTTCTCTTGTGCCAGTTGGATTCACGGGTCAGTACTTTAGTGTTCTTCATGGACACTGAGTGTCCTGTGGCCCAGCAATGGTCTCCTACTCCTATTGGTTTATCCAGGTTTGTGTGTTCTTTGAATCTATGGCTGAGTGTTCTCTTGGTGGCTGCTGTCGATGTCACACATGATGTTGTAGATGGTTCCACATTGGTGTTCTTTAGATGTTTTGTCTTTAGGGTGTACTACCATCGAGCGGAGGGTGTTCGCCGGCTTATGGTACATGTGTACATTATGTGATTTATAAATCCGGCCAAGCTGTTCTGATAGTCCTGCCACGTATGGTAGTCCCAACATAGATCTCCGTGGGTTGTTGTTCGTGTTGGGTGGTCTTTTTGCACTGGATGGTGGAGGTGCAAGCGCCCACTCTGGGTATCCATTGGCTTTAAGGGCATTGTGGACGTGTGCCAGTTCTGATTTCCTGTCTTCAGCTATGGTGACATACTGCTGTGCCCTGTTGGTGAGGGTGCGTACTACTGAACGTTTGTGGGTTAGAGGGTGATGTGACTTGAAGTTGAGGTACTGGTCCGTGTGCGTCGGCTTCCGGTAGATGGTTATCTTCGTGGATCCATCATCCATAAAATGGGTGCATAGATCCAGGAAGGGAAGCTTGCTGTCCTTCTCAGGTTCGATAGTGAATTTGATGTGTGGATCAATGCTGTTTATGTGTTCAGTGAACTCTTCCATGTCGTATTCGTGTAGTACGGTGAATGTGTCGTCCACGTATCGTAGCCACAGTGATGGGGGGTGCGGTGCTGTAGAGATGGCTACTTTCTCAAATTGTTCCATGTAGCAGTTAGCTACTAGGGGAGATATGGGTGGTCCCATAGCTGCACCATGTGTTTGCTGGTAGTATGTCCCATCGTATATGAAGTAGGTCGTATTCAGGCAGAAGTCGAGAAGCTCAACTATCTGAGGGATTGTCATTTCCGTGCGGCTGGTTAGGGTGTCATCTGCATGTAGTCTCTCTGTGATGACTTCCAGTGCCTTATCCACTGGAACACTGGTGAAGAGTGCTATGACATCATATGATCTGATTAATTTTAAGACCTATCGTCCATGTTGTCGAAGAACGACGACTTCTCGACTTCTGCCTGAACACAACCTATTTCATATACGAGGGGACATACTACCAGCAAACACATGGTGCAGCTATGGGAGCCATCTCTACAGCACCTCACCCCCCATCACTGTGGCTACGATACGTGGACGACACATTCACCGTACTGCACGAATACGACGTGGAAGAGTTCACTGAACACATAAACAGTATTGATCCACACATCAAATTCACCATTGAACCTGAGAAGGACAGCCAGCTTCCCTTCCTGGATCTATGCACCCATATTATGGATGATGGATCCACGAAGATAACCATCTACCGGAAGCCGACGCACACGGACCAGTACCTCAACTTCAAGTCACATCACCCTCTAACCCACAAACGTTCAGTTGTACGCACCCTCACCAACAGGGCACAGCAGTATGTCACCACAGCTGAAGACAGAAAATCAGAACTGGCACACGTCCACAATGCCCTGAGAGCCAACGGATACCCAGAGTGGGCGCTAGCACCTCCACCATCCAGTGCAAAAAGACCACCTAACACGAACAACAACCCACGGAGATCTATGTTGGGACTACCATACGTAGCAGGATTATCAGAACAGCTTGGCCGGATTTATAAATCACATAACGTACACATGTACCACAATCCGGCGAACACCCTCCGCTCGATGGTAGTACACCCTAAAGACAAAGCACCTAAAGAACACCAATGTGGAACCATCTACAACATCACGTGTGACGTCGACAGCAGCCACACATACATAGATGAAATCAAGAGCACCCTCAGCCAGAGATTCAAAGAACACACAAACCTGGATAAACCAACTGGAATAGGAGACCATTGCCGGGCCACAGGACACTCAGTATCATTGAAGAACACAAAAATACTGACTCGTGAGTCCAACTGGCACAAGAGAAAAGTGAAGGAGGCCATATACATCAGACAGAGAGCCCCTACCATGAACACAGATCAGGGATACCATCAGGGATACCATCAGGGATACCATCAGGGATGCCATCTGCCTGCCATCTACAACCAAATTATCCCGCCGAAATCTGAGGCAACACACGTGACACCAGTACGTGAACAAGGTCTGTAGCTGACGGACCGAGACGTCGTACTCGCTTCGACAAAAATGCTCCAAAGTAAGTAAATCATACTAAAATAATGTTAGGATGGTCTTTGCATACGTTGTATTTAATAATAACAATATTATTTATCATGTGTACTGCTTACATGTGCCACAAAATGGAGCCTTCTGACACAAATTGTTTTAGTTACAAAATGAGCTATAACATGAAATACATTCATGAAGATGTTAATAATGAATTAATGAATGTTTTACATTCATTAGATAACAAGTTAAATAAAAATACAACTATAAATGCACTCAGATCGGCATCTCGACCACTGTTTGCGGCCGTCATCTGTTCGTCTGATGGCATGGCGAGCAGGTTGTCCAATTGAGTTGGTAGCCTACTTCATCTCCGTGGTGTCATTCTGATGCAGGTGGCACCTTTATTCCAGGAAACAGAATTAGTTATTGTGTGACATTGTGATGCAGTACAAGCTGATTATGTCAATGCCAGCCAGCAGTACCCAGTAGCAAAACTGTCAATTTAAGCTCAGTCAATGAAGTCACCCACTAGATAAGTAGTTTGCAGCAGGTCAGGTGTACGTAATAGTTGTTACCTTGTAATTGTTTTATGGAGATGTGTACTTAGATTATTATTTATTATTTACATTTATTTAATAAAAAAATATTATTAGTGAAATAATCTATGTATATATTTATTTATCTAATTTATTTTCCTCTTACATTACATTAATATATATGAATTGTGTTGACTGTTTATGTTTTTATTAACTTCCGTTGTGCATTGTCTTGAATTGTACAGCACACTAGAATATTGTTGTATAAATATGGTGCTATATAATCAGTAAACAATTACATTTAGATGTGGGTCTCCAAACAGACAGAGACACTCTGTTTTTTACTATGGATATGCAAACATAGTTATATAACGGCAAAATTGAGGCAGGACACTAATGTAAATACCTTTCTTCTGTTGTAGTAATACGTTGTTCAGCACCAGTTCACATCAAGCATGGCTGTTACATCTGTCGGTTTGTAGCGCATGTCAGACTTGTCAGTTACATAGGTTTGATGATTTGTAAAAAGTACAAGCCTTATGGCTTTGACTTTTTACAAATCATCAGTTTACAAGATTTTAGCCCTGTGGATTGCTACCCATGATTGGATCAGCCAGCTGCTTCATCAAGCATTTGTAATATCAAGTGACTCGATGATCGTTTAATATTTTATTGAACCATCACACATCATTTCTGCTCTGTTTGATATCTCATATATATATATATATATATATATATATATATATATATATATATATATATATATATATATATATATATATATAATATATATATATATATATAGATATTATAATGTCTTCTAATGTTTACACTCCTCCAAAACCATACAAAATTGAATAAGGATATTTGAAAAAGAAGGATAATTGAAAGTTAGTTAAACCAAAGTGGAAAGAAGTATGCTTGTACAATCAAAATAGAGAAATTATTTTAATTTACTTGCAGACCTAGCCACGATTACCGTTATGGTGGATGGTGTCGATATGGCTGCTACCGTGGATATGAGGTCAGTGGAGCTTCCCTGATGGAGTGTCGCAGCTCAGGCAGTTGGTCCCAGGGAACACCTTCCTGTGAAAGTAAGTCAGAGCTGTGTGTGTTGTAATATAACATTGTCTATAGTTATCTGATCCAATATCATTTTATTTATTCACATTCAATCAATTGCATTGACCTACTTTCTGACATCGGTAGGGTGCAGTATCTTATGAAATGAAGTTAACGAACATGAAAAGAAACTAATATCTAAGACATATTCAACAGAAAGAACACATTTTCTTAATTAAAAACAGTATGCAATTCATACAAATTTTATCTACTATTCATTAAATGTATTTATACATTTAAAGGACAAACAAAGTTAACTTTTACGTGGCATACACCTAATAGAGTTAATATAAAGTAACAATTTCCACATATACTCAATTTTTTAACGCCATCGGTTTACCAGAAAAATATTTTTTAACACCCAGCTATCCAAATTCTATGCGCTACCCCATCTTAGACGAAGAATGCCGTCACGACGGTGATCGAGGCGCTCTCCACGTAGATTCCCTGCATAGGGTTTGGCTGTAGTCATGAAATGGCTGCAACTCGGCAACGCGCGTAACATGCTGATGACGGTAAATATAAAGTTGTCTATTATTGTTATCGCTGAAATCATCCCATCAACTGATGATACATGTCTACATCAAAGCATTTCTCCTCAAAATGGACCGAGCAAAGTGACAAACAGTACGCCCGCAAATCACCAACGTGAATCCATTGCTTCAATACTACCGGTTGTTTCAACTATTATTGCAACCGTATGCCGAACACGAAGGCATAATTACTAAAGTTTACCATAGATTTAACCACAGATTTAGATATACGTCTATAAGCAGCTGCTAGATGTCACGCCAACTGAACGAACTGTCGAAGACTCGAAGTTGTTGACCCTTAACGACGTCGCCGGAAGCTGACCGAGATATAGAATGCCGCGCGCTGAATGGCGAAGCCAAATTAACCCTTCACCTATGGCGACGTCTAGACCATTGTGGATTTCGTTAAAATTTTAGACTTTAAAGTCACATTCTGAGTAAACCGCTGACGTTAAAAAATTGAGTATATGTGGAAATTTTTACTTTGTATAAACTCTATTAGGTGTATGACACGAAGCCGTAGCCTTTTTTTGTCCTTTAAATGTTTCTATTTAATAAAATATTGAAAATATTGAATTTTATGATGCAAACTACCGGGGGTAGTAATTATGCATGTGAAACATCTGGATTAATTATAATTATCACAATCACATTTTGCCAGTGAGTGATGAAAAAGAGAAGTCTTTAAAATTATTCAAACTTTGAAGTGTAACATTTAATTTATTTTAAACAAAACCACACCTATTAGCTGCAAGCCACAGTGGCCATATTTTGCTTTCTAAACTGTAATTAATGAAAGATAAATGTGACGTGTTCTAACGAAATGAGTCCTATGTCAGGGAACTTGATTTCGAGAAAACACCGCATGCAACGATGATTTTCGCCAATTTCGACTTTTTGTCACCAAAGTATACTTTGGTATCTTTTTTGTCCATTGGCAATGCTTATTTCTCGTTTATATTATTATTTAGTACATTTTATAGCCTTTTTAGACACACTACGTAACATTTCACGCAAGAATTTCGTAAAACAGAACCGATAAATCGCACTAGTTTAACGTCGTATTCTTCGGGGTTCCCTCAATGCATGGCTGACTATTTGGTACTACAAGAAAGCCCATGGTGCCCTCTTTCGGATTCTTTTAGTAGAAATTCCCACTGACATCAGTGTAATCTAATAATAGCGCTTAATACGAATGCCCTGTCTGTGAATAAACGTCACTAGACGCTGCTGATTGGCTTAGAGCTGCCCGTGCAGGCGCAGTGCGCTCTCGCTAGCGTAAACAACGTGGAATCGATCGGGTCGCTGCTACAAAACATTGTTAAATACTCGGATTATGTTGTAATAATTTCAGTACACAGTTAGCATGATATATCCTCGACAGCGAACATGCCTTTGGAGTTTATTTCGAATGTATGAAATGAAGTAATAGAAGCAAAACGGCCGATTTTAGATCGACAATGTACTCGACCGTGTGCTCACTTGACCGCGAACTTCAAGTTCGTTTTTCTCCGTTTGAAACTTTCTACCCTAGGCATGTTCAGCATCCAATAACTTTGGCTGTATGTGAGATATGTCCATAATTTTTACACCATTGGAAAGATTAATATATATTCTTTCCAATGGTGTGACTAACTCAATTTTTTTTTGACATACGACCCATTTCATTAGAACACGTCACAAATGGTTTCAAAACTTGTTTTGAATTTATGGCCGAAATATTAGTCTTTATAAGTATAGTGGTTGCAAATGTTCGTAAATATAATTAAATAATACAAAGACATTTTTAATGAGAAAAGTAGGCTAGTATTTGTTTATTTTTGTCAATTACATGTTTTGATTTAAACAACTTTGTTCAAGTAACTTATGAACAACATAAATGGGTTGGTTAATTCATGGATTGTAACTATTGTCGCACTCTTAGAATTGGCTGTTTATGGATGGCAAAATATACATAAAACCTGATTTATCCAGAAAAAAATTGTACTTCAATTTAGAGTCCCTATATGTCACTTACCAGGGTAGTCGATGTGCCACATTTCAAAGTTCTGTGGCAAATACTCACACTTTTATAAATAAAAGTATAATCCTATCTATCCTTGAATAATTTGAAAATTGACATGTTTATAGAGCTTTATAGACAAATGCTTTTTGCCGGTTACACATTGTTTTGGTGGACACATACACACATGTTAACTCATATACATACAAGCCAGTTGAGATGTGTTTTATGGCATGAAATAAACTATAAACACAAGTGTGACACCCATTTTCAGGTATATCAGACAATATTTATGATTTTTGATGCTCTTTTGCTCCTTATTTTTTACCCATCTAATGATATTTCTACACGTCCACAATGGATTTTACCTGTCCAAATGAAGTTGTTATATTCCACGTTTGCTAATATTTGATCATAAAATAAACAATACTGCTTTCAAAGATGCTATTTTTAATTCTGATTTGTTTACAAATGTAGGGATTCTTTTTAGCAGGTGAAATATGTTACTCCTGGTACACAATAGCAGTGGAACAATATACAAGGTGCTTTAAAGGAATCTGGGAGTGCACATGGATCAACATCTGACAGATCATGTGACTGCTGTGTGCACCGCATGTAACTACCATCTGTATAGACTGTCATCAATACGGCACTACCTAACAACAGAAGCCGCGAAAAGTGCAGTCAATGCACTCGTCACGTCTCGACTCGACTACTGCAACTCATTGTTGCATAACATCCCGTTATCACAGACAGCTCGGCTACAGCGTGTCCAGAACAATGCAGCCAGGCTAATAACACGCACCAATAAACATGACCACATCACACCAGTGTTGAAGGAGCTGCATTGGCTGCCAGTTGAGAGCCGAATCGCCTTCAAAATGTTGGTAATGATTTTTAAATGCATGAATGGTTTGGCGCCGTCTTATCTGGCAGAACTTGTTAAACCACAAAAGCATGATGGACGCCTACGCCAGAACTATGCGCCAACACTGCACCAAGGCATGACAAAGAAGTGTGTTGGTGATTTGGCGCAGCAGCACCTCGACTGTGGAATGAACTACCTATGAACATTCGAGCATCAGGACATTACCTATGTTTAGAAAGTATTTAAAGACACCTTTTTATTAGACATTTAAATTAATTTAAATTGTTTGAAATGACGGACATTGCATTATAATTTCTTTTTAGTGTAATAATATTTTAATTAGTGTTTATGTTTTCGATTAATTTATAGATTTATATGTATGTTTACATACAGAGTTTTAGAAAGGGTTTTAATTTTATATTAATATACATAATTTGCATACCATGTTTTAGTACTATACATCTTAAAAGCAGTGTTTAATATAATTTATTTTTAATTTATGTTTTATATTAATTTATAGAATTAACATTTTTATTTATTAATATACATTAATTTTAGTATTTTTTTTCTTGTGCAGCACATCGATCCGCCATGCGGGAATTAGCGCTATATAAAAACTATTATTATTATTATATTATTATTATTGCATTTCTCAAAGGAAGGAGAGAACATTATCTTGTGGTCTGTACATAAAACAGGAATCACACAGGCAGTCGCAGTGTAATAAAATGACTCATGCTCCATACATTAATTCCTCTCACCCATGTAGTGGTCACAGTGGTGGTGACAGAGAGGCTAAACAATTTACAATCAATTATAAACAACTTAAAATATTGATGTAAAACAAATAAATACGTTAATGTTTTCAAAAAAATATTGATTAAAAAAATAAAATAAACAATGCAATGTTATCACAGTCAGTATTATATCACAGTCACAGAACTAGAAAATATGAACTGGATAAAATAATGAAATTATTATAAACATACCTGGTAATAAAATCAGGAAGTAGTTCAGGTTGAGATTACCTTAGGATTTATTAATAGTCTTTATTGACATCTAGGGCAAAAGTTTTCAATGTCTTCGTTTTCTTTGCAGTGAAAGCTTCCCCCATGACAGTCTTGGTTCTCGTCTCATGCAGCTCACATAGTGCAGTCAGTCTCACTGTCACAACCTTACTTCTCCTGGTAGCAGTACTGTTCAACCTGCCTCTATTCACCACACTCAGTGTACTAAACCAGCATACAAGAGAAGATGTCAATAAAACATCCGCAGAGTCGTACGACTCACACCAAACTATCTCAATCTGAACATGCACAACATTCTTTGATGACATTTCTTTACAGTGCAGTTGGTGTTGCATTCAAAAAAGAAGTTAGTTATCCAAAACAGTGCCTAGATATTTATACTCATTAACTCTTTCGACAGTCACACCCTCAATAATGAGTTCACTCACACCCCCCCTTCTTTCTGAGGTCTACTGCCACCTCCCTGGTCTTGTCCACATCCAAGTGAAAGTAGTTGTCCTTACACCACCGTGTCACTTCAACGACCTGCAGCTGAAAATGACTGTGAGTTTGAAAATCCACTAAATCAGTCTCATCAGAGTACACTGTACTTGTACAGACCACACATGGAGCTACTGCTCTTAAACTCACCAGTGTGTATGGCAACAACACAGGAGCAAAACTGGGGGTACCAGTGGATGTTGCTTTCACCTGAGACAAAACATTCTGGTATTTGACAACCTGAGATCTGTTGACAAGGATTTCAATCAACCACACGGTCAATCTAGGGCTAACATTCATCATAATAAACTGTTCTGCCTATGTAAATAAGGCTGTGTATAGTGTTGAATGCTGACAAAAAATCTGTAAGCAGAATTTTAACAGAATCATCTGTCTTTGTCTTGATGACAAGACAAAGACAAAAATTTCATGAAGAAATTATAGACCGGCATCTTCTACCCATATTGGATTTACATATCCTGTTTTGTACTGAACAATATTATGGGCACATTGTGTGAATAGAGGAAATTATTATATTTTTGTTTTCAGTCAAAACCAACGTACTTGCATCTCCCTGCTGATATATGTCAGATTCTTTATTTGAATCATTCTTACTTGCAGAGGTTCGTTGTCCGAGTCTAGCCAGGCCAGCACATGCAAAGATACAGTGCAGCGACTGGAATTATTTCCAGAGTAAATGTAACTACCTCTGTGAAGATGGCTACCGGGTGCCGGCCGGACAGAACGGTGTGCGTGTGTGCAGCTACACTGGACGCTGGCGGGGCGGCACTCCCGTCTGTCAAGGTGTGATAATTCCTTCCTTAGCACACCACCAATCGCTCATATTCACACAGATGCACATTCGCACTCACACATGCCCTCATTCCTGTACATGTACCCATATGTTAGCAGGAATCCATGTTGGTATTCTTAGTTCTTAGGTGGTTTCCTCCAAACAGCCCCAACTTGGGCTAACAGTAATGCAGGAGTTGTCCTCTAGATCTAGTGAGTCCACTACAAGTTACACATTTACCCCCTGTGTGGGATCTTTTACTTCCCCTGGCATAGACACCAGACAGAAGGGACCACCGGCTTTTAGTGTCTCTTCTGAAAGACACAGGCAAATGTGGGGTGAACGAAATTGTCCAAGTTTCGAAATGGCATGCATGCACGCACAAACACATACACCAGCAACAGCAGTAGTAACACTAAGAAGAACAACAACAAGGTTATTTGTGACTTCAAAATGTAATGATGATATAGTGAGTACAAGAAATCTCATAATAACAATAAATATATTACTAAAACATCATGTTAAATACGTTAACCCAAAATATATAAATGAAAACGTTACGAATATGTTATGTTGCGTTCAATAACTGAAAATGTTACTACAGATTATGAACCACCAAAGATTCACAACTGTCCCATCAACCGAATTGCGTACACGGAGAAGTTGAGTGACTTTGGGGAGGCCAGCTGGATAGAACCGGACATTACGGACAACTCAGGTGAACAGATACGAATGACCCGCACTGGTCCAGCGCCCAACACGCCACTGACCGTGGGAACACACCGCGTGACGTACAACGCCAGAGACAGCGCCGGCAACAAGGCCTTTCCCTGCAGCTTCACCGTCAACGTCAGACGTACGTAACAGAGGCAATGTCAGATGTATGTAACAGAGTTAACGTCAGATGTACGTAACAAAACTCAACGTCAGACGTATGTGACAGAGTCAACGTCAGACGTATGTGACAGAGTCAACGTCAGATGTTTGTATCAGAGTTGACGTCAGACGTATGTAACAGAGTCAACGTCAGATGTACGTAACAAAAGTCAACGTCAGACGTATGTAACAGAGTCAATGTCAGACGTGCGTAACAGAGTCAATGTCAGACGTGCGTAACAGAGTCAATGTCAGACGTGCGTAACAGAGTCAATGTCAGACGTGCGTAACAGAGTTGATGTCAGACGTGCGTAACAGAGTTAAACGTCAGACGTGCGTAACAGAGTCAACGTCAGACGTACGTAACAGAGTCAATGTCAGACGTGCGTAACAGAGTCAATGTCAGACGTGCGTAACAGAGTCAATTTCAAACGTATGTAACAGAGTCAACGTCAGACGTACGTAACAAAGTCAACGTCAGATGTTTGTATTAGAGTTACCGTCAGACGTATGTAACAGAGTCAACGTCAGATGTTTATATCAGAGTTAACGTCAGACGTATGTGACAGAGTCAACATCAGACATATGTAACAAAGTCAACATCAGACATATGTAACAAAGTCAACGTCAAACGTATGTAACAGAGTCAACGTCAGACGTACGTAACAGAGTCAATGTTAGCTGTATGTAACAGAGTCAACGTTAGATGTATGTAACAGAGTCAACGTTAGATGTACGTAACAGAGTCAATGTTAGATGTATGTAACAGAGTCAACGTTAGACGTACGTAACAGTCAACGTTAGACGTATGTAACAGAGTCAACGGTAGACGTACGTAACAGAGTCAACGTTAGACGTACGTAACAGAGTCAACATTAGATGTATGTAACAGAGTCAGTGTTAGATGTTTGTAACAGAGTCAGTGTTAGATGTACATAACAGAGTTAATGTTAGATGTTTGTAACAGAGTCAGTGTTAGATGTACATAACAGAGTCAGTGTCATGCCTGTTGTAGCAGTCAACTTTTGAAAGATTGATATCATGTTTATTCAGCATCACTTAAAATGTAATATTATCAATGTATAATGTTAATTAGAAGTAAAAGGTCATTTCTGTTGTCAAAACACACCTGTTTGCAGTTGATAAATTATTATTTGTTTTGTAATTCAGTTCACATATAGCTGCAGAAGCACAGTAATGTTGACATATGACGTACGTAACTGATATTATTTATTTATAATGAACATTTTTTATTGATCTATTTATTTTACAACTACGTCTCTATTTATTATTTTAAGGTAATCTGTATATTCATGTAAAGTGTAATGCATCTCTGAATGGCGTAGACAGAAACTGTTATTTATTATATATATGTACATCTGTTCAGGTCTGGCATGCCCTATCATCTATGCCACGCCCTACCAGCGTGTGTCATGCCCAGATGGCCACAGCTATGGTGCTAGATGTGTCTTCAACTGCACTGGTGGGATGGATCTGAAAGGTCAAGAGACTGTGTCATGTGACGTACATGGGTATCCACCAATGACATACTGGACATGGGAATCAACACAGCCAAAATGTGGAGGTAAGATGATACTCACTGCTTCATATGTTTCCAAGTGTGTATGCAAGATGCATTATATCACAGACATACGGTCACACTGACATGCACACATGCATGAACACACACACGCACTCATACAGGCATTGACACATTCAACAATAATGGACCTTTTGTGTTTTTGTGGTGTAAATATGTGGATGTTTGGGGTGCTAAAATAAAAAAAGAACAAATTTTCTATCCAAAATCAGAGCCTCCATTTTTTTATAGTTCTACATCGTTCAAGCCAGGTAACACATTACTGACTACGTCAACACTTGCTGAAGAACAAGTAAGGCAACAATACATGTGCCAGGAGACTAAATCATGTTTGCATATTGTATTCACTTTGGTTCAGTTGATCAATGAAAAACATTAACATGAAAAATCAAATACAAAGTGAATAAAAATATTGTTTAGGACACACATTTGGAAGGAGTAACATTTGACTACAACTATTTAGGTTATTTATTATGCATATTATTCTCTGGCATTCCTTTGCATCAGTATGGTAGGGCATTATAGCGGTTGCACAGTATGTGATACTTGAATACGACTGGTATTGACGATGTCTGCTACTCATATCATTTTTACGCTGGTTTATATATATACATGTATATCAATTGACTTTAAGGCTAATTGCTTTGCATTTGCAAGAGTGTTAATCATGGATTACCACATTGTTTATTGCCATATTTTGAGATTTATGGAGTTTTTGTGTAACTGACTGCAAAAACATTTGACCGCCATTATGGCAAACCATGTTACTTACGTCATTGATGGTGATTCACCAAGTAACATCTTACTTAGGTGGATTGTCGATATATAATGTTGATGAATTATTTTATCAGATGTATCCAGTGATAACTAACAGCGGCAATATATTCGACATATTTCTGAATGACTTACTCGTCTGGTTTAATAGTTTGAAATTAAAATATATCCTTACTTTTGAGAATTCAATTTTCAGAATATATATTATGATGTTTCTGTTGATAAAATGCATTCTCACAGCCAAACTCTTGAGTTGAAGTGATGCAGTTGATTTTCATGTCAAGTCACTGGGAATGCAGTATTCAGTGATCACAACATCTGAAGGTTTAAACTTTAATGGTTAGATACTATTAGTATTGTTTTGTAAGAAATGTACTTACTTTGGAGCATAATTTTATGAAACATACAATGTTTTGATCCATCATCTATAAGTCTTGGCCACATACTGGTGTCACATGTGTTGGCTCAGGCATTGGCGGGATAATTTGGTTGTAGATATCAGGCACGTGGTTTCACTGGTCTCTCTATTCATGGTAGGGGCTCTCGGTTTGATACACATAGCCTCATTCACTTTCCTCTTGTGTCAGTTTTATTCACGGTTCTGGACTTTGTAATTTTTTAAATACACTGAATGTCTTGTTTTCTTTGAACCTCTGGCTGAATGTGATGTAGATGGTTCCACATTGGTGTTCTTTTGGTGTTTAATTAGGGTGTACTACCATCGAACGGAGGGTGTTAGCCAGCTTATGGTACATGTGAACATTGTGTGACTTGTAAATCCAACCAAGTAACCCTGCTACATATGGTGGTCCAAACATGGTTCGGAGTGGGTTGTAAGCGCCCATTCTGGGTATCCTGGCTCTTAGGGCATTGTTGACGTGTGCCAGTTCTGATTTCCTGCTGTGGTGACATACTGCTGTGCCCTGTTGGTGAGGGTGCATACAACTGAACGTTTGTGGGTTAGAGGGTGATGTGACTTGAAGTTGAGGTACTGGTCCATGTGTGTCGGTTTCCAGTATGTAGTCATCTTCATGGATCCATCATCTAGAATGTGGGTGCATAGATACAGGAAGGGAAGTTTGCTGTCATTCTTGGGTTCGTGGTGAACTTGATTTGTGGATCAATGCTGTTGATGTGGATCAATGCTGTTGATGTGGATCAATGCTGTTGATGTGGATCAATGCTGTTGATATATGATGTGAACTCCTCCAGGTCGTATTCAAGAAGCACAGTGAATGTGTTATCCACTATAGAGGTGGCTAATTTCTCAAATTGTTCCACGTAGCAATTACAGTGTAGCTACAAGGGGAGATATGGGTGACCTCATAGCTGCACCATGTGTTTGCTGATAAAACGCACTGTCATACGACACCAGCCATGAACAATATATCTCATAATATTATATTGTTATTTATATCATTATTTTCATTAATTTGACTAATGTTAGGAATAGTCATTCACAATAGAGCTCCCTGTGTCCTTAGGTCTGCAATGTCCTCGTCTTGACCCGCCAGTTAATGGTGCCTTGGCATGTGACTACTGGCTGTATGGACAGTTCTGTGAGATGTTCTGTCAGAAAGGAACAGACATAGCAAGGGGGAGGGCAGTACCGGAATTGCTGGTGTGCAGTACAGCAGGTTCCTGGTCCTCGGGCTTGTTGGAACTGCCGCCCTGTAAAAGTAAGCACTGGTTTCTGTACAATATATATTGCTTCGTCTAGCATTTGTTAATTTATTTGTGAATATTTCTGTACAATTCGTCTGCTATTTGCAATTTGTTTGCTTAAATTGAAACAAATACATGATACAGAATTAGAAGATGAATCTAATTTGTACAGATTTGTTCTAATATCAGTTAATAGCAGCATGTTTTGATTAATGTGTCTGACTTGTGGGTCATCTTGTATATACATTAGATATCCTGAAATGCCTCAACATGTGTTTTATATATATATATATTTATATATATATGCATATATATGCATATATATATATATATATATATATATATATATATATATATATATATATATATATATATATGTGTGTGTGTATATATATATATATATATATATATATATATAAAACACATGTTGAGGCATTTTAGGATATCTAATGTCATTTTATATATATATATATATATATATATATATATATATATATATATATATTGGATATTGGTATATGTAAACCATAGTTATATACAATGTTCCAGCAGTACTGTTTGGGCATATTTCACGTTGGCAGTGACTGTGAATGTGAGACAAAGCAAAATGGTTCTTATAAAAAATTAAAATAATTACCTTAGCCGTAGAGAAGTACTTTGAACACAGCAGGTATGATGCACACAATATATGCCAAGTATGTCACAGTATTTTGTACTATGTTATCATCATGGATTTTGTGTAATATCCTATGTGAATAAATTTCCAGAAACAAGACGACCGGAGAATTTCAAATTGAAGACATCGGCGCAGTACTACTCTGGTGACTGCTGTGCCAATGACACACAGCGGCGTATCAGTGAGGTCTTCATTGCAGCTCTCAATTCTTCGGCATACGGTAGTGTGTGTCAACCAGAAAGCTGCAGGTTTGTGAATTGTGTAACAGATTACATTAACACTTGGGGATAGTTTACTATTGTGATAGCTGCTATTATAATTGGGTTATGATCAGTTTAACTGCATTGTACACTTCTGAATGTTTGAGTTTTTAAATCCAGGATCATTAAGTACCTCCAACAGCACCCGCTAGAGTCTAGAAACCCCCTACCCCACTCACACACACACATTCATACTCATCCCTTGGTGTGTGTGTGTGTGTGTGTGTGTGTGTGTGTGTGTGTGTGTGTGTGTGTGTGTGTGTGTGTGTGTGTGTGTGTGTGTGTGTGTGTGTGTGTGTGTGTGTGTGTGTGTGTGTGTGTGTGTGTGTGTGTGTGTGTGTGTGTGTGTGTGTGTGTGTGTGTGTGTGTGTGTGTGTGTGTGTGTGTGTGTGTGTGTGTGTGTGTGTGTGTGTGTGTGTGTGGGTGTGGGTGTGGGTGTGGGTGTGGGTGTGGGTGTGGGTGTGGGTGTGGGTGTGGGTGTGGGTGTGGGTGTGTGTGTGTGTGTGTGTGTGTGTGTGTGTGTGTGTGTAAATTGAAGCTCATCAAAATGTCTAGCTACACATAAAAGCCTACATTCTGGCATGTTTTCTTTTTCTGGGAGGTGTGGGGTTTCACCACAAATCTGGGAGGTTCACGGAGCAGTGACTGTATAGTCAGGATAAACAGTCTCAACCTTATTAACACCAGGCCGGTTGATTTCCCAAATGTTGAATGATGCTGATCTTGAGGTATTGAGTACGTAAATATAGTCAACCTACAAAATCAAACTTTAAAATGTGCAAACTTTTATGCTTGGTTCAGATAGCCTTGCTGACATGTTAGTCAACTGTTGTTGCTGTTGATTGTTTAGTGTACTATGATCAGTGATAACTATTGATACTGAAAATACTATCGATAGTACACTGTCTTCCCACACACTATCGTGGTGCACAAATACTTTGAGATATTGCTACTTCCTAAAATAAGGTTCATGCATTCTTCAGTCATGAAATTGTGCTTGCGTTATATTATCAGAATTGACAACGTAAACGTTCATTGTAACCCACCATGTGAGGAGACTGGACGACGTAAACGAAGTGAATCTGTTGCCGTCGTGGATGTGAGTCTCACAGTAGCTGCCAAGGCAAGCATGTCAGGGAAGGAGAACTACGCCACAGCAATGGCAACGATGAGTCAACTGGCAAATGTCTTCCAGTACAGTGCTGTCAACACCACCTCTGACCTAGACATACAGTTCAAGTCCATGGACAGACGCAGACCTACCATCGTGTGCAGCGATGGTCTACTTCCATCCATGGCGTCACTTTCGTGTGGTCAGTCTGCTTGTCTTGTCTAACATGTAATGAATTCTACACTATGTCAACTCCAATAGTATTAAAAATGTATACGGCTGCAATGCACCATTTATTTTCGGGTGTGTTTTTGATTGGTGCTGTTGTCAAGTTAAGAAATGTCATACACTTGTTTGGATGAATATCAAATTACACATATTATGTTCACATGTCAACTAATAGTTGTAGGAAGTTATGTTTACAGTATGAAAATTAACTAACATGCCTTACTAACGTGTCCTATTTCAGTTTCCTGTGGGACTGGACATTTTGTGAACCAGACGCTGTCTGAGTGCCAGCCCTGCCCCGTAGGAAGTTACCTTGAGGATGAGGAAGCACTGATCTGTTCCAGTTGCCCACCAGGGACGTCTACAAGCACTGTCGGGGCTGAACGACGGGAAGAGTGCCTTTGTAAGTATAGTACAATTGTCACAATCATTACCATTATAATTCCAGAACTTGGTCTTCATCAGTAGAATTGTTGTGTCCTTCAGTAACCTGATTTCTTGATGACCTTGAAGGGTCAAAAAGATAGCAACCTTCAACATCAGAACTCTACTAATAGATGACCACATACAAGAACTCAAAGAAGAACTTACAGAAACCAGGTTGGTATGGGATGTAATCGAGATCAGAGAAGTGAGAAAACGAGAGGAGTGTTTCACTACCTTACAAAGTGGCCACCTAAGACAAACAATGGCCAAGCAGGAGTAGGCTTTCTTATAAACATGACATGGAAAGACCATATAGTGAGGGTAAACAGCATCAGCCCCAGAGTAGCAGAACTTGTTCTGTGCATAACAATGCACTACAAACCAAAGATAATGCACTCTTTAGAAGACCTAAATAGCTTCTACAGTGATGTCGATGAGACTTTAGGGAAGCACTACGTACACGATAGTAATGGGACTTCAGTGTGAAAATAGGGAAAAGAACAAACCCCCTATGGAAATCGCAATGGGCAAATTTGGGCTTGAATTGAGAAACAAAAGAGGCAGAATGGGCAACATCAAGAAAGTACAAAATCATGAATACCATATTTTGGAAGGAAACAGGGAGAAGATGGACATGGAAAGTCCAAGTGGTGTAACGAAGACCAAAATTTACTACACTAATGATGATGTATACATACATATATATGCACACACACATATATATATATATATATATATATATATATATATATATATATATATATGGTCAGTTATCACGAAACGACGTCAAAACGTTTTTGTAATCTAACCATTATAAAAACACACAGCACTACATTGTAATGGTGGTCACGGCAACCGCCTCGGTGACAGCTACCATGGGAACCCAACTTTTTCATGCGTATCTTCAAAATTATGGAAGATACCGGCAAATAAGGGCTATTTTTGATCCATTGTTTTATTTTTTTCTGTAGTACTATTATGCTAACATGAATTACCGTAAATCCTGTATTACTAGCCGCGGCTACTATTACAGTAGTGTGTAGCCAAAATGAGGACGAAAACGCAAAAGTTGGGGTGCGGCTTTAAATACAGTAATTTGCCGACTTTTAGGTCACATCATTGACATTTAGGTCACATAATTGTCAGTATAAACGTGAAAAACTTACCGAAGAAACGAAGCCGGTTTTATAAATAATACATTGTATTACAATTGCCACTTGTGCAAAACAAATGATATAACACAGTTAATAAAATCCCATGTCCATAAAATGTTCAGATACAATGATCAGAATGTGAAAACATGTCATAGTTAAACTCCACAAAAGTCCCTTTCATCGTCGCCGTCAAAGAATGCTTTGGGCTTGGCTACGTTGGGGAAGGGAACGGCACGGCGGCACCATTTCACGTATCCATAACGTTGGCAACATCGTTGACCATTGCCGTGAGTCCGCGTGCACCAGACGATCATCATCAAATATGATGAAATAAGTCCCTTCACAGTTACTATAATCCTTTGTCATCACTATTGTAGTATTACCGCTGTCAAAGAATTCTGTCGCGAATGGCATGACGGTGTCGTTCAGTACGCGTGTAGTGTATCCGTGTCTGAGTCGTTGCCGCTACCGCTGCCGCACGCGCCGGCAAATAAATATTATGTCATCGTCCTTTGTTGGCATCAATCCCACGCCGTCTGTTTTGTTCTGTCACTAGTTTTAATCGCAGTTCAAAGAACACTGTTCACACGTTTACAAAAGCCAGGCTTCATGCCGATTGTCAAAATAACACCACACTCTAACCAGGCTTCCTAGCCGGCACTGGCGACTGAGTTAATTGCATTTGCTTTCTGTTGTTGTAACCCAGACTTGTGCCTGGGCGCTGCCTCGGACCAGGCCTGCGTATACTTCAAAGACGCTTCCTTGCCGGCTAGCAACATTGTTATTAAATTGCCGTCGCCCCGCCAGCGTGGGAGCGGACGTAACACAGACGGTCGTCCCCCTAATTAGGCCACCAGCCACCTGTGTTTGTCGAGGATGGGTACCGTAGCCTACCCTTTATAGGCGCCAGCATTATGCATGGTTCTACATAAAAACCTATAAAACCAAAACTTCTTAACATATTTTAATAATTTTAGCACCATTGAATAGTTTAAATATGTGGCTACATTTTATCCCTTGGATGTATGGACATTCTGCCACCCAATTATATTCTGATAGCATGGTGAAATTCTGGTTAATTTTTTCCCGTTTTTGTCCAAATCCACGTAGTAATATTCCGATTAAAATACATACTGTGTCGTAATTATAAATGCATTACAATAATGAGTTTCAGTTATTCATTTATGATCATGATTAGCAAAGTTATAACTTTTATGAAACACATTAAAATTTCTCAAAATTGCGTGCGCTACGGCAGTATGTCGCACGTAATTAATGGTCTTGGCTCAAAGTCGGGGTGCGGCTTTAATTAAGGGTTTTGCCGATATCAAACAGCGCGGAAGAAATTCGGGATTTAGGTCAAAAGTCGGGGTGCGGCTTTAATTAGGGGTGCGGCTAGTAATACAGGATTTACGGTATGCATTAACCAATAATCACAGATGTGTGCTTTCTTTACCCATTTAACGGTGAGTAGTTTGACACAGAGTCTTCAAAATATTTCACCGTTTTATTGAATGGACGCGCCGCAGGAACAGTATATGTGGTGGGGTAGTTTGGCTGATACTGAGCGTATGCAAATTTTCAACAAAGCATATGCAAGGGTAAATAATGTAGTACAAAAATACTAATTGTATCTGTATGTTGATACTTCCATTTAGATAACACATGTATATATTAATTTGGCTGTAGTAAAATATAATAGACTCATATTTCGACGTGGGGTAGTTTTTGATGATACCGAGCGAATGACATTGACTCACTGATTTTGGAAACAGTTTTAAAGATCAGTGGACGTTTCTTCACACATTTGTCTGGTATTACTTAACGTACGTGACAACGAAAAATTAGAAATGCAGCAATTTTTCTGTATTTATTATGACGTATATACTACTGATGATACCGAGCGTATACACGAGACCGAGCGTATGCAAATCTCAAATCTCAAGAATGACGAAGAATGCTACCATCTCTCGGATATGAAAGTGACTGCCCATCACAAAGACGACCTGGCAGGCGACGTGTGTCGTCAGCAGACAACGACTTGCCCGTATGTAATATTTTCTTGTTTTATCAAACGAACTATGACGAATAGTAAATCTGTTGTGTTGTATAATGTCTACAGATCATGTGTGTGTATGCTGTAAACAAAAAATAGTTGAAAACTCTTCGATTTTCATTGTGTCGAGTTCCCGCCCAAAAACGCACCCTGCGTAATTTGGGGTTCAAAGCTCACTGGACGTGCTGTTGGAAGGATTACGTTTTATACTATACGCTTGGTACTTATGCACGCTCTGTATCGCATGATTGCACCACGCAAGGTTAGCCTGTTTTGAGGATCATATAAGTCATTTAAAATACTAATACTGTAACTTGTCTATAAAGAAAAGGAGCATGTTTATTCGGAACAGTCAAACTTTCTGTACTTATTATAGTTATGTCATAATAAGAAGAGTATCTGTACACTAAGCGTATTGCATACCAGTTAGTTATATGTTTGCATAGACGAACATACTTTAATCGTAATACAATTGGAGTCGCAAATTTAAGTCGGTGATCATATGTAGACGCTTGAAAAAGTACACATATTAATTTTTATTTCAGACACGTGTCTAAAATGGTCGACAAACGTGTGCTGACGGCAAGACAAAAAGCAGCAAATACGCAAAGGTCACGAGCGTACCGAAGCATAAAACAGAATGATCCCAGCTACTTGGCATCACAGGCTTTGCGTCACAAAGTAAGTATTAACATCTAAAATTGAATTGAAATTTCATTATTAATCGCTTGGCTTCTGTACTCCTGAAAATAAGTTATTTTCAGGAGTACAGAAGTAGGCCAAAGGTACCTATGACCAAAGAAAAGAAAAGGGCTTTCCTTCAGCGTAAAGCGAGAAATAATACTTACAGTGTTAAGCTATGGAACATACCACATTGACCATACACATTATGTAACATGATATCATTATAATGTATAGGGGTATGTATAAACAGCATTAACACACTTGTGCATTATTGTAGCAGCGAAGCAAGAGCATGCTAAACCGTCACGAGAGGAGGGGACATCACAGCTCAGGTATAGCTCCAGAGAGATCTCCACTCCCACCACGTAAAAGGCGACCAGTTCACACAGAGGAGTCCATGTCGTCTAGGTACAGGGCAACCTGCATGCTTCCTTATAGTGGGTGTACGTGTTTGAGTGTGTATATGTGCGTGTTGCTACTGTTATTTCTTAGTTTTTTATTATTATTTACTGGATACTGATAAGATAGGTAGTTGTTAGGTACGGTATATAATGTTTATATGATATACTACTAGAAGATATACATAGTATTGATAACAATTTATGTGCTGATAAGGTGTTACACTTGAAATGTAAAATAGGTTAATTTGTTTAAATATGTTCACATGTTTAATGGAACATATTATATCAGACATACAGTAAGCATGAGACAACAGTTATATTATAGTCAATGAATCAGTTTCAAATTGTAGGTTAGTGGTGAAGCTGCCACTCTCACGTGATCCTAAAATGAGAAAGATGAAGAAAACGATAAGTGAAGCAGAGGAAGAAATAAGACACTTGAAGATGATGTCGAAATATCATACCCTCCCTGTGTCTACTCCAGAATCTTCACCAACCTCGAGTATAGGCTCAATATCAACTGTTTATTCACCTTTGCGTACCACGTCTTTTGGTTCCAAATCACTTACACGTACACCAAGTAGATTTCCCCGGGTTCATGCCAACCAAGAAGGTGTTTCTGAAATGCGTTCACCTACAACGGCGGCATTGGTGCTGGCCAAACAACTTGACGTCACACCAAGGCCACACCGGGTAACCGCTCTTTTCCCTTTCACAACAACAATGTCATGTGTAAAGTCTGCAAGAACAACACCCAAGAAAGCATTGTTTGATCCAGCAAGAAATCCTAACATTAAAAAGAAAATGCTTAGCATACGGTTCAGAAGGAACCTCAGTAAGAAAGTATCCCTGTCGAGGGATTACATCGACGGTGTCGGAGGATCAATAAAGAAGAAAGTCGACAACCTGGTTAAAGTTAAAAGTGGCCACATCATGAAGAACTGTGCAGAGCTGTGCACAACCCTGCGCAGCGTTGAGACACAGTTCAATATCTTGGAGGTTCTCGAAGAAGACGTAGCCAGATGTCAAAAACAAGTCGAGTCTTGGAGCCCGAACGCAGTGAATGGCTTGTTGGAGGCGCACACCATTATGCCGGTGGACAACACCCTTATGATGAGAGACACATCATGTTACGATGACTGTTGCTATGAAGGGGGCGGAGTATTTCACCCACACTGCGACGGGTGGAGAATTGTCCCTTTCGCTGTCATCCGGGATCAGTTGGATGAAGATCCGCGTAAGAAAAACTCCAGCAATGGCCGTCGTTACAATTTGAGACAATAGCCCAAAATGATCAGATGATGTTAACTATCCAAGAAAAAACATATGTTGGCTATGTTACACACATTTCTGAACAAAGGATAAGATTAATTTGTCGAGGCGGTGATTGCATGGTTAATGGCTTACTATCGCAGCAAATGACTTTAGCAGTAAGTACATTAGTAAAATACTTTGTTTGGTTCTGAGTAGCAGAAAGTACTTAATGCATAACTACTTATTTTGGTTGAACATCACGCTGTCTGTTATTGAATGATTAAACATACAACAGATCTGTCAGATGTCACATATTTATTGAAAACAACTTAACATTTTCTTATGTCACTAGAGGACCAACTAATCGTGGCGGTGTCCATTAGCTGAAATGTAGACATTTTAATCATTACAAAATAACCGACATGATATTTATTTGGATAAGACATACCACAGGTACTTGTCATTAAGACGACCTCTGAGTTAAAAGAGAATGTCCTCGGAAAAGGTGATGATTAGGAAAATAGTGCAGAAAATAGTGTAGCTGTCTCAGAGCAACACAACGAAGCCAAGTCGAATAAGACAAAGGCCCCTTAGATCGATTATTTTTATTTGGGAAATATTAATGAAGAATGTCTTTCAGCGATACCGAGCGTGCACATTTATTTAAATATCCTCATGATCATTACAAATGACAGTATCCACAAAAGCTGTGTTCCTTTTACAAGATAATTGTTAATTTTATACTTGCATTTACGGTGATACCATACAAGCAGCTGCCTTTAGAATAAAAAGTAATTACATGATCGCTTTACTCTTTTTACAGGAGACCGGAAATGTATTATAATTTCAAAATTGCATGAAAACCAAGGATTGTTATACACATGTTGCCATTGCTGTCCATACTGAACCATAAACCTGTTACATGCTCAAACAAACAAACTAAAATACATAGTTGAAAAATGAAATACTATAGCATGTATATTACATACACGATGTGCATGCATATGCTTGGTATCGCGCCACATGGACACCCAACTTCAAAACATTCCCAAAGAGCGAGTTTTGATAATTAAGCTACCCAAATTTATTTCCCGTATACCTTGACATATTATTTATTAGTGACTAAAAGGAAATCGTGAAATATTGAATTCTAAATTTACACCCCTAAAGCAGTTTCTGACGACGTTTCGTGATAACTGACCATATATATATATATATATATATATATATATATATAATATTTTGTTATATACACACACCACAATACACATCTCATACTCAACATACACCAGCACACACCCACACCCACCCATCCTAATACACACGTACACTTCCAATGTTGTATTGTCTTCTTGATGTTTCCAGCAAAATGTGCTTCTGGAACTTACTCTGTAACTGGAGTGGAGCCGTGCACACCGTGTGACTTGGGGACGTTTGCTGACAAGGAGGGAACTGTCCAGTGCCAGCCCTGTCCGCCTGGTACCTCGACTGCCGACGAAGGGGCATCTCAATTGGCTCAGTGCAAAGGTAGCTACTTTCAGCTTGACATTTGCAACCAACCTTGTTTGTTGTTAAAAACTATTTTGTGGTTAAGTTGGCCTAGATAGTGTATATATATATATATATATATATATATATATATATATATATATATATATGGCAGTAGTAACAGATACAGAGGAGGAGATGCAGAGGAGTTGGCTTGGATGGCAGATTGGGATGGAGAGCAAGGGACTAAAAGTCAATATCGGGTAAACGGAAGTGATGGTCAGCAGCAGGAAAGGAACAAAAGTAAACATCAAAGACAGCCAAGGCACGAGCCTCAGACAGGTGAATAAATTCAAATATTTAGGTGTCACCATCAGTGAAGAAAAAGAATCAGAGGAAGCAGTAAGAGCAAGAGTTAGTGCAGAGTGGGGCAAGTGGAGAGATAAGACATATCCGGAGTTATCAGTGACAAGAATATGCCAAGGAAATTACAGATCAAGCTCTACATGACTGTCATTAGACCAGTACTTCTGTATGGAGCAGAATGCTGGACAGTTAGAAAGAAGGAGGAACAGATTCTCGAGAAAACAGCAATGAGGATGTTGAGAAGAATAAAAGGAGTAACATTGAGAGACAGAGTAAAGAGTGTGGACATCAGAAAGGAGCTAGGTGTGAGTAGCATACAAGAGAAAGTAAGAGAAATTAGCCTACGCTGGTATGGACACATGCAGAGAATGGAAGAAAACGAAGTGAGAGCAGTTGGTGACATGAGAGTGCCAGGAAAAGGGGAGACCAAGAGGGAGATGGATGGATGGTGTCCGAAGGGATATGCAGACACTGCGGATCACCCCGGAGGATGCGCAGGACAGAACATTCTGGAAATCGAGAATTCGGACCGCTGACCCCACCTAGTGGGAAAAGACGAAGAAGAAGATATATAATATAACACACACACACACACACACACACACACACACACACACACACACACACACACACACACACACACACACACACACACACACACACACACACACACACACACACACACACACACACACACACACACACACACACACACACACACACACACACACACACACACACACACACACACACACACACACACACACACACACACACACACACACACACACACACACACACACACACACACACACACACACACACACACACACACACACACACACACACACACACACACACACACACACACACACACACACACACACACACACACACACACACACACACACACACACACACACACACACACACACACACACACACACACACACACACACACACACACACACACACACACACACACACACACACACACACACACACACACACACACACACACACACACACACACACACACACACACACACACACACACACACACACACACACACACACACACACACACACACACACACACACACACACACACACACACACACACACACACACACACACACACACACACACACACACACACACACACACACACACACACACACACACACACACACACACACAGTAATAGCATGTGTATTGCACAGATACAGGAATGTACTAATTTGTTAAACATACATTATAACGTCTGTAATTGTTTCAAATGTATATTTTCAATTCAGCTGAAATCTGCACTTCTATAATTACAGAATGTGTAGTTTTATTGTAGAATGCAAATACAAATTGACAGATGCAAACAATATGCAGCACTGCTGCATATCTTTCCAGAATACTATAACTATTATAAGTATTATTTGAAGCTTTCGACATAGTCTTTGTGCCCACGGCCTACCAGCAGTACGTGTCCATGACAACCTCAGTGACCACTGAACTACAGGAGCTGTCTCTCACACTGAAGGTATGTTCACTTTTCAGTAGGACCACATATACTAATTTATTGGTAATATTACAATGATAACATGATGATTACTTTTCAAACTGGTTTTAGTCTAGTACTAAACAGCTATGCTTCATGTTACGCCGACTTCGAGCAATCCTAATGATGGGATACTGCTCTATGTAAGAACTTACCCTTGTACTTTCCTTTGAATCAGCATGGTACCATTTGTTTATCACTGCCTTGCAGCTGAGACTGGCTGACCATCAGAATGGGTCTGATTGGGGAGAGGTGTTCAGAATGGATCGTGTTGTCAATGACACTTCTACAACTGAAACTATTCTCCGGGTTGTGATTGCAACAACCAATGAAACTCAAGTCATGGTGGAGGCTTATGGGTAAGATATAGAAGTTTGAAGCTTACTACGAGCTGCTAATCTAATTATAGGCAGCCTTTATTTCAAATTTAGATACACAAATAATGCTGCCTTTGTTTTATATATGGTATAATGCATATTTATGTATTTTAATATTAAAGATACTTTTACTACTGGATATTTTAGGATGTTAATCTCCTGGATCATACAAAATTAAAGGAGATATGTGTCTCCAAACAAGTTTTGACATTACCTTAGACCACTACTTCCAACAGAGTGACATCAGAACTTGAGTAGGCCAGCATTTTTATCAAGCAAGGACAGACCCCCAACCCTTGAATTAAATTTAATTTTATTTTATTCTCCAGAAATACTCAAGAGTGAACTGCTCACTCCCCACAATGCTATCATCCACCTCTTATAAAAGTAGTTAAAATATTTGACAGCATTTCTTAAGTTAATGCCCTCAAAAAATCCTCTCAACTGACTTGCAATTTTGGCCGAGATACAGCAAAAGGTCCCATTTTCACTAATACTGCCATTTTATTAATTGCATAATATGCCAATATGCCAAGGACACATGTAGTTAATTCAGGAATCTTCTTCTAATGATCTATGACCCTGAAAACATGGGTCTGGACACCTTTTGTGTGCAGTTATGTGCAATGTTGGCCAAGATATAGTGAAAAAATTAGATTTTTTTAATAATGCGGCAATAATTTGCATAAAAATGATAATTATTATACATGGGGACGTTTTGCTGACTTACTACATGACAAACCATTTTCTACATACATTTTTTGATCTAGTGCACTGATTAAAAGTATATTTCTGTGAGGTGCACGGTACCCCCTCCTTCCGACTAGACTAATACTTTAAATATTTACCAGTGCCCTGTACAACCGTCTATGGTTTTAAGAGAACATATGTCACCTTACCCCAAGTGCACAAGCTTTGTTGGACTTTTAATGCCCTATCGTGGTCAGGTCCAGTATCTGGAAGATGAAGAAGAAGTAGACAAACAAACAAATAGAAGGTAACCTCTATTGCTTTATAATATAGATGTTCTTTTAAGAAAATCTCATGTTACATGTCAACAGCTGCACCATCAGCAGCAGTGCTGTGACAATGACACCGTGGCACAGCATTGGTGTGTCTGTCAACGACACAACTCTACTGCTCCTTCACAATGGTCACCAGCTCGTCTCCAATGGATCTTGCATCGGGTCAGGGAGCTATGATAACGGTGACAATGTCACTGCTGCTCTCCATGTCACCATTGGCAACAGCACAGGTTTGCATTGCACATGTTTTACATGCGGGTTATACACATAACCTACATTGTGTCAGGCAAATAATAACAATACATTTGTGTTATGGCTAGAAATGAATTTAAACAAATTATATTTGTTATGGAAAATATGATAGTAAAAGTAAGCTTGACTACAACATTGAGTGTTCTAGACATGCATTATATTTGTGTCACGTTCTTTATCACATATGTAGGCCTACCAATACAATAGTTATGATTACAAGAAAACTATTTCCAGATGACGGTTTCTGTGGAGAAGTGACTGATGTGAACGTTTGGGATAAGACGTTGAACAGCACAGAGTTCAAGTCAGCTCTGACAAGTTGTTGCTCCACAACCCATGGCAACATTGTGTCTTGGCGCGACATATCCATGGCTGAGCTGATTGGGACTTCTATTCAGATACCTTCACTCTGTGATGGTAAGTCTCTGATCATTCGATGTCAATTAGAAATGGTATAACCACAGTTATATACGAGGTAGGTTTTTTGAAGTGACGATGTGCCTTTTTATTATACAGAAAATGTAGCACTGATTCTTTGCCTTTATAATGTTAGCGCAGTTTTCTTGTGCTTAAACGAACTAAGCAAAGGCGAGAAAGCTTAGTTTATCGTGGTGTTTTCAATAGAGACAATTCTATTAAAATTAGATTAGTAGTTTGGGATGTTTAAAAGGAAATTAATATTTGGGGATATTTCATACCCTATGTTAATTCCAGCAAGTGTGTTCCAGACTACCGGAAGTGGTAAATACATGTGTATGAATAATCTTCGTGTAGTAATTGCCTGGGTTCTTCCTGGAGAAGTCCAGATGGTATTCGAATTAAAAAGCAGTAAAAGTAAACGTTGTGGATAGTGCCAAAGACAACTTTCACTTTATATCTGATGATCTGACATTGCTGCCTGCAGTGACTGACAACTGCGCCTCTGCACCCTGCGGTAACCACACGAGAATCCATCTGCTGACATTTTGAAACTTGTGATATATCGTACACCCCATATTACTCCAGTTCACTTAGCTGAATGAATGAGTTCCTGTCTATTGGAAGTGATGTGTATGAAGTCTTTGTGTAGTAACAGCAATGTTATTGGCTGCTTCCTGGAGAAGATGAGATGGTGTTTAAAAATCAAACAGGTAAAAGTAAACAAGTAAACAACAAACAGGTAATTATATATATATATATATATATATATATATATACATATATATATATAGAGAGAGAGAGAGTTTGTGGCGGGATGCTTCCAGCAGAAGTTGAGATGGTATAAAAACAAATATGGGTTAATGCCATGGATAGTGCTAAGGACTGGATATGCTATGAAAGTACTTACCTTCACTTTACTTGTTAATCTTATTTTTCATTGCTGCCTGCAGTGACTGACGACTGCGCCTCTGCGCCCTGCGGTAACCACACGTGTGTCGACGCCCTGCGAGACTACGTGTGCGAGTGTGACGACGGCTTCACGGGGCGACGCTGTGAGGTGAACACCGACGACTGTCACGACAACGCGTGTGAGAACAACGCCACGTGTGTCGACGGCGTGACCACGTACACATGTCTGTGTCCTGACAGCTTCTATGGCAACTTCTGCGAACATGAGATTGGTGAGATCATATCTGCTTGTTTTTAGGATTAAATAGATCATTAGCTGACTTTTTTTAAATAGGGATATCTTAGTAGTTTCAAAAAAAGCAAAGCAACAAATGAGATACATAACATGGTCACAAACTTAGACGGTAATGTCAATGCAGTCAGCTATATTTGTATCACTACCTCACGGTAAACAGTGCATGGGGAGAATGGGACGACAGGAGTCAGTGCAGTCATAGCTATATTTGTATCACTACCTCACAGTAAACAGTGCATGGGGAGAATGGAGTGACTGGAGTCAGTGCAGTCATAGCTATATTGGTATCACTACCTCACAGTAAACAGTGCATGGGGAGAATGGGACGACAGGAGTCAGTGCAGTCATAGCTATATTTGTATCACTACCTCACAGTAAACAGTGCATGGGGAGAATGGAGTGACTGGAGTCAGTGCAGTCATAGCTATATTGGTATCACTACCTCACAGTAAACAGTGCATGGGGAGAATGGGGCGACTGGAGTCAGTGCAGTCATAGCTATATTTGTATCACTACCTCACAGTAAACGGTGCGTGGGGCGAATGGAGTGACTGGAGTCAGTGCAGTCATAGCTATATTGGTATCACTACCTCACAGTAAACAGTGCATGGGGAGAATGGGGCGACTGGAGTCAGTGCAGTCATAGCTATATTTGTATCACTACCTCACAGTAAACAGTGCAGGGGAGAATGGGGCGACTGGAGTCAGTGCAGTCATAGCTATATTTGTATCACTACCTCACAGTAAACAGTGCATGGGGAGAATGGGGCGACTGGAGTCAGTGCAGTCATAGCTATATTTGTATCACTACCTCACAGTAAACAGTGCATGGGGAGAATGGGGCGACAGGAGTCAGTGCAGTCATAGCTATATTTGTATCACTACCTCACAGTAAACGGTGCGTGGGGCGAATGGGGCGACTGGAGTCAGTGCAGTCATAGCTATATTTGTATCACTACCTCACAGTAAACGGTGCATGGGGAGAATGGGGCGACTGGAGTCAGTGCAGTCATAGCTATATTTGTATCACTACCTCACAGTAAACGGTGCATGGGGAGAATGGGGCAACTGGAGTCAGTGCAGTCATAGCTATATTTGTATCACTACCTCACAGTAAACGGTGCGTGGGGCGAATGGGGCGACTGGAGTCAGTGCAGTCATAGCTATATTTGTATCACTACCTCACAGTAAACGGTGCATGGGGAGAATGGGGCGACTGGAGTCAGTGCAGTCATAGCTATATTTGTATCACTACCTCACAGTAAACGGTGCGTGGGGCGAATGGGGCGACTGGAGTCAGTGCAGTCATAGCTATATTTGTATCACTACCTCACAGTAAACGGTGCATGGGGAGAATGGGGCGACTGGAGTCAGTGCAGTCATAGCTATATTTGTATCACTACCTCACAGTAAACGGTGCGTGGGGCGAATGGAGCGACTGGAGTCAGTGCAGTCATAGCTATATTTGTATCACTACCTCACAGTAAACGGTGCGTGGGGCGAATGGGGCGACTGGAGTCAGTGCAGTCGCAGCTGTGGCGGTGGCAACTCGACCCGTCGACGGCTGTGTGACAGTCCACCGCCTGACGCTGACGGCCGGCCGTGTGAGGGCGACAGCGAGGAGGGACAGGCGTGTCACACGGACGAGTGTCCAGGTACGTGTCACACGGACGAGTGTCCAGGTACGTGTCACACGGACGAGTGTCCAGGTACGTGTCACACAGAAGAGTGTCCAGGTACGTGTCACACAGAAGAGTGTCCAGGTACATGTCACACTAACGAGTGTCCAGGTACGTGTCACACGGACGAGTGTCCAGGTACGTGTCACACAGAAGAGTGTCCAGGTACATGTCACACAGAAGAGTGTCCAGGTACAAGTCACACGGACGAGTGTCCAGGTACATGTCACACAGAAGAGTGTCCAGGTACGTGTCACACAGAAGAGTGTCCAGGTACGTGTCACACAGAAGAGTGTCCAGGTACATGTCACACAGAAGAGTGTCCAGGTAAGTGTCACACAGAAGAGTGTCCAGGTACGTGTCACACAGAAGAGTATCCAGGTACATGTCACACTGACGAGTGTCCAGGTACGTGTCACACGGACGAGTGTCCAGGTACGTGTCACACAGAAGAGTGTCCAGGTACGTGTCACACGGACGAGTGTCCAGGTACGTGTCACACAGAAGAGTGTCCAGGTACGTGTCACACAGAAGAGTGTCCAGGTACATGTCACACTGACGAGTGTCCAGGTACGTGTCACACGGACAAGTGTCCAGGTACGTGTCACACAGAAGAGTGTCCAGGTACGTGTCACACAGAAGAGTGTCCAGGTACAAGTCACACGGACGAGTGTCCAGGTACATGTCACACAGAAGAGTGTCCAGGTACGTGTCACACAGAAGAGTGTCCAGGTACATGTCACACTGACGAGTGTCCAGGTACGTGTCACACGGACAAGTGTCCAGGTACGTGTCACACAGAAGAGTGTCCAGGTACGTGTCACACAGAAGAGTGTCCAGGTACATGTCACACTGACGAGTGTCCAGGTACGTGTCACACGGACGAGTGTCCAGGTACGTGTCACACTGACGAGTGTCCAGGTACGTGTCACACGGACGAGTGTCCAGGTACGTGTCACACGGACGAGTGTCCAGGTACATGTCACACAGAAGAGTGTCCAGGTACGTGTCACACAGAAGAGTGTCCAGGTACAAGTCACACGGACGAGTGTCCAGGTACGTGTCACACAGAAGAGTGTATAGGTACAAGTCACACGGACGAGTGTCCAGGTACGTGTCACACAGAAGAGTGTCCAGGTACATGTCACACGGACGAGTGTCCAGGTACGTGTCAGCGACAACATTTAATATAATTTCAAGATAACAATAGTTAGTGTTACGCTACAGAAATCATTATTGTATCTGTCGGAATTAGAAGATGTCTTGTGGTGATCTTTTGACACTAGTTGTAGCAGGTAGTCACCCGTGGAAAAACCTTTGACAGTTGCATTATATTGTAGCAGTGTGTCCCGGCTCACTTGCAAGATCCAACAAAATGCTAATGGGTGGCATACTCCGCGTACTGAAGTTTGATATATATTGTTCCAAGTTCTACAACTTTCCAGACACTTTTTCTAAAAATAACATGCAAGATTTCAGATTAATACATGCAAAATTGATGGAGATATGGGTCCTCATACATACAGAGAAACACTGTTTTATAATGTAGAAATGTTGATATGCCACACCACACCAGTTGTCAGAAATCTCTTCAGAGATGTTTTAATTTGTCTTTGCCAGCAAACTTATTGTATACAAATGTTACAAGTTTACCACGACATTTTCTAGTTATAATCATTTAATTTAATAATAAGGTAAACATATTGTCTCCAATACACACTGCAGTCAGTTAAAAAATGTGGCATGCTATGTACGATCTGAGCACACAAAATTAATACGATAGTGTTTTTTATATATGTATATTTGCAGTGTGCGGCAAGTTGGAGCCGCCAGAACACGGCTTTGTGAACTGCAGTGACGACGAGTCCATCAACTGTACCGTGGCCTGTGACGCCGGCTACGAGTTCAGCATCGAGCCACTTCCGTACTACTACTGCGGCCCCGACACGGCCAGTCGCTGGAGTCACCAGACACAAGACAATCCCAGTGCTCGAGTGCCGGATTGCGCAGGTGCGTCGATGGTTGATTCTGCATTTGCGGGTGTTACTTTTACTAACAGGACATTCGCTGAATTGCTTTACTTGACAGGGAATCCTCTCAACCATACTGATCATCAGAAAGAACATTTCAGTTAACCAGTTCAATTCTACAGCTCTGATCTCGTGTATCCATTGAGTACTGCACTCCCAGTGAATGTGCAGCAAAGTTGACAATCTTATTTCTAATCACGATTTGAGGTCCAAATATGCATTTTATGAATAGAGATGTTAAAAATGTTTTTTAAATACAATAATCAGCGAGTAAATTGAGATGTACTATTGTTACACTGACAAAACCATGTGTAAGTTTTCTTCTAGGCTTAAGCTGTCACTTTCATCACTAGCGTCAGAAATTCGATGTTATGGTCAGTTTTGTTGCTAAGTTTGCCAACATCATTGTAGTTTCAAACGTCATCAGCTGCCTAAGTTTATACATAGTTTTAGTGAGTTAGTAATAGTTTTGGGCTTACTCAATCCAATTGGGCAGCGATGTACTTGTAACTAAGAAAAGTGATATGAACCAAACATTCGCAAAACTTAATACAGATAACATTAAATATGTACAACATTTATAACTGAAACTATAACTATTCATTGATACTAATTCGTTTTCCTTATTTTTTGTAAGCATTTAGAGTGAAGGGCTCTAATGCATCCAATCGCCTATAAATGATGTAATTTTATTTATTGTTACAGTTAGGGAAAGCTGATGATTTGGTATAGATGACGACGGTGGTACAGTGGTATGACAGTGATATGGTGAACCTAAAAACATTATAATAAATTATAAGAAAACTGGTAGCATCCCCTCTAATGTGTACACGTGTTGTGTTACAGAGGTGTACCCACCACACAGACTCACCATCAACACAACATCCCCTCTAATGTATACACATGTTGTCTTACAGAGGTGTACCCACCACACAGACTCACCATCAACACAACATCCCCTCTAATGTGTACACGTGTTGTGTTACAGAGGTGTACCCTTCACACAGACTCACCATCAACCACAACATCCCCTCTAATGTGTGCACATGTTGTGTTACAGAGGTGTACCCACCACACAGACTCACCATCAACACAACATCCCCTCTAATGTGTACACGTGTTGTCTTACAGAGGTGTACCCACCACACAGACTCACCATCAACACAACATCCCCTCTAATGTGTACACGTGTTGTCTTACAGAGGTGTACCCACCACACAGACTCACCATCAACACAACATCCCCTCTAATGTGTACACGTGTTGTGTTACAGAGGTGTACCCACCACACAGACTCACCATCAACACAACATCCCCTCTAATGTGTACACATGTTGTGTTACAGAGGTGTACCCACCACACAGACTCACCATCAACACAACATCCCCTCTAATGTGTACACGTGTTGTCTTACAGAGGTGTACCCACCACACAGACTCACCATCAACACAACATCCCCTCTAATGTGTACACGTGTTGTCTTACAGAGGTGTACCCACCACACAGACTCACCATCAACACAACATCCCCTCTAATGTGTACACGTGTTGTGTTACAGAGGTGTACCCACCACACAGACTCACCATCAACCACACTGTGCAGTATGCCATTGTCTCATGTGGCGCTGCTGATGTCATAACAGTGGCAAGGACTCGCACCCTGGAGACGGTCATTGGTGTACCATGCATCAAGAACAGCACATGTGTCATGTCAGAGTTGAGTGTCACCTGCAGTGACACTGAACACAATCGTCCACGCCAACGTCGTGATGTCACGCCACTTCTTGCAGTGTCTGTTTTGTTGTCAGTCTCTGGTGATGACACTGATACTGCAAATTCTACCAGTGAATGTAAGCTGATGTGTGCTTGTCTAAGTTGAAATACCTAATTGATTGAGATAATTATATTAACGTTGGTATAGATATATATTAGTCATGTTTTCACATTTGCTGTAACACCCATTGGAAACAAACAGTACAGGGTGTATTATCAACATAATTTGAATGTGTGGGTAAAATGTAGCATATCTGGCATATCTGAGACAGAATGCAGCAGAGAAAATGTTGATGGTGTCTTCTCATGTTTCTGCTGATGAAATGAGTTGTCATATTCAGCTGTATGTGAACCAACATTTGTGATTGATGGTATGAATCAGGGTACTGTGGGGCACAAGACTTCTAATTATAGTCCGCTCAGCTTGCCACATTGTAAAACAGGGAGTGAGGTACTGGTAACAATTTTAAAAAGCTTAATTCCTCCAGTTGCACCCACCATTAAGATTTGCTGATCACTGGGGACACATTCAAATGGTCTGTGAGCACATAAGACTGAAGCAGGCTAGCGGATTTTAGTCTAGGGGGCACATGCTCCCCAAGCCCCCTTGATTTACTCTATTAACATAGTGTAAATATATATCATACGTTGATAAAACATTTTAGTAACTCCAATGCTGCATTTTTTTACAACAAATTATAATCGGATGTATGATCACCTGTTATGTAACAGACGATATCTTGGTTTCATTGGTGCCAATGCTTGGTGGTACTTTCTTGGCATTCATTAGTGACAGTCATAGTCACAATAAAACTACTGTCATCAGTGCGTACTAGAATAAATCATGTAACAGCCATCAAACTTGATTTATTTTAGTATGATTACTTACTTTGGAGCATTTTTTGTCGAAGCGAGTACGACGTTTCGACCCGTCATCTACGGGCCTTGATCACGTATTGGTGTCACGTGTGTTGCCTCAGATTTCGGCGGGATGATTTGATTGTAGATGGCAGGCAGATGGTATCCCTGATCTCTGTTCATGGTAGGGGCTCTGTGTTTTATGTATATGGCCTCCTTCACTTTTCTCTTGTGCCAGTTGGATTCATGGGTCAGTACTTTAGTGTTCTTCATGGACACTGAGTGTCCTGTGGCCCGGCAATGATCTCCTATTCCTGTTGGTTTGTCCAGGTTTGTGTGTTCTTTGAATCTCTGGCTGAGTGTTCTCTTAGTTTCATCTATGTATGTGTGGCTGCTGTCGATGTCACACGTGATGTTATAGATGGTTCCACATTGGTGTTCTTTGGGTGTTTTGTCTTTGGGGTGTACTATCATCGAGCGGATGGTGTTCGCCGGCTTGTGGTACATGTGTATGTTGTGTGACTTATAAATCCGGCCAAACTGTTCTGATAGTCCTGCCACGTATGGTAGTCCCAACATAGATCTTCGTGGGTTGTTGTTCGTGTTAGGTGGTCTTTTTGCACTGGATGGTGGAGGTGCAAGCGCCCACTATGGGTATCCGTTGGCTCTCAGGGCGTTGTGGAGATGTGCCAGTTCTGACTTCCTGTCTTCAGCTGTGGTGACATACTGCTGTGCCCTGTTGGTGAGAGTGCGTACCACTGATCGTTTGTGTGTTAGAGGGTGATGTGACTTGAAGTTGAGGTACTGGTCCGTGTGCGTCGGTTTCCGGTAGATGGTTATCTTCGTGGATCCGTCATCCAGAATATGGGTGCATAGATCCAGGAAGGGAAGCTTGCTGTCCTTCTCAGGTTCGATAGTGAATTTGATGTGTGGATCAATACTGTTGATGTGTTCAGTGAACTCTTCCACGTCGTATTCGTATAGTACGGTGAATGTGTCGTCCACGTATCGTAGCCACAGTGATGGGGGGTGCAGTGCTGTAGAGATGGCTACTTTCTCAAATTGTTCCATGTAGCAGTTAGCTACTAGTGGAGATATGGGTGATCCCATAGCTGCACCATGTGTCTGCTGGTAGTATGTCCCGTCGTATATGAAGTAGGTCGTATTCAGGCAGAAGTCGAGAAGCTCAACTATCTGAGGGATTGTCATTTCCGTGCGGCTGGTTAGGGTGTCATCTGCATGTAGTCTCTCCGTGATGACTTCCAGTGCCTTACCCACTCGGCTCCGACTCGGGGTATAGCTTCCAGTACAGCTTGTCTGAGATGGGTCCATTTCTCTTCCACTTCCTTAGGATGTTGATCATTCTGTTCTTGTACTTGTCTGTGGGGTCTTTGCTGAGTCTGGTGTACGTGTTCGTATCCCCCACCATGTCGGTCATTTTCTCTCTATATTCGGCAGTGTTCATGATTACCGTGGCTCTACCTTTGTCTGCAGGGAGTATGATGATGGAATTGTCTTTTTTCAGTGTCTGTAGAGCTACCCTCTCCCCCTTACTGATGTTAGATTTCGGGAGTTTAGCTCGTTTGATGGTACGTACAACCTCCCCTCTGAGTTCGGCTGCCACTGTCGCTGTCATATGTTTCGCGACTACCTCGGTGCCGGCTATGATTTCTTCGACCGGGAAGGCGGTAGGGGTAATGGCGAAGTTTAGACTTTTACTAAGTATAGATCGTTCATCATCACTGATCTGCCTATCGCTCAGGTTCATTACCCACCTGTTAGTGTCTATGTCGGTGTCTGTCACTTCTTTCTTAGTTTGAGATTTGTTGTAAAGTCTCTCGAACTTGCTTTGTTGTCGTGACCTTGTTTCCTCGAACGTGTGATACCATCTGTCTGCCATCTACAATCAAATCATCCCGCCAAAATCTGAGGCAACACACGTGACACCAGTACATGATCAAGGCCCATAGACGACGGGTCGAAATGTCGTACTCGCTTCGACAAAAAATGCTCCAAAGTAAGTAAACATACTAAAATAAACCATTGTTGGAGCCATGAACAATATATTTACTATCAAACTTGATGTCGTTACGTGTGTGCTGTGTCTTCCAGATGGTGTGTTTGATGAGGTGGATGCTGCTGTCAGTGACTTGGAAGCAGCAGCCAAATTGCTGGCAGCCCAGGCTGATGACGGTAACTTCACAGTGTTTGTTGATGGCGTGGAGTACATCATTGAGAGACAAAACATCTCTGGTATCGTCGACTGCGCTCCAGGCATGACTCGTGTGTCCACTTTGTGTGGTTAGTTGAACAGTTTGCCTCAGTATTTATCAACCTATGATGCAAATGCAATTTAAACAATATTTGGTTACAGAAAATTCCTAATAAAGCTATTATATAAAATGTGGAATGTCTGCTTTATGTTTTACATTTATTTGGAAGTATATGTGATGTCATCATCATTGCGACCAACCAGTTTTATAAGTACATACTAAATGATCGAGATCATTTTTTATTTTGAGCACAATGATTGACTGATATTCTTTTATGTGACAGTGGCATGCTCCTGGGGGACTTACAGCAGTGAGGATGTTTGCATGAAGTGTCCATACGGGACGTACCAAGACGAACCACAGCAGACGTCCTGCAAGTCATGCCCCGATGGCTTCACCACACCTGGTGCTGGGTCAAAATCTCAGCAAGAATGCACCGGTTAGCATGACCAATTTTATACTAAGTAACATAATAAATATGATTTGTATAACCATTTGTGTCGGGTACTAACAAAATGAGTAATAAAAGTAAACAATAATCGCGTTAGACATCTCTCTCTCTCTCTCTCTGCTGTCCACTGTGCCTGATGATGACATTAGTGTAGAGTTTCGTCCATGTGTTTTGCTTGTTGGTGGGAGAATAGTCTGATCTGATGAGCTGCAAAGTCTCTGCCACAGTTGATACATAAGACAGTAGATGCAGAAGCATCAGGAAAGCCATGGCAGAGATTGTGATCATTTTGGTATTTTTGTGATATATTTTCTTCAGTATGGCTTTTTCCCTCGTGAATGGCCACTCTCCACTGTTGTCAATTTTGTGCAAAAGTCACCAAGATGTCTACAGCGATGTGTGTAGCCTTCAGGTGTTTTTTGACTGCATCTTTGTATTGCAGCATTTGTCCACCCTTTGGTTAATTCTCCATAGAATACAGCCTGTGATAGTCTGGTGTCATTCATACGGGTGATATGTCCAGTCCAACCGAGTTGGGAAGCCATTAGAGTGGCTTCTATGCTGGACATGTTAGCCCGACTCAAGACTTCAACATTTGGGATGTGGTCTTTCCAGATCCAGATAATTTGTTGTAGACGCCGGAGATGCACTTGGGAAAGTGTTCTAATGTGGCGACGGTATAGAGTGTATGTTATGTCTCCGCTGAGTACAGTATTGTTGGAAACACAATTGCCTTGTACACCTTGCACTTTGTGGAGACTGAAATACCATGTTGTGACCATACAGGCTTCTGGAGTCCTTCAAAGGCTCCAGAGGCAGCATGAATATGGTCGTTAATTTCCACATCAATGGTGTTGTGAGATGCAACAGTGCTGCACGGGAATGTGAAGTTAGATATACCATTGGAAAGAAGATATATCGAACTTTTCATAAGCTTTATTGAGATTATCAAAACAGTATCCAAATAATTAGGAAACTTCCCAACGAGGAACCGATCACCTCCAGATTTGTTTACAATTAGAGGGTCAGAAACTGCACTTGCCTGCCCTGCATTAAGCAAGTGAGGGGAATTAATATCCACATAGCCAGTATCTGACAAGTTCTGTTTACAGATAGGTCTCTGTTTTAGGCACTGCTATTGGTTACATTGACATCATTGGAGAGTTCCTTGCCAGATACAGATAATAGACCAGCTGGGGCTGGTTGCATTGATAATACTGATGTAGCGGGCGATAACTTGCCGAAAGCCTAAAACATCATAAAGTTATGCTAGTTGCATTTCACAAGTCTGCTCCATAGTTGCATTTAACTGCACCATAGATTTAGTAGGCGTAACTTTATGCTAGTTGAAATATTTACGGCATACTCCCCAAGTTCATTGATGCTCCCAACATGCCCACTCTCATCATAACTATTGTTAAAGTTTACACATGATATCCCTTACATTCATCCTAACTTGCCATTTGGTATATGAACGGTAAAGGCGGCAGCTAAAGAGAAAAAGTGTGTCCAGAAACAGCACGAATATAGGGATTCCCACTGCAACCTAATTAGGTAAATTCTATGTCGATTTAGTTATGTGAAAGCTAAATTGGTCTTATGAAACCGGCTGTAAACTAAATTGATTAGTCCCTCTTAGCTGCGACCAGTAGACCGCGTAATTGCATGTAGAGTTACACCGCTTTATAGCGCCCAGTCCCTTTACACAGCCCCTGGGCTCTCTCTTAGTACCAGACTTGTCCGCCAGGAGGCGAGGGATGCCCTGGAACTTGTGACTGAACTTGTTTTACAGAATTCATGCGTGGAACCTTACATGGAGTCTTTCTAATAAAAGTAAGCCAATAAAAACATTTTGCTCATCAAATAATCCAGTAGAAATTGATGATGACCCAAGGAAGACCCAACAAAAATCAACCCTAGGAACCTCGATTTTTTCAAGAACAACATTACCCTATTGAAGTAGTTCTTTGTTTTAGCTTTCTATTTGTTGATGTCAATCATTGAATATACATGTATGTGGTATGGAAAGCAAAAAACAACATGATCAGTGTTTTGATTATTCCAATGCATAGTAATAATATATCTTGGTTGATTTAATAGTGAGAAATCCATATTTAATAAGTTATAATTAAATAGTTGTGTTTTACCTGAATCAGTAATTTGGTGTATTTTGTCCAGTTTATTATATGTGTAGCTGTTTCGTTTATTTATCAATGCATTTGTAATGCGTATGTGTGATGGTACACATTATTTATCAATACATTTGTAATGTGTATGTGTCATGGTGCACTATGCTACACATTATTTATCAATACATTTGTAACATTTGTAATGCATGTGTGTGATGGTGCACTATGCTAAACATTATTTATCAATACATTTGTAATGCATGTATGATGGTGAACTATGCTACACATTATTTATCAATACATTTGTAATGCATGTGTGTGATGGTGCACTATGCTACACATTATTTATCAATACATTTGTAATGCATGTGTGATGGTGCACTATGCTACACATTATTTATCAATATATTTGTAATGCATTTATGTGATGGTGTATTATGCTACACATTATTTATCAATACATTTGTAATGCATGTGTGTGATGGTGCACTATGCTACACATTATTTATCAATACATTTATAATGCATGTGTGATGGTGCACTATGCTACACATTATTTATCAATATATTTGTAATGCATTTATGTGATGGTGTATTATGCTACACATTATTTATCAATACATTTGTAATGCATGTGTGTGATGGTGCACTATGCTACACATTATTTATCAATACATTTGTAATGCATGTGTGATGGTGCACTATGCTACACATTATTTATCAATACATTTGTAATGCATGTGTGATGGTGCACTATGCTACACATTATTTATCAATACATTTGTAATGCATGTATGTGGTGGTGCACTATGCTACACATTATTTATCAATACATTTGTAATGCATGTATGTGGTGGTGCACTATGCTACACATTATTTATCAATACATTTGTAATGCATGTATGTGGTGGTGCACTATGCTACACATTATTTATCAATACATTTATAATGCATGTGTGTGATGGTGCACTATGCTAAACATTATTTATCAACACATTTCTAATGCATATGTGTGATGGTGCTCTATGCTACACATTATTTATGGATTTCAAAAATTGGCTTTTTAACCAAAATATCTGGGTTTGTAACAATTGTGCGAAACTCTAATCAAAACCGAATGCTTTCATCGTGCAGTGGGATGTCGCACTGGAGAATACGTCAAAGACCACGTGTGTGTCAAGTGTCCAGTTGGCTTCTACCAGCATCTGCCGGCCCAGGCCTTGTGCAAAGGATGTCCAGACGGCTACACAACCTCTGACACAGGAACAGTGACAGCTGATGAGTGCAGTGGTGGGTGCTGTGATCATTGTCTCTACAGGACTAATAAACACAACAAATAATGTGACATATGTTGACAGTCATGCTCATTATTACTGTTTCCATGGTCCAGTATTCTGTAACTCACTGGTCTGTATACATTGTGCTTACAACTGGTTGGCCATAAGAAGTCTCATTCAGCTAGTTAGGTTTTGCAGACGTTATCGCCAAGCCAACATTTCTGTGGAATCTTTGCTGGCATTGAGGGGGTCACTGCCAGGCTACTTGTCATCCTCAGTGATTTGTTTACATCTCAATTTGTGAAGGGACCTATGACACAATGATCTCCATGTCACTTGGGATATACAGGTCCCTTTATTGATAGCCAGATTGTTTAGCTACACATACCATATCCCCCTGGTCCAGATGTTGAAGTGAGAGCACTGGCAGGCTGGGTGGACATGCTAATCACTGGCAGGCTAGGTGGACATGCTAATCACTGGCAGGCTAGGTGGACATGCCAATCACTGGCAGGCTAGGTGGACATGCCAATCACTGGCAGGCTAGGTGGACATGCCAATCACTGGCAGGCTAGGTGGACATGCCAATCACTGGCAGGCTAGGTGGACATGCTAATCACTGGCAGGCTAGGTGGACATGCCAATCACTGGCAGGCTAGGTGGACATGCCAATCACTGGCAGGCTAGGTGGACATGCTAATCACTGGCAGGCTGGGTGGACATGCTAATCACTGGCAGGCTGGGTGGACATGCTAATCACTGGCAGGCTGGGTGGACATGCTAATCACTGGCAGGCTGGGTGGACATGCTAATCACTGGCAGGCTAGGTGGACATGCTAATCACTGACAGGCTAGGTGGACATGCTAATCACTGGCAGGCTGGGTGGACATGCTAATCACTGACAGGCTAGGTGGACATGCTAATCACTGGCAGGCTAGGGGGACATGCTAATCACTGACAGGCTGGGTGGACATGCTAATCACTGACAGGCTAGGGGGACATGCTAATCACTGGCAGGCTAGGGGGACATGCTAATCACTGACAGGCTGGGTGGACATGCTAATCACTGGCAGGCTAGGGGGACATGCTAATCACTGACAGGCTGGGTGGACATGCTAATCACTGACAGGCTAGGGGGACATGCTAATCACTGGCAGGCTAGGGGGACATGCTAATCACTGACAGGCTGGGTGGACATGCTAATCACTGACAGGCTAGGTGGACATGCTAATCACTGACAGGCTGGGTGGACATGCTAATCACTGACAGGCTAGGTGGACATGCTAATCACTGGCAGGCTAGGTGGACATGCTAATCACTGGCAGGCTAGGTGGACATGCTAATCACTGACAGGCTAGGTGGACATGCTAATCACTGGCAGGCTGGGTGGACATGCTAATCACTGACAGGCTAGGTGGACATGCTAATCACTGGCAGGCTAGGGGGACATGCTAATCACTGACAGGCTGGGTGGACATGCTAATCACTGACAGGCTAGGGGGACATGCTAATCACTGGCAGGCTAGGGGGACATGCTAATCACTGACAGGCTGGGTGGACATGCTAATCACTGGCAGGCTAGGGGGACATGCTAATCACTGACAGGCTGGGTGGACATGCTAATCACTGACAGGCTAGGGGGACATGCTAATCACTGGCAGGCTAGGGGGACATGCTAATCACTGACAGGCTGGGTGGACATGCTAATCACTGACAGGCTAGGTGGACATGCTAATCACTGACAGGCTGGGTGGACATGCTAATCACTGACAGGCTAGGTGGACATGCTAATCACTGGCAGGCTAGGTGGACATGCTAATCACTGGCAGGCTAGGTGGACATGCTAATCACTGACAGGCTAGGTGGACATGCTAATCACTGGCAGGCTGGGTGGACATGCTAATCACTGGCAGGCTAGGTGGACATGCTAATCACTGACAGGCTAGGTGGACATGCTAATCACTGACAGGCTAGGTGGACATGCTAATCACTGGCAGGCTAGGGGGACATGCTAATCACTGGCAGGCTGGGTGGACATGCTAATCACTGGCAGGCTAGGGGGACATGCTAATCACTGGCAGGCTAGGTGGACATGCTAATCACTGGCAGGCTAGGGGGACATGCTAATCACTGGCAGGCTGGGTGGACATGCTAATCACTGACAGGCTGGGTGGACATGCTAATCACTGCTGTACCACGCTCTCTGTTAACTGTCACTTTATTTGTGCAGTTGTATTAGTTGGAATGTAGGCAAAGACACAGATACACATAGTTAGATCAGGTTCATATAATAACTCTCTCCGTAACGTATGTACCTGTTTGAATTGCATGCACACTTAACAAAATAAGCTTGCAGAACATTATCGCCAATCCAACATTAAGATAAGGAATAATGTTTTTGAGATTGATGACTTGCCATAATACATACGGACTACATGGTAAACTGTATTGTGAATGTTACGACACTGATGTTGTCATTGTATTTCACAGTGATGTGCACAGCGGGGACACACAGCAAAAACCATGTGTGTGAGAAGTGCCCAGTCGGCTTCTATCAAGACCTGGACGGTCAAATGTCTTGTAAGGAATGTCCAGAAGGCTTCACCGCACAGGACGTTGGACTGATGAATATTTCCGAATGCAATGGTGATTTTACAAATGGTTTCTTTGTAACGAGTAAGCTGTATCTTGGGACAGTCTCAGCGCTGTAATAATCCTTGTAACGAGTAAGCTGTAACTTGGGACAGTCGCCAATTTAATAAACCTTGTAACGAGTAAGCTGTAACTCGGGACAGTCTCACCACTAATAAACCTTGTAACGAGTAAGCTGTATCTCGGGACAGTCTCACCGCTGTAATAAATCTTGTAACGAGTAAGCTGTATCTCGGGACAGTCTCACCGCTGTAATAAACCTTGTAACGAGTAAGCTGTAACTCGGGACAGTCTCACCGCTGTAATAAACCTTGTAACGAGTAAGCTGTAACTCGGGACAGTCTCACCGCTGTAATAAACCTTGTAACGAGTAAGCTGTATCTCGGGACAGTCTCACCGCTGTAATAAACCTTGTAACGAGTAAGCTGTAACTCGGGACAGTCTCACCGCTGTAATAAACCTTGTAACGAGTAAGCTGTATCTCGGGACAGTCTCACCGCTGTAATAAACCTTGTAACGAGTAAGCTGTATCTTGGGACAGTCGCCACTGTAATAAACCTTGTAACGAGTAAGCTGTATCTCGGGACAGTCTCACCGCTGTAATAAACCTTGTAACGAGTAAGCTGTAACTCGGGACAGTCTCACCGCTGTAATAAACCTTGTAACGAGTAAGCTGTAACTCGGGACAGTCTCACCGCTGTAATAAACCTTGTAACGAGTAAGCTGTAACTCGGGACAGTCTCACCGCTGTAATAAACCTTGTAACGAGTAAGCTGTAACTCGGGACAGTCTCACCGCTGTAATAAACCTTGTAACGAGTAAGCTGTAACTCGGGACAGTCTCACCGCTGTAATAAACCTTGTAACGAGTAAGCTGTAATTCGGGACAGTCTCACCGCTGTAATAAACCTTGTAACGAGTAAGCTGTAATTCGGGACAGTCTCACCGCTGTAATAAACCTTGTAACGAGTAAGCTGTATCTCGGGACAGTCTCACCGCTGTAATAAACCTTGTAACGAGTAAGCTGTAACTCGGGACAGTCTCACCACTAATAAACCTTGTAACGAGTAAGCTGTATCTCGGGACAGTCTCACCGCTATAATAAACCTTGTAACGAGTAAGCTGTATCTCGGGACAGTCTCACCGCTGTAATAAACCTTGTAACGAGTAAGCTGTAACTCGGGACAGTCTCACCGCTGTAATAAACCTTGTAACGAGTAAGCAGTATCTTGGGACAGTCTCACCGCTGTAATAAACCTTGTAACGAGTAAGCTGTATCTTGGGACAGTCTCACCGCTGTAATAAACCTTGTAACGAGTAAGCTGTAACTTGGGACAGTCGCCAATTTAATAAACCTTGTAACGAGTAAGCTGTAACTCGGGACAGTCTCACCACTAATAAACCTTGTAACGAGTAAGCTGTATCTCGGGACAGTCTCACCGCTGTAATAAACCTTGTAACGAGTAAGCTGTATCTCGGGACAATCTCACCGCTGTAATAAACCTTGTAACGAGTAAGCTGTAACTCGGGACAGTCTCACCGCTGTAATAAACCTTGTAACGAGTAAGCTGTAACTCGGGACAGTCTCACCGCTGTAATAAACCTTGTAACGAGTAAGCTGTATCTCGGGACAGTCTCACCGCTGTAATAAACCTTGTAACGAGTAAGCTGTAACTCGGGACAGTCTCACCGCTGTAATAAACCTTGTAACGAGTAAGCTGTATCTTGGGACAGTCGCCACTGTAATAAACCTTGTAACGAGTAAGTTGTATCTCGGGACAGTCTCACCGCTGTAATAAACCTTGTAACGAGTAAGCTGTAACTCGGGACAGTCTCACCGCTGTAATAAACCTTGTAACGAGTAAGCTGTAACTCGGGACAGTCTCACCGCTGTAATAAACCTTGTAACGAGTAAGCTGTAACTCGGGACAGTCTCACCGCTGTAATAAACCTTGTAACGAGTAAGCTGTAACTCGGGACTGTCTCACCGCTGTAATAAACCTTGTAACGAGTAAGCTGTAACTCGGGACAGTCTCACCGCTGTAATAAACCTTGTAACGAGTAAGCTGTAATTCGGGACAGTCTCACCGCTGTAATAAACCTTGTAACGAGTAAGCTGTAATTCGGGACAGTCTCACCGCTGTAATAAACCTTGTAACGAGTAAGCTGTATCTCGGGACAGTCTCACCGCTGTAATAAACCTTGTAACGAGTAAGCTGTATCTTGGGACAGTCGCCACTGTAATAAACCTTGTAACGAGTAAGCTGTATCTCGGGACAGTCTCACCGCTGTAATAAACCTTGTAACGAGTAAGCTGTAACTCGGGACAGTCTCACCGCTGTAATAAACCTTGTAACGAGTAAGCTGTAACTCGGGACAGTCTCACCGCTGTAATAAACCTTGTAACGAGTAAGCTGTAACTCGGGACAGTCTCACCGCTGTAATAAACCTTGTAACGAGTAAGCTGTAACTCGGGACAGTCTCACCGCTGTAATAAACCTTGTAACGAGTAAGCTGTAACTCGGGACAGTCTCACCGCTGTAATAAACCTTGTAACGAGTAAGCTGTAACTCGGGACAGTCTCACCGCTGTAATAAACCTTGTAACGAGTAAGCTGTAACTCGGGACAGTTACACCGCTGTAATAAACCTTGTAACGAGTAAGCTGTATCTCGGGACAGTCTCACCGCTGTAATAAACCTTGTAACGAGTAAGCTGTATCTTGGGACAGTCGCCACTGTAATAAACCTTGTAACGAGTAAGCTGTATCTCGGGACAATCTCACCGCTGTAATAAACCTTGTAACGAGTAAGCTGTAACTCGGGACAGTCTCACCGCTGTAATAAACCTTGTAACGAGTAAGCTGTAACTCGGGACAGTCGCCACTGTAATAAACCTTGTAACGAGTAAGCTGTAACTTGGGACAGTCGCCACTGTAATAAACCTTGTAACGAGTAAGCTGTAACTTGGGACAGTTACCACTGTAATAAACCTTGTAACGAGTAAGCTGTATCTCGGGACAGTCTCACCGCTGTAATAAACCTTGTAACGAGTAAGCTGTAACTGGGGGTCGCCACTGTAATAAACCTTGTAACGAGTAAGCTGTAACTCGGGACAGTCGCCACTGTAATACACCTGTACATATAAATACTGAAATACACCAGTCACCAAGGACAGTTAGGACACTATTTCTGAAACCCATTAGTGGAAATGTCTAGGTGTCACATCGTGATGTTGATAGTTTTCAATATATATGTATAAGACCACTGAGATGGAGTACTGGAATAGTTAAATATTCATAAGAATGTTAGTGAAAATATTCCCTGAATATTCTAAAATTCACGCGAGTTTTATTCTGCTTTCTGCAGTGACATGCATGGCAGGAGCGTACATCAGCGACCACGTGTGTGTGAAGTGTCCAGTTGGCTTCTACCAGGATCTGCCGGCCCAGGCCTTGTGCAAAGGATGTCCAGACGGCTACACAACCTCTGACCCAGGAACAGTGACAGCTGACGAGTGCAGTGGTGGGTGCTGACAGTTCCAGTGTAGTTATAAACTACTTCATAGACTACATATCTTTCACTTGCTGTACCATTTCCTTATGCAACCCACTTGATCCCTGATGTTACCAGGTCCCTTCCTTAGTTGTGATAGGTGTCACTGCTCTGACGTCCTGTAAGGGTGCACAGTTATATCCCTATATAAGCCCTACTCTTGTCTAATGGTGCTGCTGACCTGGGACTTGGATGTGACGACACACCTGTTTCCTAGTCTTCTGTGTGGGGCATTCACTTTTAATATGCAGTCAGTCCACAGGATGCAGTAAACACGAATCACCGCCTTATTGTGTATAGCTTCCTATGATAATAATTTCACCTCTCATGAAACCATTTTCTCTGGTCAAACATCATGTCAACTTCTCTGGAAGAATTTATCCATGTGGCAACTGATGAACTAAACTTCGGACTAAAGTTATCTTAACAAAGATACCCACCACTCTCTGTTGTCATGTATGCTGCATACAGTTGAGTGAACTGAAACAAATAGAGTGAATGAATGGATCCAAGGTTCACTACATCAGCACAGTCTGAACCTAGGTTCTGTTGATTGAGCCTCCAGTGATCCAGTGATCTACTCACCAAGAGCAACCAGTCCCAACACCCCCAGCTTGGGTGTTTGGTGTTCTAATGACTGCGTCTCGTGTGTCACGTGTCAGTTGCCCTTTCATTCTTCTGGAAACTCCCACTAGATATGATGATGCATCAGTGGATTTAGATAGAACGTTTTGTAGATTCATTATCAGCCTGTACACACCAGCAGTTGTCAGGGTATGAGTGGTTGTTGCTAAGAAACTGTAAACCCTAAGCTGCATGTTTTTGTGTTTTCAGTGTTCCTTACAACATCACGTGATGGAGGACAGTTGTTCGGAATGGGTACGGTGACATTATCATAGGATAATGTATTATGTAATTCAAGCAATACTTGCATTATTGGTATAATTTCAGGGAGAAAAATCTTCTTAGTTTTGAGAACAAGTCACATTTGCTTATCATTTCCAAGTGACAATTTATCAATTAACTTGGTTTCTATTAAAAATAACTGTGAGAATGGCAACAATGTCTGAAATGAGTGTGGAAGGTTTCTTATTCAAAATGTGATATTCAATGTTTTTGCTATAAAAATGCAGCATGCACTGTCAGTCCACAGAGCAGCATGTGTGGCAGACTGCTGATTGGCTCAAACTGCACATGCCGCGTTGTGATAAAAAAGACTGATAGTGTTGCTTGTGATCTGAAAACAGCACTTGTGTAAATTTGTTTAAATATTGTAATACCATATTCATCAATTGTTTAAAAAGTCGTCCTGGTTTGGGCAGTATTTTAGAAAGATCTGTTATCATGTTTTATCATGGAATCTGTAATTTATTGCTTAATGAAAACCATTCAAATGTTGGGTTTTGCATTATTCCTGTGTGGGAATTGCAATGATGAATTTCGGCAATATTATGATGACTTAACAACATTGAACACCATCTTTGGCATTTGTTTAATTATTTGAGTGAATGTTTTTCTCCTGTCCTTATAATATACTGGGATAGTTCTGTTGACCAACAGGAACAGAGCATTTGTGGACAAACTGGAATGCTTGATGCTGACGTGTTGTGTTGTTTCTTGCCCCCAGGTGCTGCTATGACCATTGTGTGCAGCGTGGCAGTGTGTGTGGTTGTAGCCCTGGGCACCGTCGCTGCATGCGCCATCTACCAGAAGAAGAAGAAGTAAGTCACCTCCATGTCTCTGTCGCTACCAAATCACGGATTATGAAGTGATCTTGGATGAGGGAGGCAAAAACAATCATTGCATTTCTCAGACTAACATGATATATATATATATATATACCCAGTATTTAAATATTTATGTATTGATATATCTACTTTTATGGCAATAATTTGGCATCATGCCAGTTTCAAATTCTATGATGTGGCCAAAGTGCTGAGGTTCAACTGTTCTTCCTAGTGGCATGTTGTAATTACACAGATTTGTTTCACATACATTGCCTGTTAGCTGAACATTTGCTTAATTTTGTTGCAGACACGTTGCCGTTGGGACCAATTCCAAGAGGTGTGACACACCTGATAGACCTCCAACACGTGTTGCATGGATCTAGTGACACACCTGACAGACTTCCAACACGTGTTGCATGGATCTAGTGACACACCTGACAGATCTCCAATACGTGTTGCATGGACCTAATCACACACTTGACAGATCTCCAACACGTGTTGCATGGACCTAATCACACACCTGACAGATCTCCAACATGTGTTGGATGGACCTAATCACACACCTGACAGATCTCCAACACGTGTGGCATGGATCTAGTGACACACCTGACAGACCTCCAACACATGTTGCATGGATCTAGTGACACACCTGACAGACCTCCCACAGTTGCTACGTGGACCTAATAACACACCTCACCGACCTCCTCCATGTGCTGCATGGACCCATTGACACGCTTGAATAACTCCCATGCTGCATGGACCCAGTGACACGCATGGCAGACTGGACAGGTGTGTTATGTAGATCTCGTGAGTAGTGACACATTCACATGTGCTGCTTTGGCATAAATAAATGAAAGTTCTGTTGCCAACAGATGACCCTACTACACAGACACATCCAAGACATGATGAGATAGTGAGTCACATCATCCCAGACCAAGGGCAGTGACTACGTACACTGTCCCTGGTAGATCTATGCATTGTAAGGAATTGGCTGAGTGAACCCTGTAATAGACCTGGCTGTACTAGCCATGGACAGTGTAAACACAAATTCAACTCACACCCTAGATCCAAGACAAAGCCCTCGTCACACAGGAATCAAAATATATAACATGTTCCATTTAACCATTCACACGAGTCACTGAGCCATGTAATCACATAATTACATCTACTCTCAAACTCCACTGGAAATTGCCAGCAAGTGATGTTGGTTGAACTTATATTCATAATTTCACAAGATGTAACTGGTAGCGCCCCCTGGCAGTTGAAGATGAACTGGCACTGTTTTCAACGCACATATATGATAGATGTGTCAGTTGCTTGAGATACTGATTTTCTAATAACATGTGACGCTTTATTCACGGAAAACATCTAGTATAAATCCAACAAATACCCAGTGTTTGCTTTAATAACAGGACATGTCAATCTTGAAGAATGTCAATTCACATAAAAAAAACTGGCTAATAATGAATTACCAAATTATACAAAATAAATGTATTATTCACATCATCGCTCATGTATTGGTGCAAAATTTAGTAATGCATTTGTTTTGAAAAAATCCTGTTGTAAACTGTAGTGTGTGATATTCTCAAATACCAACTCTATCCAATGAGAAAGCAAGTCATGCTCATTGTGACACTGGTGCAGGTTGTGACGATGCACCTTTACCACACTGATTTGTGTGCATTCTGTGTTTTGTGACATTGCACATTGTTTTCATTTTGTTAGTTAAGAATGAGTACCAAATACTAGCACTGTCACGTGTTTACCTGGTAACATTAAATACCTAGCAGTTGCTTAAATTATGAAATATTACTTAAAATATGTTTCAATGTCTTTTGCAGTTAATTTGGGCATACATCATTGCAAATCTTGGTTTCAGTGTTGCTTATTTCTGTGCTTATTTCTTACATGACTGTTTCTGTAGTAGTTTTGCTGTATTGACTGAAGCTTTATATTTTGGTAGATTGATATATTACATTTTGATAGATTTCATTCAAAACGTAAACAACTATCATCCTCATTGTTCATATTTACATTATATGCCTATTTGTGAAAACGAAATATTAAACCAATATGATAAAAATAACACTTGCCAACAAATTGCCTTAAAATAGTCTAACTGCTGTGTATTTATATATTAATTTATATGGTGGTTATTAATTATTCTTTCAGCGATCTGCACAATAGTATTACTTTTTGTGAAGTTATGTGTTTAGCACTCTTTCAAGGAAGACACAGTTATGTCATGTCAAGATGCAGCTTTAGAGTAAGCAAAAGATAAAACGATAACACCTAAACAAGTTCACAACTATCGGAAATAACTACCGCGTTTGGTAAGGCTGACATCGTGTTTGTGATTCATACATACCGGTAGATACAGAGTACTGTATGTTAGTATTTACTCGGGCTGATCTTTGCTGTGTTTGTGGTTTGAAAATAAATACTACTGCATGTAATGCCAGTTAAATTGTATTGATTGTGTGGGAAACTAATAAACTGGTGTTGTAGCAAAATTTACTGTTCTGTTACTTGGAATTATCAGGGATGGTAATTATCAATAGAATGTTCATTGAATGAGTTGTGTTGAGTGAGATAGCTAGAAGATTGGCTGGTGGATTGTGTCATTTGCTGGTTAGTGACTTAATGTGCTCGTTGATTGTTGTAAACAGCAAGTTCTTATATAGTGCAGTATCCAGTCATTAGCACTGCTCCGAGCACTTTGTTGTTATTCTTTACATACTGGCAGACCTGCTAAACCAAATACTATAGTCACTTCTTGGGGAAGCATTCAGCTACACTGCAATTTATTCACGATGACTATTCATACACAAATACCCACCAATCTTTATAGCCAGGTACTCATCCAGCAGAGTGAACTGGAGCAATGTAGAGTGACCAAAATTGTCCAAGGTTAGACATGACTACATAGTATTCGAAAGTGGGCTCTCTCAATTGAAAACGCAATGGTATAGCCACTGACTCACTCGACTGGCTGTGTGGTTGATATTCTTGACTGTCTGGCTGACAGTCTGCCGACAGTTTTGTTGAATGCCTGTCTGGTTGTCTGGTTGTTTGCTAGTCCAGTGCCTACCACAATTATAGGATATTCATGTTGTACAATCTCACATCTACTTCTGACAACATTGAACAATTACTGCATCACTCATCATTGCATACCTACCATACCAACAGACTGTGCCTTTGAGCAGGAAACGTGGCATCATGTATGGAGTCAACAGAACGTATCACGGTATGCAAAAGGTAATTTCGATATAAAACACCATTGGAATGAAACAAGTTCGGAAGGATTATGTTGGGTATTTCAGTTCACAGTGTAATTATTCTACAGAAGCAAAGGAGTATAGCAGTAACGTACTTGGTACTGAAACATGTCATGGTTCCTTTCAATTTAAAGTAGCATCTTTATTTGAGGGAAGGGATTGAAGAAAAAGAGCAAAGGATAGATAGATGGAATGGGAAACAGTTGCTAGAGGAAATAGTACATGAAAAAAGTGAAAAGAAGAAGATAAAATTGAAGAACGAACTCACAGCCAATCCCACTCTTGACAATTTAACAAGATTGCCACCTAGAGATTCAACTCTAGATGGCAGGTGGACGGAAGCTGTTTGGCTTATCGATAGTCCAACCTATCTAGCTAAGTATACCCCGCCCATCGTAGGTACATGTCGATTTTATTTTTAAATATATTAACACTACTAGCACCTAGTGCCACCTACGCAATCAGCTGATAAATTGTTCCATTAATTTACAGTTCTTTGTGAAAATGAAAAATTTCTAATATCTAGTCTATACTGCTTCTTTGCTAATGTAACTCCATGTCCTCTAGTCCTTCTCTCTTCCTTGACCGTGAAAAAAATATTTCTATCAATATTTTCATACCCATTCAATATTTTAAACACCTCAATCTGATCTCCTCTCAATCTATGTGTAAGCTAGTCGAACGACGGTCTTTTGGTATTCAATACGTTTATTGAGAAAGAATACGCTCCCAGAGGGCGGCACGCTCCTCTAATAACTCGCTCTCGCACCACTTGGCGGAGCCGGCGCCAATTGCTGGCAAACCCGCTTATCAGGCCCCTGGTTATATACTGGGTTACTGGGTACAAGTGTTGACAGGTCGCTAGATGTAGTTGCTGACCAGTCGCTGGCCCAGGGCAAACTGCGCCTCAGCAGTTGTCCAGCTCGCCCAGCTGAGCGTGGCCTTATACTACAGTGCCCTCTGGCGACTATCAGTATCCACCAGGGTTACATGTCCCCCAACTTAAAAATTTAGCCGACCGCGGCTAACGAATAGAACTTAAATTGAAACCTTATAGGTGAAATTAGTTATCTAATACCGATCTCGGTTCTCTATGTGGGTTACTGTGATGACCCGCATTACGTCTCGTTGACCGACGTAGAGGTGGTGCTGGAGGGTTTAACTGCCTCGCTATTGTTCGGGTGAGACGTAATTGTCACTTTGTACAATGGGACTGTTACCTCACTCTCATGGCCTAATCTACTCTGCCTGTTCACTGTCTCAGGAAAACAAACCCGCAAGTCTTTACGATTAATCACGCGTTTCTTATGTCCCCTCTCGGGTACGACAACGTAAGTGTCCTCCAACTGTCCCGACACTACACACACTGTCGGGTCCCAGGCATCCCCAATTTTGTTACGTCCTTTCACCCTATTGCGTAAGTGTACATGGTCTCCAATTTGCAGTGTATCTTCCCTCGTACGCTTGTCATAAGTCGCCTTTCGATTTGCTCTGTCTAACTCCAGTTGTTCCGTCGCTTTAGCATTTTGTGCCATTCTACAGTAAAGTGTATTTTTCAGCCAAAAAAGTTTTCAAATTTATTTTTGCTTAATTTATCCAAAACATTGTTATTAAGATAGACCAAGGTGTCGACCTCAATGGCCAACAGTCAGCAGCGATCGATATTAACACACTTAGCCGATGTGTTCATTTAAAAACACTTACCATCGCCGCATGTCTTAACCATAACGAAACTGGACATGTTAATTATATGCCAATAATGTCATACTTTAAAGTGGCATGCTTAAAGTAATGCTATTTTTCGATTACATTGATATCAACATTCGAACATTAGATGACAAATGTGGTAGTATAACGTATTTTTTTGTAATTATACTGACACAGAGTATCAGGATATGATTTGTCCCATAACCTGGTTATTTGGTTTCATATAGTTATGCAGAATACTCGGGAAATACCTCTGATCAAAAGCTAGATACCTGAAATGATTACTTAGGACAGTTACACATCAGAAAAATATTAAATGTTTGTACTGTATTGTATTACTATAAAAAAGTAATAATGTATAACTTGTGTTATGGCTAAGACAAAGCGTTATGGCTAAGACATTATTGTTATGGCTAAGACATGTATTCGTATATATACGCCTAATTTGACGAAAAATGTTGGTTTTACATAATTGCATAATAATACTGTGTATGTGCGGGTGTGTGTATGTGTGTGCGCGCGCGTGCGCGTGCGCGCATGCATGTGTTTATTATAGAACTTGCTATTTTCTTTCAATATCAAATAAACATTGATTATGAATGCAGAACAGACATGTTATTATTCGAAGATAACTTTATTAAAAGCCACATATCAAGGGGTAGAAATAACTCAACAATTTAGGTAGCCATCCGGGCTACTAGCTTGACATTTCTGGTAGCCCACACCCATATCTGGTAGCCCAAAATGTCTAAATAAATTACTCAGTATATAACTCACTAACTAAAATTGTGGACAAGGTGGTGTTTTTGTTGAAGCGTTGTCGCTCTCTTGTGGGGGCCTCTGTTGCATTACTTTTGTTTTAGTAAATATCAGTTTAGCACGAATCATCGTTTAGCATGCAATAACGGGCAAAAGTAGAAACTTAGTCAACTGCAGCACTTGGTTTGTGGCATTATGGATGAATAAAAACCGATCAGAAATCCAATTTCTTGTCAGGTCATATCAACTATTCTAAAACGAAACACTTGTGTTGCTTTGTAATAACTATTTTAATGTATAAAAGTTCTACTATATTTAGTAGAACAACGCAGATATTTTGCTATGTATATTTAACATGTATTTACAAATATTGTGTTGATGAAAGGCATCTGTATTTGTTAAGTTTCCCACTAAAATAATGTGGCATACGGCCATATCCAAATTGCGTAATAATAACATTAACTTGTATAACACCATGTATATTAAAAATATATTGTTTAAAGGTAGTTCCCCTTTTTGACATTTGAATACAGCATCGATAAAGTTATTATTGTAAAACATAAAATCAATATAATTTAGCAGTGCTTGTACTCAGTTGTATGTGCACATTTTACCCATATTATAAAACAATTTTGAATGATTCAATTAATCAATTTAATATCCTCAAATGTGTTGTCTAAATTGCACATGTATTATTGATTATTGTTTATTATAATATAGATACTAGGCTTACATACTTTAACATGTTTTAACATCTATTAATTTGCATTTCCTCCGATATGTTCGTTGAGCCAACTTCCATTTCCGTTTATGATTCCTTTTATCTCTTTCCGACATTGTCTGCGTTTGCAGAGGTTTCACTTCCTTTCGCTTATTTCTCCGATCCTTTTCCTTAGCCAAATACGCGGCATGCTTTGTTGGTGGCGCTAGTACTTTCTCCATTTGCTTTCTTTGTCTTTCATTGTTGCTCATTGCCTTTTTCTTTCGTGCAATCTTCTTTCAGCAATCTGTACATACGCCATGCTTCATTACGTGAATGCCATATATGTTAGTGTATTTTATTATGTTTATCTTCACTATAGTATAGTAGTCAAGTGGTATGTATACATGTATATATATACATATATATATATATATACACACACACATATATATATATATATATATATATACATGGTGTATATACACATATATATCTAATTTATATATATATATATATATATATATATATATATATATATATAAATTAGATATATATATATATATATATGTATATATATTTATATATATTTATATATTATATGATATCAGATACCGTGTGTGTATGTGTGCGGTATGCGTGATTGCGTACATACGTGTATGCGTGCGTACGTACGTGCATGCGTGCGCGCACACACGAGCGTGGTAATGTGCATCTATGACTATGTACTATGCTCTATACATATAATTGTTGTACTAAGCTACATAATTTACACTGTAATTCTTTGTATTTTAATATGTTGTCTTAGCCATAACGAAGTTGTCTTAGCCATAACATATTGTTTTGTTATGGCTAAGACGTTATGGCTCAGACAATATTTTTACAAATTGACCTCTGTCACTCTGACTCGCTTGAAGTATGTTTCAGCGACATACCATGTTGGTATGTAAACAATTCCACATAACTTGTATATTCTATATGTTATGCTAATAAAAAGTTACATAACATTTAGCACGTCATGGCTCAGACAGGTAGAAAACCTACGCGGCGAATTTCAGTCAAACAAGCAATATTTTGAGAAGGTATATCACAAACGTTGCCACCAAACATGTGTTTTTTTACAAAAGAGAGTAAAATAGGTTACTGCTGCAACAGTTATGGTTTGTACCAGTTTCAACCATTTCGAGCATTGGCACTGTTCTTGAAACGTTATGGCTAAGACACAATATCCATGGGACAAACTGTCAAACTCAATATCTTTTTTAATATTGACATTTCCTTAAACATATCCGGTAAAATATGATTGCTAAATAAATGCAATTAGTCTGCATTAGCATCAGAAGTAAGCTGCTGTTAAGCAAACACGCAATATTAAAGGTTAAAGTACAAATATATTAGATGGGACACGTTATGGTCAAGACATTCCAGCATGTCAAATTGAAAAAAAACTATCAAATGACTGAATATCTGTTATTGTAGTGACTTAGCATATTGGGGGGGATTATAGCAAACATACAACAGCATTCGTTTTTTTGTGTTAAGCGGTTCTTGAAAATTAAAAGCTTGGGACAAGAAAATACAACTTACTGTAGAATGGCTTATAAGCGCTTTTCAACTTAGATTGATTGGTAATCAACCCAGTTCATGTTGGTCCCACGAACCGTTTGAGACTGGAGTGTCTCGTCGTTGTGCAATCTGATATCGATTGGCAAGCGTGGAACACGACCGAACATCAAGTAGAAAGGACTAAATCCCGTGGCAGCATGAGGTGTTACGTTGTACGCATAGCCATAGGTAAGTTCCGGTAGGTGGTCTGGCCACTTGGACTTCTGAGCTGGTGTCAGAGTGCGTAACAATCCGTGCATTGTCCGATTATATCTTTCGCACTGCCCGTTTCCCATGGGATGATATGGCGTTGTGCGTGATTTGTCGACAGCGTAGATCTTGTATAACTCCGTGTCGATTTTAGCATCAAAACATCTTCCTTGGTCCGAGTGTATCCGGAAGGGCACTCCGTAGCGCAGAAACCATTCACGTACTAGTGCTTTGCCTTTGGCCACTGTCTGAGCTGTTTGGTTTCTAGTCGGCACTGTTATTGTGAATTTACTGTACACATCGATCGGTCATGACCAGTACATTCTCAATTCCGTTACTAGCGGGTTCGAGTGTCGTGAAGTCAATTGCTACTACCTCTAACGGTTCCTTGGCGACAATGCTATGCATAGGAGTCCGTACTTTAAAATGTGGCATCTTTGCTAGATTACAACGTCCACACCTGGCAATCAAATTATGGATGTCTGAGCGTAAATTCGGCCAATAGAACCTTGCCCGCACTAATTTCTCGACCCTATCTATGCCTTGATGTCCCATCCGATCATGTAATTCCTCTAATACTTCCTTCCTCATGGAACTTGGAAGCAACAACTGGTTTACTGTGTCTCCACTCGTGGGATCTGTCATTGTTCTGCACAATCGGCCAGAACAGATGTGTAGGCGGTTCCACCAGGGTTACATATGTTTCTGGGGTTGTTAAACCACATTCTATTAGACGTATTTCATAACTAATATTCCTGAGTTTTGGTATCATTTTGGTTGCTCTCCTTTGTATTCTTTCTATCAATATCCATTTTGCGATATGACCTCCATGCATGTACACAATATTCTAAATGAGGCCTAATTATTGTTTTATACAGCGGTATTATTAGTTCTTTTTCTTTGTACACTATATTTCGCCTAATTAATCCACGAATTTGGTTTCCCTTCGCTGCTGCAATTCCACACTGCTCTGATACTTTCACTAATAGTTAGCCCTAAGTCCTTTTTCTATAAGGTAGTATTTAGTACAGTACCACCCATTGTAAAATGTGCATCTTCATTCCCATGTCCTGTGTGGAGGAACTTAAACTTTCCAAAATTAAACAGCATTTGCCACTTCTCAGACCATTCTGTCAACTTATTAAGATCATCTTGTAAATGCTGTCTATCTGTATCACTTATAATTTTCCTAAACACTTTTGTGTCATCCGCAAAATTCAACACCTTGCTTGTAATGTCATCATCCAAATTATTGATATATATATATATATATATATATATTAAGAATAAAATAGGTCCTAATAATGATCCCTGCGGTACTCCACTCAAAACTAATTTCCAGTTTGAGACCTCCCCATCAACTTCTACTCTTTGTCTTCTATCAATAAGCCATTTTCTAATAGTTATAATCATACAATTTCCTATGGAATGGGCCTTTTGTTTAAGTAGTAATCTTTGCCATTGGTGCGGCACTTAGTCAAAGGCATTTTAAAAATCTAAGTAGATTATATCTATTGGTGATCTCTCATCTACTCACTTTGTAACATCTTCCAAAAAACATAACATATTTGTTAAGCATGACCTGGCTTTAAAAACCCATTTTGAGATGGGTTTATCATTTTATTTTTAACAAGACAATCAACCAAGTGATCTTTAATTAGTCTTTCTAATAGTTTGCAAATCACCGATGTTAAACTCACTGGTCTATAGTTCTCTTTCTTGTTTCTCGAACTTTAAAAAAATAATAAGGTCTACTGTTTGCTTCTTTCCATTCTAACAGAACTATTCCCTCCTCTAATGACAAATTGAACACTAGCTGTCGCAAGCGGTATGCTGATTTGTTCTACAATTTCCAATAGTAATTTGGGAGGAATCGCAATTACTATAGGTGATTTATTATTCTTCATATCTCTGATTTTCATAGCTCCCATTGTTGGGGTTACAATTAGTTTATTATTAGTCCTAAATTAGTCCTAAATAGTCAGACTCTCTCCCTTCGAACTTAGTGTCTAGTAGGCCTACTGGTAATATACTTTCAATTCAATTCAATAACTTTATTCCAGAATTCAACAGAGCACATACAGCAAGTATATGTGACTCTGAGGTCCATATGTTACATTAAACACACAATATGTGCAGTATATAAAAGTACAGAACAGTGTATAAAAGAAACACACAGTTATTTCAATCAAGTGTGTATATACAAAAGCTTGTTCCAGTGTTTACGGATCCTGGAAGTGAATCTTAAGCTAGAAGTTAGTATGTCATTTAAAATATAGTTAACAGAGCTATCAATTCTACACATAAATCTATACACCATATTCCTAATAACTGATTGGCAGCATTGTACATCAAACACAGTGCATAGCAGGCTAGTACTTTCAAATTTTGACATACCAATAAACAACTTTAAAAAATATTATGATATGCAATATGCAACCTATTTAATGTGGATTTTTTATAATTCCACCAGAATTGCACTCCATACATGGGTGAGCAATATGAACGAAACAGTGTGAGTTTAACCTCTAGGGAGCACATACTAAATTTTCGCAATATAATATTTCCTTGTACATACAGAGTTCTGCGTTGTCTATTAATATCATCATCATCTGAAAGATCATCTGAAATATAGTTTCCAAGATATTTATATGTAGCTACAACATGCAGAGTAACCCCTTTTATGTTAAATTCAGGGATAGAACACCCTTTTAAGGTCGCATATCTAAATATCATAACTGCACTCTTCTTAGCATTGTATTTCACATCATGGCTCATTCCAAATGTCTCACATTCACGTAGTAGCTGGCATAGTCCTGCCAATTGTTAATGATGCTGATCAGTTTATGTGTACCAACAGTGACTTGTATACACTGATCTAATTTTGTTTAGATCAGTGCTTGTATACGCCTGTGACGTCAACGGAAGTGACCGTTAAATATAGCGTACAATAAACCGCCCTCCGTTTATGACGCAGAAGAGTCTTCAGTCTTACTTATATCCCGTTCATCTTATATCTAATCTTGTTAGCGTAAGAAGCAACAAAGGCGCTAACAAACATGGTGGCAGCGGTACACTCGAATTTGTCGTCCTAACTGCTGAGTTAGGGACGTGAACTTTGCTCGATGATCGAACAGCTACAGTGAGTAGTTTGTCACCGCACAATAACGGGACTCGCGTGACCTTAGCTGGGAAACTACCCAGGTCACCGCCCTCGCCCTGTACTGATTACAGGCACGTCCGCTACGATGGCTCAGCCTCCGGCCGCCGCAGCCCAGCCGCCCGTCGCTGCTCCGCCAGCCCCGCCCCAGGCGCACTTCAACGCTAAGCCGCCCGAACCTGTCAAACTTGGCAGTGATGCAGCCGCTAACTGGAAACTGTGGAAGCAGTTGTGGTCCAGCTACGCTGTTTTCGCCGATATCGACGACGCGTCACGTACCGATGACTTCCGGAAAGCGCTGTTCATTTCGACGATGGGTATCGAAGGACTACAGATATACAACGCTTGCGACCCTGCCGACACCGACACGATCGCCATTATCATCGGTAAGATGGATGGCCACATCTTGGGGCAGACTAATGAGACTTTTGAACGATACAAGTTCAATACACGGGCGCAACACTTGGGACGAAACGACTGACACGTATGTAGCGGCACTGAAAAACCTGCGGAAAACGTGCAACTTCTGCGACTGCTTGCAGGACAGTCTACTGAGAGACCGCATTGTTTTCGGCGTAAAGGACGGCAACACTAGGAAACGTCTATTGCAAGAACGCAACTTGGACCTTCACAAATGTATAGACATATGCCGCACATATGAAAATACTGCATCACAACTGAAGGTGATATCGGGAAATGCCGAGGACGTCCACAGATCGAGTTGAACAAAAACCCGTGCGACCAATGCGACACGGAGCAGCACCAAGAAATGCGAGACAAACATTTCGTCCACGCATTGACTGCAAGTTTTGTGGTCGAAACCACGAACGTAAAAAGGAGTCGTGTCCTGCGTGGGGACAAATGTGCAAGAAATGCAGAGGAAAGAACCACTTCGCAAAAGTATTGCGCACCGGACATTCGCAGAAAGACTCATGGCGTCACTGGAGAATATCCACACAGCAGTCATGCCGATGACTATGAGGATAACTGTATCTTGTCTGTGGAGACTGAGGCCATGCACTCCGTGTCAACTCACCCGACTGGTCCGCTATACACGGAAATGCGACTTCCTGACGGAAAGCCACTGCGAATGCAGATTGACAGTGGAGCTACTGTCAATGTCATGCCCGCGAAGCATGTCGGCTCTGCTAAGTTAATGCACTCAGACGTCCAACTGAGGATGTACAACAAGGCAACTGTGAAGCCACTGGGTAAGTGTCGTCTGCATGTGGTTAACCCGGTCAACAACCACAGATATCAAGTCGAGTTCCAGGTCGTTGAGGAAAATCTCACACCTCTACTGAGCAGGAAGGCTGCAGAGAGGATGAACCTGATCACGGTCAACTACGCAAACTTCAAGCAACTGCACGTTGTTGGTAGAGCGAACTGTGAAGCTATCACAGACGAGTTCAAAACAGCGTTTGAAGGCGCATCAATTGGATGTCTGCCAGGCACTGTCAGCTTGAAGACTGAAGACGGAGCGAGGCCAGTGCAGTGTCCTCCACGACGTGTGCCAATAGCGTTGCAAACTAAACTGAAGGAAGAACTGGATGATCTCGTGATGAGTAACGTTATCACGCCTGTCACTGAACCGACTGAGTGGTGCTCCCAAATCTCCATTCAAACTAAGAAAAATGGCACCCTGCGTGTATGCATCGACCCGAGGCCGCTCAATGAAGCTCTACGAAGAGAGAGAGGTACCCCCTGCCAACAATTGAAGACGTCCTCCCAGAGCTATCTCACGCAAAAGTGTTCAGCAAAGTAGACCTATCTCATGGCTACTGGCACTGCAAACTAGATAAGGCAAGCAGCTACCTTACGACCTTCATTACTCCGCATGGAAGGTACCGATGGCTACGTCTGCCATTTGGCACGAAGGTCAGCTCGCAGATATTTCAGCGAAAGCTGAATGATAATCGTGTAGGCCTCAAGGGAATCGTCTGTGTGGCAGATGACATCCTGATATACGGCGACTCGGAAGAACAACATGACAGCAACCTCAGAAATCTACTGGCGAGATGCAGAGAAAACGGCTTAAAACTCAACAAGGAAAAGAGTATGTTACACACCTCACAACTGAACTTCCTAGGCCATGTTGTCACCGACAAAGGACTGCGACCAGACTTGAAGAAAGTGGAAGCCATTCTGCGTATGCCCAACCCCACTGACGTAGAAGCAGTGCGCCGTCTGCAAGGCATGATCACCTACCTTGCTAAATTTCTCCCGCGACTCTCTACTATCATTGAGCCAATACGACGACTGACTCGCCAGGCCTGCAACTGGGAATGGGGAGAAGAGCAAGAGACCGCGATGAGTCAGCTGAAGAGACTACTCACAACTGCACCTTTGCTGGCGTACTATGATCCAGCAAAGAAACTGACCATCCAGTGTGATGCCTCGAGCACTGGTCTTGGTGCAGCACTGATGCAAGAAGGCAAACCTCTCGCATACGCCAGTCGAGCGCTCTCTGACAGAGAAGTAGGCTACGCTCAGATAGAAAAGGAGTGTCTAGCCATAGTCTTCTCTCTCGAACGTTTCCACCAATACACGTTTGGTCGAGAAACAACATTATTCACAGACCACAAGCCACTTGAGACAATTGTCAAGAAGCCCTTGCACAAAGCACCGAAGCGAATCCAAGGCATGCTCCTTCGATTGCTACAGTGTGACATCGAAGTCACCTATAGACGAGGCAAGGAGATGCACATTGCTGATGCTCTATCTCGAGCATATCTCTCCAACGGCAATGACAGACAAGGACAGTTCTCACAGATCAACGCCTTCAAGCATCTGTCTATCGGCCAATCAACACTGCAGAAACTACGTGTTGCAACTGACGATCCTCAATGGCTGGCCGGACAGCAAGGCAGACATGAACGCAGAATCTCCTCGTACTTTGCCATGAGAGACGAACTGGCAATCCATGATGGACTCATCTTCAAAGGAGAACGCGTGGTCGTACCGCAATGCGAAAGGAAATAAAGCACACCTGGGAGCTGACAGCATGGTACGACGTGCACGAGTGTGCATATTCTGGCCAAGAATGTCAGCAGACATAAAACAAGTCGCAAATGACTGCGAAGCTTGCCAGAGCCTGGCTAAATCTCTACCCAAGGAGACACTCATGCCGATCGAAGCAACTCGTCCTTGGGAATAGGTGGGGACTGATCTGTTCACCTGGGACAACAAAGACTACTTGCTCACCATCGACTACTTCAGCGGCTGGTGGGAAGTTGACCGACTCTACAACACGACGACTACTGCCGTGATTCGTGCTCTGAAATCACACTTCGCTCGCTGGGGAATTCCGTCTACCATAGTCAGTGACAACGGACTGCAGTACACTGGCGACAAGTTCCGTGAGTTTACAGCTGAATGGGACACTGAACACTGCACAAGAGCACCCGGGCATGCCAACGCAAATGGTAAAGCAGAGTCGGGTGTGAAGGCTGCTAAGTGTGATGGTATGCCAATGTAAATGCATAGAACGACATATGCAGTCCAAGAGATCAGTTTTGGAAGATGACGAGACTCGAGGTCGATCGCTGTTATCCCTCTCTCTGCTTGTAATTGTAATAAAGTGATTTGTTCAGTACTTCTGGTGTCGAATCAGATATGCATGAATGTGAGATGAGTCGGACAATCCGACTACACAGATGTCAGGCCAAGACGACACGTTTCATGGTGGCAGCTACGGTTGAATCCGGCGCTTACGAGATTCGTAAATAGGTCAACACGCACACGGCACCGTCGAGTCGACGCTGGCCAGCTCCGATTTGTTGTTCTCACTGAGTAAGTGATATACATTGCCATTAATAGGCAGCCATGGGTGATCTGTCAGGTATAGAGCCGCCCCGCATGAACTGGTTAGCCACTGATTTACCCACGGAGTTTCGTTCATTCCGTCAATATTGCGAACTGATTTTCAGTGGGCCCTTTGCTGAAAAAGGGCAAAGTGAACGAGTGACCTACATCCTGCTATGGGTAGGACAGGAGGGTCGGCGAATGTACAATACGTGGGACCTCAGTGAAACTGATAAGAAAGACGTTGAGGTCATTTGGGCTAAATTCCAGGCTCTGATAGAACCCAAGTCTAATTACAGGCTGAGCCGTTTTCATCTGCAAAAATTCAGGCAGTTGAGCTCTGAGACAGTTGACGAATTCATGACACGCTGCAAGACGCAGGCGCGTAAATGCAAGTTCCGTGATACTACAGAAACCGAGGAGAGGTTGATCGAACAGTTAGTAGTGGGTGTCCGGCACGGGAAAGTGCAAGAAAAGCTACTGTGCCGTGATGAGACACTAACACTTGACGCGGCGATGGACGTTGCTAGAACGCATGAAGCAACACTGGCTAATATGCAGCAGTTCTCAGGAGACGCTAGCAGCATCAGTCACGTCAGCCGGTCGCGGAGAACACATGAGCCAAGCGGACGTCGAGAGGAGGCACCTACGTGCGCAAAATGTGGACGTCATCATGCGCCCACAGATCGATGTCCAGCAGAGGGCAGTAAGTGTAATGCATGTGGTAAACTAAATCACTGGCAGCGAGTATGTCGGCAGGCTACAGGTTGGACGTCTGGCACAGGAGGAAGACGACACTCTTCTGGGCGACCAAGATCCCGAGCTAGGTCAAGACGAAGGACCAACCGAGATGAGCGCCAACGAGGTGGTGTCCACTCCATCAGTCAAGACGCCAGATTCGATCAGCTCAGCGACAACTTCGAGCCGCTTGCTTCTAATACCGTCAACATCAACGCCGTCGAGAGGGACGAAGTATATGCGACTCTCGGGATCACGCTGAAAGACAGGCCTGACACCCCAGCGACACTTCGTGTCAAGGTCGACACAGGTGCGCAGGGTAACGTAATGCCGCTGAGGACGTTCCAGCGCATGTACCCGTCAAACATCGACACAGAAGGAATACCTGTGCGAGGCAGCCTTGAGCATCGAGCTACGATCCTAACTGCCTACAACGGACAATCGATCCGGCAGTACGGTACTACGCGACTGAAGTGTGTGCATGAGACAACCACACACGAAGCAGAGTTCTTTGTTGCTGACACGCCAGGTCCAGTGATCTTGGGACTACCTTCCTGCCGCAAGCTCAACTTGGTGACCTTGAACTGTGCAGTCAGCGAACATCCACCGCCGTTGAACTCGAAGGAAGATCTCCAGCGGCTGTATCCAGATTGTTTTAAGGGCATCGGCAAGTTCCGCGAAACGTTCCACATCACACTAGACCCTGCTGTGACCCCAGTCGTACATGCGCCCAGACGATGTCCGATCCACATCAAAGACGACGTGAGGAATGAGATCAACCAGATGGTAGAACTCGGGGTGATCGAGAAGGTCGAGGAGCCTACAGATTGGGTATCTAGCATCGTATACAGCAGGAAGTCGAACGGAAAGTTACGCATCTGCTTGGATCCCAAAGACTTGAACACAGCTATCAAGCGTCCGCACTACCCAACACCGACCTTGGAGGAAATTACCCACAAGCTTGCTGGGTCAATGATCTTCTCCAAGCTAGACGCACGTCACGGATACTGGTCCGTGCAGTTAGACGACGAGTCTAAGCGTCTGACAACGTTCAACAGTCCCTTCGGCCGGTACTGTTTCAGAAGACTACCGTTTGGCCTGAACCTCAGCCAAGACGTGTTCCAGGAGAGGATGGACTGCATCCTTGAGAAGTGCCCAGGAACGATAAGTATTGCTGACGACGTGGGTGTGTTCGGGAAGACAGAAGCCGAACACGACAAACATCTGCACAACTTGATGAGAGTAGCACTGCAGCATGGGCTGGTGTTCAACATTGATAAATGCGACATCAAACAGGCGAACATGAAGTTCTTCGGGTTGGAATTCAGCGCAGACGGCGTACGTCCAGACCCAGGCAAAGCCGCGGACATCCAGCGAATGAAAGAACCGCAAAACGTCGCACAACTTCAGGAATTTCTGGGCATAGCCACGTACATGTCGCCATTCATTCCAAACATGTCGCAGCAAACCGCAACCCTGCGTGATCTAGTGAAGAAGGACGCCGAGTTCATCTGGGCGGAATCTCACAACGCAGCGTTTGAAGCGACGAAGTCTCTCATCTGTCGTGAAGTGACCCTTGCGTACTTCGACCCACAGGCTGAGAGTGTCATCCAGGTCGACGCATCCAGCCGAGGACTCGGCGCTGTTCTCATTCAACACGGGAAGCCCATCGCGTTTGCCAGCAAGTCACTTAGTGATTGCGAACAGCGATACGCCAATATTGAACGTGAGATGCTCGCAGTCGTCTTCGGCTGCGAGAAAAGTTCCACATGTATGTCTACGGAAAATCGTTCGTTCTCGAGTCGGACCACAAACCTCTCGAGATGATCAACTTGAAGAATCTTGCAGCAGCACCGCAGAGATTACAGAGAATGTTCCTTCGAGTACAACCGTATGACTTTGTGTTACGCTACAAGCCAGGAAAGCAAATGATGCTGGCCGACGCCATGTCAAGACAACCGAGTAGCGAGTCGACGCAGATCGACCTTGACATACAAGTGTCATTCGTACAGTTTTCAACGCAGAAACTACAGTCGATCAGAGAGGCGACACAGGCCGACGATGAACTGTGTGCGCTGAGAGCCGTCATCCTGGATGGATGGCCAGATAGCCAACGCCACCTAGCTGCACCGTTGCGACCCTACTGGTCATGCCGAGACGAGTTGGCAGTTGAGGACGGTCTTATCATGAAGGGCGACCGTCTGGTGATTCCCCTAAGTCTACAGGCGGAAGTGTTGAGCAAACTGCACGAGGCTCACCAGGGCATAGAAAAGACCCGGCTACGAGCGAGGTCCTGTGTCTACTGGGAGTCGATCAACAAGGACATCGACGACATCGTGAGGAAGTGCGACGCGTGTCAACGGTTACAGAAACGTCAGGCGCACGAGCCGCTGATGCAGCATGAGTTACCGACACGTCCGTGGCAGATCGTCGGCACAGACCTGTTTGCCATACGAGAGGACACGTATCTTCTCATCTGTGACTACTACTCGAAATTCCCTTTTGTCTACCGCATCGAGGGGAAGGTGACAAGTGACCGCATCATATCGAAGATGAGTGAGGTGTTTGCGGAGAATGGATCGCCAAGCAAGGTTGTGAGCGACAACGGTGGACACTATAGCAGTCAGGCTTTTCGAAACTTCGCCGCCGAGTGGTGCTTCGACCACGTAACGTCCAGCCCACACTTCCCACAATCGAATGGATTCATCGAACGTCAAGTTCAGACGGTGAAGTATACCCTGAAGAAGGCAGCGATGTCGAGATCCAACCCGCAGAAAGCACTGCTCGCGTTGAGATCCACACCAATCGACAGCCACTTACCGTCACCGGCAGAGATGCTAAATGCCCGCAAGTACAAGTCGAACCTCCCCGTGATCATCAGAAATGAACACTGGTCGAAAGACGAAATCAGACGTCATCTCGCCGAGAGGCAAGAAATCCAACGTCTTAACCATGATAAGCTAGCTATGCAACCACTTGCACCGCTAATACCCGGACAGGACATTCGTGTGAGAGACACTCAGACAGACACCTGGCAGCCTGCCAAGGTGATATCAACTGATGTACAGCCGCGGTCATACAACGTCTTGACTCCGAGAGGCAATGTCCTTAGGCGTAACCGTCGTCACCTCCGTGAGACGACTAAGCGACATACGTTCCAACAAGACAACGTGGACGATACAGACGACTTGACGCGAAGAGACGACATGCAAGTCGTACCACCTCCGTGTAACTCCGTGTTACCACAGAAGAAGTCAGTCCGTTTCCAGCTTCCACAACCGGAACAATACACTAGCTCCGGAAGACGAGTGAAACGCTCACAACGATTGGACCTGTAATTGTGTTCTAGTTTACACGAACATTATGGCTAATAGTTAGAATAATGATTTGATTTCTCTTACATACGGACATTAGTAAGTTAGTTATTTCGTCTTTATGTTTTGAAGAAAGAGGGATGTGATGGTATGCCAATGTAAATGCATAGAACGACATATGCAGTCCAAGAGATCAGTCTTGGAAGATGACGAGACTCGAGGTCGATCACTGTTATCCCTCTCTCTGCTTGTAATTGTAATAAAGTGATTTGTTCAGTACTTCTGGTATCGAATCAGATATGCATGAATGCGAGATGAGTCGGACAATCCGACTACACAGATGTCAGGCCAAGACGACACGTTTCACTAAGCACATGATGGAGAAATGCAAGAGAAGCCACACCGACCCATTCATGGCGATGCTGGAGATACGCAACACACCTACGCAAGGGGCAGGCAGTAGCCCAGCACAGCGCATACTAAACAGACGCACGAAGACCATGTCACCGACTACTCAGACTCTCCTGAGACCGAGAGGTGAACTTCACCAAGACTACGACAGGCTGAAGCTGAAACACAGCCAAGCAATGCAGGCCTATCCTTACAACAGAGGAGCAAAGGATCTACCTGTGTTAGAGGAAGGAGATACCGTGCGAATGAAACCCTTCCGTCTAGGACAGAAGACGAGGCAAAGAGGAACAGTCACAACACGACTGGACGAGAGGTCGTACGAGGTGGACACCCCTACTGGCACATACAGACGCAACCGTGTGCACCTGCGGAAGAGTAATAATCCACCCGACGCGGAGACATCAGAATCACCCGACCTCGATCAAGCCGACGATCAAGTCCGCCCTCCAACGCCACCGGCGACACCTCGACCTACGAATCCGCCAAGCCCTCTCCGGCGTGAATCGGCAAGAAAAATCAAAACGTGCCAGAGCGGAAATCAACACGCGTGTCAAGACCACCTGTCTACCTGTCTGATTACGAACTTTCAAAAAAGTGACTCAAAAAGTGACAATGCTAAAATGATGAAATAGATTTATTCTTTAAAACAAAAATCAAAATACTTGGACTTTAATGTTGGTGAAATATACACGGACTGTTATTTTGCGAAAACATGCAATTTGCATGCATTTGGAACTGTCGTAGATTACTTAAAGTTGATATTGCGAAAACATATAAAGGACATTTCGAACTTTAGTTGATCACATGAACTTGATACTGTGCTGAATGTTTAGTTTTATCCTCAAAGAAGAGGGGATGTTAATGATGCTGATCAGTTTATGTGTACCGACAGTGACTTGTATACGCCTGTGACGTCAACGGAAGTAACCGTTAAATATAGCGTACAATAAACCGCTCTCCGTTTATGACGCAGAAGAGTCTTCAGTCTTACCTATATCCCGCTCATCGAATATCTAATCTTGTTAGCGTAAGAAGCAACAAAGGCGCTAACAAATACCGATGAAGGTGAGATCAAGACCAAATCATCAGCATACACTATGTGATTAATAAGATGACCATTCGATCATGCTACATCCAACATATATTACACATGTTAAGTTGTTCGCTCAATTCATCTACATATACATTATATAAGTAAGGGGATAATATCCCCCCTTGCCTAACACTATTGGTTATCTTAAATTTAAGCACTTAAAAGAAAGCACATCACCCCACCATATGCAAGTGGTCTGGTTGTGATACCAATAAATTAATACTCGTATATATAGTATATACATCGGTACACCCCTTTCACTAAGATTCATAAACAACGTTCTGTGATTTACTCTGTCGAAGGCTTTACTTACATCAAGGAAACATACAAATACACTGCCATTCAGAGTTCGATTATAAATCAATAATTTCCTTTGACACATATGTACACTGGTCTGTGCCATGCTTCTTCTTGAAACCAAACTGATTCGGATTAGTATCCAAACATATTTCAATTCTAGCCAGTATAATTACTTCAGTCATTTTGCTAAACACACTAGCTAATGCAATTGGACGGTAATTGTCGACCACAATTTCATCATAAGGTGTATCAGAGTCATGTTCACACGCCTCTACGCTACTATTGTTAACACAGTTTAAAGGCAAAAAAAAGTTTGCCACGAAACAGTTAACTTTGTTTTGCCTTTAAAAGGTCACAAAAATGTTACGGCCTAGGGACCGGCAAATCCGCCAGGGGCGCGTCGGTAGGTCGTTTGAAATTTGTGTCCACTAGGTTTTTCTGCTGAGGGGAGGCCCAGGGAAACTCCTTTTAAGAGCCTCGTATTAATCGTATAACGGTGAAACCACATTTGTCTCAGACCCAAAATGTCAGAGAATGCAGCCGTGTGAATTGCAATATTTTAGGTGGGTTATATAATTTAGATTTTTATGAGTGAATATGCGCTATGTTCGGATAATTATATCTTCGTAGCACGCGGAGGAAGTTTTCTGAAGTTTGAATAGTAGTTAGACGATTGTTTAATAAGAAGACCCTGACAATTTCATATAAATCGCATGTAGCGCATTGTAGCTAAATCGTTTTGAATTTACCGCCCATTTTTAGGATTGCGCTGACGCAATGACGGCCATCTTGGAGTAATCTAATATCAGATTCTAATCTAACGTCATCTTTGAACACGATAATATTTCAAAAAGATATTCTGTGTGAATAAATATCTAAAAATATAATCTTTCTAATGTGGTTAATATTCCAAATGTATAAGTTTATTTGAGTATCGTATCACTGATATTAGCACAGACATGCTTCCCCATGCTAATTATTATAATGTTTTATGGTGAGTGGTATGTTTTAATTTTATTTACAGAGAAACATCACCAAATGAAATGTTGTCAAGGTTGACCAACAGAGCAGCTATTGAAATGTTGACTAAATATCTTAAGGTTATAGCAGTTTTTAACTGCATTTCAAATGAGTGATTTAGCCCCAGTGTGAACGTGTGCTATAAAGCACGCTGTGCAGGCCAGAGCCGAGGTCACAGATTTTGTACCATATTTGGAAATTTAAATGTGCCATAACTTTTTACGGCTTAAAGATATTTTAATTCTGTAAACGGTATATTGTGACCTATTATACATACAATCGACATGCACCATCATAAATGTTATAAATCTATTTTTAAATATTTTTGCCGGTCGTCACACACATCATGTTGATCGTCCTGTATGGTGATAACACCTATGCATAGCAAGGAATTTGCATTGGAGAGGCTATCAGACATCCAAGCAAACTCTATATATTATGAGCTTGGATGTCACAATTATAGCATGCATACATTATAATAAAAGCCAGCATTGCTAATTTTATTCTAATTTGTAATCAACAAAGGTGAGAGACCATCCGCTATTCTCTCCGTTTTATAAACACTTCTGTCTCCCTGATGTGAAACTTGTTTTCTTAGTACACGGGCGTCAACCCGTTCCCTGTTTGTCTGAGTAAAGTGTTTCCTTATGTCTAACGCGCTAGTCTACGATTATATAAAGTGTCTTTCTACATGTCTAGTAGCCAGTACAAGTAGCTAGTACATTGATTATATAATTAATATGATTAAATATTCAAAGCTAGGCAGTGCATTATGATTATATATGATTAAATATTAAAAGCTAAGCGGTGATTCTTTACACCGTGTCGAGTGACGACGTTGTTCCCGTGTCGGGTGTTGACGTTGTTCCCGTGTCGGGTGTTGACGTTGTTCCCGTGTCGGGTGTTGACGTTGTTCCTGTGTCGGGTGTTGACGTTGTTCCCGTGTCGGGTGTTAACGTTGTTCCCGTGTCGGGTGTTGACGTTGTTCCCGTGTCGGGTGTTGACGTTGTTCCCGTGTCGGGTGTTGACGTTGTTCCCGTGTCGGGTGTTGACGTTGTTCCCGTGTCGGGTGTTGACGTTGTTCCCGTGTCGGGTGTTGACGTTGTTCCTGTATATACATATATACACACTAGCCGAGTTACTCCGCCATGCTTGGGAACAAAAGGCAGTCATCCGAAATAACACCGTTTCACCTGTTCGAAATCGGTTCATTTAGGCTATGCGTAAAAGTATCCTAGGTAATGCGTTCATCTATATAGCGTGAAATTAAAATTAGCCACCAAACAGTATCAAGAATAACTGTACCAATAAAGTACCAAGAATAACTGTGACGAAATCATAAATAGGCAGTTCGACCACAATGCAAACATATATTTTGCAATATATTCCTGTATTACATGTTTATCTGTTTGTGCAATCTGCTGCCGATTAGTCCAGCTTTTCAAGAAACACAACATGAAATCCACGAAAACGACTAAGTCCTACGAGAAATGTGTACGTTATTACATTATCAGGCGAATGTTATTACATTATCAGGCAAGAGGAGTTTATTACATTATCGGGCAAATTTTTTAATTTTTCAGGCAGCAAGTTTATTGCATTATCGGGTGATGTTATTACATTATCAGGCGGTTATTACATTATCGGGTGATTTTATTACATTATCGGGCAGTTATTGCGTACATTAACAGGCGATTATTACATTATCGGTTGTAACATATACATATGCTAAATAAGCCCAAACATATATATGTAACGTTTGTCTGCATCTTCAGGTCACGGGTTGATAACATTTGTTTTGCAGGGGATTCGCTCAGACATCACGCAGGCAAGGCGTTCAGCACGAGAGATCAGGACAATGACCAGGGAGCCTGGTGGTACGGCAGCTGCCACGATTCCAACTTAAATGGCCGCTACCTAGGCGGCCCGTAATCTTCATCAAGTGCAGATGGCATTGTGTGGGACCTATGGCGTGGTGATCAGTGTTCACTGAAAGTGGTTGAAATGAAACTCAGACCTTTAGAGTGAGTCGGTTCTAACTAACTTATGTAATCAATGTAGTGTAAACAATCGAGGACTTTCCTCGTGTGAACCTAGCTGTTCTGTTATTGCCCAAGAAGATCGAACATGTACCTGTCACTTCCAGTACTTGTGCTTTTTTGTGTGCTCATATTGAATCGTATGTAAACACACAAAAATGCTTCTATCATTTCCATAATATATTAAATTGTGTTACAGTACGGTGCATACTATTATGAGCAACATTTCCATGCGCAAATTTAAACTGTGCACAATTCACAATATTAACCCATGTACGAGTGTCGTTCTGTCGGTGTAATAGCAAAACTAGTTTGAAAGTTCTTACATGTGTATCACTGGCCACAGGCTCGTATCTGGTTAAATAGTCGTCCATTATGTTGCAAGTGCTAAACGATTAACGTTACTCGTTTTTGTGAAAATTATCATTTCAGCAGAACACGGACACAATCCAGTTTTGTTACAGCGGCGACTGTACAATAACCTGTTCGTGTGTCACAGATGCTGAGAATAAGTTAATAACTCATATTAACAATAACGACAATGTCTGCATATGTATATTTGTTCTATGTTTATTAAAATAATAATAAATATTGCACTTATCAATGATTGTTCTGGCTCCATCACCTTCCGACATTCCGCACAACAACAGGGTATGCAGATTAATCGCTGCATCTGCACGAGTTAAGTTCCGGCCAAACCTGTACTGATTACTGTGAGTACTCACAGCTGTAAACACTCGAATCAAAAGGAACCAGGGCAATTAACACCAATCATAGTCCTACTCCTGCAAAACATGCTGTCTGTTAAGAGAAAACATGTCTGCAATGTCCGGAACTTAATATTTCAGCTGTTGTCACCATTTCAGTAGTTTGACATTTAAAACGTTTCCCACAGTGGCGCCCTCTGGACGAATATAGTTAACTAATGAAGATTCAGGGAGCAGGAAGACCCTTTATAAATGGCAGCACATCATAATTCAGTGAACAGAGAAAGACACTAGAAACCTCAGAGGATATGTATATGTTAATGATGAAAGGTTAGCATATGAGTAGATAGATAACTGCAACTTCCCCGGCCCATAATCTCATGACCCTCTTGACAGGACAAACAGTAACAGGAGCATGACGTCATTAAAAAGGAATTGCAGGTCATGATTCAAGTCATAATTCATTCATTCAATTGTTAAATTACATAAACAATTTCCTATTTGCACAGCTTTTCCCCGAACTCTTCACGTAGACCATCAAATCCATGCATTCCACATTTTGTGCCAGCGACCTTTGACCCAAATATGATTGCCTCTTGTAAGGTGTGACCAGTGGACAGTGAGAAGATCGTTGAAGCAACAAATGTGTCTCCAGCACCGAGTGTGTCGACCACTTTGACTGGGGAGAATATGGGGGCGGTGTAGGTCGCCCCGCCTTGGACCGTGGCAATGGTCCCTTCCACACCCCACGGACAGATCAGGGTCGCACTACAAACAAAAGGGGATAGTTAACCTGGCAACCATCACATATTCTAAAGAGTGAAACAGCATGACTTTGTACACATATGTAAATTATTAAAGATAATTTTAAAACATGTAAGAACTCCCAATGTTGCATAGGAGATAGTAGACAAAACAGACCAATAGCAGTGATAATGACACACAGAGACAGGAGGGACTTTAGCAATTAAGATTTCTCTGTCTGAACATTAACATTTCATTGTCATTGTGGCAACAACATAAATATTGTGGTATGATCTGGTTCAACGTTATACAAAATATACCTGACGTGGGATGACAGAGAATGAGAGAGAAATTGACACTGCCCACAATGCAGTTGTATAACTAACATCGACATGCTATTCCTTTAAAAACAACACAGTCAGGAAAAAAAACTGGGACGTGGTCAAAACAGAGTTCTTTATCATGATTTTTATCGATGGCAATTCACCATCAGCTGGACACTGATTACAATTAATAAGTACAGGGAAGCCAAAACATTGAAATAATCAACAAAACATTCACAAGAAGTGACATTTTGAGGTATCTCCAAGTGATTCCATCTTGAAGTCTTGCTGTAAGAAGAAAAATCAACAAAATTATGTAATGAGTACCTTCAACTGATTTTAACACTGTAAACTGCCAGAGTGGGTGGGGGCAGCCACTGAGAAAGTCATGGCTCCAGTGTTGATATGAATCATTTCACTACGACAGTTAGCTGTTGAGACCACACTGTGTGTGACACTTGATTATGACATGCTGCTACTGCGGCATTGACGATGTATGTAAATTGTTTTTACGCACAATAGACTGAGCTGAATGGCTGGTGTAAAGATGTACGTTGTACTCCAGTTAGACTGGAAATGTTACACAACAAGTATGTAAAGATGACTCTCAACTGCAGTGATGTTCTCTAGTTAGACTGGAAATGTTACAGTACATGTGTGTAACGATGACTTCCAAGTCCCAACTGCAGTGATATTGGAAAACAGATGATCAAATGGTCCGTGTGATAACAAGTACGCAGAAGACTAAACAAGTAAGCTGCATGTTCAGTAGAAAAGGCTGTAGTATCTCATTTGAATTAGGCATCCTACAGGCAAATGTCACTACTGAAAGTGTGACCTTGAAAAAACACCATAACATATTTTCAATGGCTCTGCTAGAGTATGATGTCTCTCACCTCGGACGACATAACTTGACAAAACAATCTGCAGCTGTCTCCTTTGAAGAATGGCCTTGGAACTGGGCATAGTCCTTGCTCACAAAAATGTAGTCAGTCAGGCCAAACAATTTCTCTGCAGAAAAAGAACATTATATTAAATATTCCACACCAGGCAATAGTATTACATAATTATATGTGTAATTAAAACGTTTGACTAATCATTCTGTTTAAGCTTTCTTAACAATATGCAATAGCATTATAAAAATAAATTCAAATTTAAACTAAATGTCTGGCTCAATTTTAAGCAAAGCAATATTAGTGTTTTTCTATAAAACGTATCTGCAATATAAAGCAGACTGATATAAACACATGTGCACATATTTTTTAACTCCCAGCATAGCTAACACAAGAGAGCCATCAGAAATGATGTGATTTATATTTGTAACACAATAAAACATACTAAATAAGTCTAACTAACAACATATAATATGTTACAAGCCATAATGAAGTGGATATAAGTTGCAAAAATTAGATATAAAATGTTGTGTCTGTTTTGACTCAACCAACCACTGCTTTACCTTATTTTTTAATATATATTTAAGGTTTGATTTTATTGCTAAAAATTAAGCACACTTTGTTCAAGAAACATGTCAAGTTTGACAGGTCACTTACATGCACATTGACACATTGTTTTGATGTCAATCAAACAAGTACTTCATACACAGAATACTCACTAAGATTTGGTCTCATTTTCTCTATTTCCACAGATGTCACAATCCTCCTAGTGGGTGAGTCAATACTTGTATTGTAGTCTTCTATGTAGCGCAACATTTTTTCAATTTCTTCTGCTGTTCGACGACCCTAAGCCAGCATTTAATACATATCTGAGTACTTGCTTAAGGTGTTGATAACAGTATTGAGTACAAGTTGAAGTAACTTCACCAGTACAGTGAGGTTAAATAAATCTTTCTAATACGGCTGTGCTAATTGAAGTCACAACTGGCTTGCATGAGGTTTCAAACACCCTGTCCCTTCTACTTGGGGTCTATATCAGGGGACACATGGCATTTCATACAGTGACACAGGGGGTAAACACCCTGCCCCTCTACCTGGGGGTCTATGTCATGGGAGACATGGCATCTCACACAGTGACACAGGGGGTAAACACCCTGCCCCGTCTACCTGGGGTCTATGTCATGGGAGACATGCCATCTCACACAGTGATACAGGGGGTAAACACCCTGCCCCATCTACCTGGGGTCTATGTCATGGGAGACATGCCATCTCACACAGTGATACAGGGGGTAAACACCCTGCCCCTCTAGCTGGGGTCTATGTCAGGGGAGACATGGCATCTCATACAGTGACACGGGGTAAACACCCTGCCCCTTCTAGCTGGGGTCTATGTCAGGGGAGACATGTCATCTCATACAGTGACACAGGGGGTAAACACTCTGCCCCTTCTAGCTGGGGTCTATGTCAGGGGAGACATGTCATCTCACACAGTGACACAGGGGGTAAACACCCTGCCCCTTCTAACTGGGGTCTATGTCAGGGGAGACATGTCATCTCATACAGTGACACATGGGGGTAAACACCCTGCCCCTTCTAACTGGGGTCTATGTCAGGGGAGACATGTCATCTCATACAGTGACACATGGGGGTAAACACCCTGCCCCTTCTAACTGGGGTCTATGTCAGGGGAGATTATCTATCTCACACAAGGGATAAAGACTATGTACCCTCGCAAATCTGTTCAATCAAACACCATCTCAATTTCTCTGGGAAGCATTTAGCCATGCTGGTATTAATGCATGAAAATTACTCAAACACAAATATACCATATTGAATATGGACTCATTCATATGTCTAAGTAAACTAGAACAACATAAAGTAAATGAACTTCCCAAAGTACGACATATCAGTATCTGATTTAAACCCGAGTTCTCTAGACTGCGAGTGCCCAGCTCTAGCCACTGCATGCATCACCTCGCTCCAGAGTAATTAACACAACACAAACATCATGTATATCACTCAACATTACTACAATTTTCATCAATAATAAGATACAAAATTACACCAAAATCCACCTCACCTCAAAGTGAATCCATTTGTACTTTGTCAGATCAACGGCCGTCTGAAAATCCTCCAATGTCAGCTCTGGCAGATCTCTACAAACATTGTAACGACTAAAATGAACTATTTGTTTGAACACGTTTTAGGGGATTCATCACCTATTCTAAACTATTTTACCTGTGGGATGATAAATTTGGGATATATCTTATTTAAAAAATCAATTTCTTTAACACTTCTTTCAGATCGTATATGGTACATTTCAGATCCGCAACGATTGAAATCATGACCAATAAAATCAATTTTTAGGTATAAATTTTAAAACAAATTCCTGTTGCAGTGATAATTCAGTACTTTTTTGTAACTTTTCATATTTACAAAAATGTCTAAACTTAAATTACACATCCATTATATCACATACACACACACACACACACACACACACACACACACACACACACACACACACACACACACACACACACATGTTGGTGACAGAAATTAATAACAAGTCACACAAACTTGTTTGCATGTCGAATGGTGCGCGATCCATTCTGTTCATTGACGATGACAATGGAGACTGGGGTGTGACATCCATCGTGGTAGACACAGTGCGAAATGTCAACACCATACCCGGCAAAGGCAGACTGCACGAAACTGTAAGACCAAACTTAGTAATCAATAGTCCAATATGTACTGCTCCCTAGTTTTGGGGACTCCATAGATAATATGACCACTATTAAGTAGTAATCACAATATTGCTATCACCCCTTCACTTTCTCCTTGGTTATAATCATCCCTTCACTTTCTCCTTGGTTGTAATCACCCCTTCACTTTCTCCTTGGTTATAATCATCCCTTCACTTTCTCCTTGGTTATAATCACCCCTTCACATTCTCCTTGGTTATAATCATCCCTTCACTTTCTCCTTGGTTATAATCATCCCTTCACTTTCTCCTTGGTTATAATCACCCCTTCACATTCTCCTTGGTTATAATCACCCCTTCACTTTCTCCTTGGTTATAATCATCCCTTCACTTTCTCCTTGGTTATAATCACCCCTTCACATTCTCCTTGGTTATAATCATCCCTTCACTTTCTCCTTGGTTATAATCATCCCTTCACTTTCTCCTTGGTTATAATCACCCCTTCACTTTCTCCTTGGTTATAATCACCCCTTCACTTTCTCCTTGGTTATAATCATCCCTTCACTTTCTCCTTGGTTATAATCATCCCTTCACTTTCTCCTTGGTTATAATCACCCCTTCACTTTCTCCTTGGTTATAATCACCCCTTTACTTTCTCCTTGGTTATAATCACCCTTCCTTTCTCCTTGGTTACAATCACCCCTTCACTTTCTCCTTGGTTACAATCATCCCTTCCTTTCTCCTTCATTATAATCACCCCTTCACTTTCTCCTTGACTATAATCACCCTTCACTTTCTCCTTGATTATAATCACACTTCATTTTCTGCTTGGTTATAATCACCCTTCACTTTCTCCTTGGTTATAATCACCCTTCACTTTCTCCTTCACTATAATCATCCTTCACTTTCTCCTTGACTATAATCACCCTTCACTTTCTCCTTAATTATAATCACCCTTCACTTTCTGCTTGATTATAATCACCCTTCACTTTCAGCTCAGTTAATCACCCCTATATACTTTTAAAAGGCCACACCTGATTAACAATTAATTATTTACAAAATGTAAACAATTATCATGTATAATGCAAAACATTGTTACTTGTGAAGTTGGCAAACCATGTCAATTTTCCAATGTGCAGGGTTTGATATTTAAAATAGTTATGAATATTTTCAAATTTAACAAATTCCTCCAAAATGATGACCCATATTGATGTGGTTTTGAAACATAATTGTTATCAACTGCAACTCTAATCAGTTGAAAAGAGGGGCAACAAAACTGTCACACTTGAATAATGGCCATGTTTTACTACCAAAGTAAAGGGACACTTTTACTACCAAACGAATAGCACCACTCACTATAAAATTAAATAAATGTAAAGGCAAAACGTTCACTACCAAAGGAACTTAGACGCAGTTTTACTATCACAATAATGACAACACTGTCACTATCGAAGTAAGGTCTGTAGTTCAACTATCTACATGTTATAAATACACACTTTCCCTAGACAAGTTTCAGTTTAGACTTACAGTGAGATATCACGTTTGTCAACCTACGGGAGTTCGTGTGACCGGGCAATAGTGCCAAGGAACTCAGCTGGTGCACCAAGCAGCGACAACACGGTGCAGTCATTGGTGGCATTGCCACCCAGTTGCCACCTCTGGGACTGGCATCTGAAACAGGGGACATCTTAATTGGGAGTACCACCTACAACCAGGGTTATTTCAATTATAAATGATGCATACAACAGTGGGCCACATCCAGATGTGACTGGCACCATGACTGAACTGACCAACCCGCTGTCATCGTCCCTCTTCCTCTGGTCACCTCAGTCTGCCGGCCCGCCATGGCTAACATGATTATGACTCACTGGCAGGCAACAGCAAGATGGCAGTACCCAAGAGGATGACGCAAGACTCACACCACACCCACCCACCCACCCACCCACACACAGATAGCAAACAATACCTTTCATCTGTGTCCTCGCGTGGATACTCGGCACACACACAGATGATGTCGACACAGGCAAGGCCAACGCACAGAACCAGGCGACTTTCTTGCTTCATTGGAACAGTTCAGTTCGCTGAAACAGTGATGGACATAACAGGTCCATTGCATTTTCCTATTCATACTGTGTGTTGAAAATGTTTTACATTGAAACCGTATACCTGACTATATATCATCATCATCATGCTGTCGGTCGCGAAGCGACAATGACTGCTTCCATCACTTGACTGTTGCTCTCCATTTATCTCTCTGGTGATCAACATACACTGACTAGTGACTATTGGGTGTATAATATATACATAGACAACTGCCTTTTGTTACCCTTTTTGTGTATATATTATACACCCTATAGTCAGTGTATGTTGATCACCAGTTGTGAGCACAGCTGTAGCCAGGTGCTGCCACCAAGTGGTCTTATCTGGTACTGCTGCTAGGGAGTATGTTACTTTGACTGAACATGGAACTATAAATGTACATGTACTGTTGTTGCTGTTAGCTCCCCATATTCAGAGTCCATGATTTCTGTAGGCTTAATACGTTTCCTACTAGGTGGCTTGAATTATAACTCAAGACTCAAGTGGCAAACCTATACAACTGGACAGTTGTAGTCATACACAAGTCAACTTCAGCTAGCATGAAAAGCTGAATTAATAAAATAAATATTATTGTTTTGGTATACCTATAATTTGTTGTACCTATGTTCAAATGTGCACTGCACACTGATAGTGAGACAATGAGAATTATCTTTAGTATACCTCACTGGCTATGTGCAGAGCTGAAAATATCTGCTGCTGTCTGGGTACATTATTATTGAAAGGCTACATCACACTAACAGTATATACCACATAATGTACCCGTCTGTTACTACATGTGGCAGTAGTGTCCATTAGAACTTTTAATGGCCTGAAAGGGTCCAGTCCAGTACATGGAAGAAGAACTGGTATCAGTTGTGCAGTTTGTGTGAATTTCTGGGAGCCCCGACTGTAGCAATCAGAAGAAATTATGTTTTTGTGTGGCATGGCATCAGAGCTGTCAAATAATGACATTTGTCACTTCTTCTGGTAATCCACTACTGTCATAATATGCTGATTTCATGGATGTTGTGTGCATGTTCATGTGTGGGATGCTTTTAAAAATAATGGTTTAAAATGTTTATAAAAACATGCCAGTGCAAGTTAAGACAGGGGTCACAGTAAAACCACTGTCAAGGCAGTGCTGTCAAGGCACTGTTTGAAAGCCTGTGGAGAGGCGGCATTTACTGCTTCGACCACACATTTCTTCCAAGGTTATACTGTGGCTATAAAAAGGACTGCTGGTAGGCTTGTATCCAGGAACGTTGGACCACTAGTTGCAAAGGGTGCCCTTTGCACCCAGCAGCACAATGTTCTGTGGCACAGTGGGTGTGTGCTGGCTGGCTGGGTGTGTGTGCTAAGAGGGGTGTCATCTAAGCTGTGTCGAATGTTGTACAGCCATTTCATTTCCTGTATCATGTACTGCAGTCGGGCTGCTGTGGCGCTGCCAGTTACTGTGTATGTATTTGTTGACTTGCCTCTGCACCAATTTGAAGTTTCAAGTTTGTTGATTTTGTGTTTGGTAGTGGGCTCCCAGATGGTAGAAGTATATTCAAGTGTTGGTCTAACATAGTCATAGGTTTGGCAACAGTATATGCTTTGACTGGCCTGGTATTACGTCTAAGAAAACTGAGGGTGCTAAAATATTGGCTTTCTTGGTGATGGCATCTATGTTGTGGTTTCAGGACAGTTTGCTATTGGTATTTACGCCTAGAATTAATAACAAATTATTGGTATTTTGCAGTGTTAATTGTGTCTACAGTGCTGTTCTCCAGTATTGGTCGTTGTTTATCTCGCTTGCTGTTGCTTCAGTTTAGCTAGGGATATAGTCTATGGCTATAAGGATATATAGTGTGGATGCGTATATAATTATATGGTCAGCAACTGCATGGATTCAATTTCAGGTGTGATTTGCCTGGCTATGACTGGCATAGGAGATGTCAACATGGCAAATCGCTGGCTGATTCTAGCAGATATAAATGATTATCATTTAGAACTTAATTAGCCTTAGAGTTTGGAAAAGATGGAGAATGAGGTAGGTCTGGCAATCTTCCAGTTAACTGGCCGAAATTATTAGGGCTTTTTCAAGACGTTTTTACCACTTTTTTTCAATGTGTATAATGTTGGAAATGTCGACTCATTCTACATCACTTCCAAAGTTCCGATACAAAGAAGTCAGATATTATTTTTTAAATTGTGTTTTATATCAATTCGAGTCGACGTAATTGTTCTAGTTGTTGTTTCCAGCACTCGGCAACGTTCTTTTAACTGACTAGTCTGTATATTGTGGTTACAACGTATGATCTTATGAGGTCTCATTTAACTAGTCAGCCTTTTTCAGAACATCACGCCAAGCCGACCTTTCTATGCTGGCACTGAGGATGGTCACTGCCAGGGTGCTTGTCGTCCTCAGTGGTTCTTTTACGTCCCAAATTGAGACGGGACCGGCATTAACGTGATTCTCCGATTCACGAGGGATACACAGTCCCCAATGTTGAGAGCCAGATTTTTACATCACAACTGCCGGTACCGGGGATCGAACCCGTGACGCCGGCGTCAGAGGCGGGTGTGGTAACCACTACACCACCCGCGTAAATAAGACGATGTCACAAGAAGATTGCCGGTAGGTCATAATTGTGGCCAGCCTTATGCGCCCTCTCAACTGTGACATGTCATGAGACAGAACTGTCAACTATGTGACTGTTTCAGTGTTTGGCGCCGCCATCTATTTACATCACGACTCACGTGCACGTGGTTTACACAGATGATGGACCGATGATCATGCATCGTGATCATCATGAATCATGATCATGATCATCACACACGCACGCAACAAGGACAATGTCATTGACAATGTCAGTGTTGTTCTGGCAGCAACTGGTGTAACTCTGCAAAGTAGGACAATAAAAGTGCGCCAACATTTGCTTAATGTAACGTTAAAGGGGCCTAATGTTAAATACCTATCCAGTGGCAGTAACTCTCTCGATCCGAAGTCAACCGTGTCGTATCCGTCGTAGTATCGATCAAGAGTGTCGCCATCTGGCGACTACTGCGGCACTATTCACCATCTCGCGGATATTTCTGATGACATTTCATTGATGTTGGTGTACTGTGCATAGGGGAGAACAAGAGTGAAATGGAGTTTGGACAAACCGAACACATTATGCGACGAGAATTAACTTTGATGTGATGACAAAAATAAAATCATACCATTAGTCCATTACCATAGCAGGCGCATGTCAATTTTTTGGTACAAATACATATTATATTAGCAAAATTAGTTTTGCAAAAACTGCTATACTTGTCTTATGCAACTGACTTCTGTCATCCTATCATGTCATGACTTTCAACAGTTGTGTTGCATTACATAAACAATTTCCTATTTGCACAGCTTTTTCCCGAACTCTTCACGTAGACCATCAAATCCATGCATTCCACATTTTGTGCCAGCGACCTTTGACCCAAATATGATTGCCTCTTGTAAGGTGTGCCCAGTGGACAGTGAGAAGATCGTCGAAGCAACAAACGTGTCTCCAGCACCGAGTGTGTCGACCACGTTGACTGGGGAGAATATGGGAGTGGTGTAGGTCGCCCCGCCTTGGACCATGGCAATGGTCCCTTCCACACCCCATGGACAGATCAGGGTCGCACTACAAACAAAAGGGGATAGTTAACCTGGCAACCATCACATATTGTGAATAAACATGGATTGGTATGTTATTCCAAACAAATTTCATAATTACACAACTAGCAGTGTGCTACTTACTTCTACGTTTCGACCACCATCGGCGGCCTTCTTCAGGAACTGAATGTTCAGTGGTCTGCTCGCCACGCCATCTAGCGAGCAGTGACCACTGAACATTCAGTTCCTGAAGAAGACCACCGATGGTGGTTGAAACGTAGAAGTAAGTAGCACACTGCTAGTTGTGTAATTATGTAATTTGTTTGGAATAATATACTGCCAACTTGATGAATACTTTCACGAATGGACTGGTATGATTTTGAACAAATATGTAAGTTATTAATGGTATTTTTTAAACAATTAGGAACAATAGCAGTGATAACAGCAAATAGATATTATGAATTATTTTCCTATGTCATGATACGTCCATTCAGCAGCCGTACGGTGTGACACTTGAATATGACATCCCCTGTTGACAGAGACGATGTCTGCTGTTTAAATCGTTTTACACAAATCATGGATTATCGCATGTTGATTTTTCTAGATGGTTAATTTTGGTGTAACTGATTGCAAACATTTTCGACGGACAACACTACGTATGTCATTGATTTGATGGCGATTTACCAAGTAACAACTTACTTAGACGGATTGTTTTTTATAATAATAGTAATGTAATTTGTTGAATATAGCCGGTGACAATCATAAATAACGCTGCCAATAATAGACTTTGTAAACATTACCCATGGAGCAAATGACGTATTTGTCAGGCTAAAACTATATTACTTTCAGAATATATGATGTTTCTATTGATAAAACGCATTATTGCAGTCAAAATCTTGAGACGAAATGATGCTGTCGATTTTCATGTCAAGTCACTGGGAATGCAGTATTCAGTGATCACAACAGCTGAGGGCCGTAGCACTGAAATGGTTCATATTTCACTTTTGTCATTGACATTTCACATATGTCACTGTGGCGAACAAAACATAATAAACTGTTAGTTGGTTCATCACAAAATGCAACTGAAATTGGCATTGCTCTCAATGTATTAATGTTTTGAAATATGTAACGGTCTTGTGATATAAACAAATGCAGAAGATTATCAAATCAGGATGTTGTTGATTAGAAAGGGAAGTTGTAACTAACTTTAATTAATGATGTGTTCCTGATACAAATAGTTACAGATGCTGCTGAAACTATGACCTGGAAGAAACAACTACTTCAGTAGGACATCTCTCACCTCGGGCGACATAACTTGACAAGATAATCTGTAGCTGTCTCTTTCGAAGTATAGCCTTGTGACATGGCGTAATCCTTGCTCACAAAGATGTAGTCAGTGAGGCCAAACAATGACTCTGCAGAAAAAGAAACAGAAAAATTATTCATACTAGGCACCAGTATTACATAATAAATTAAAATAATTATTTTGTTAAATTTATTCAGCTATATGCAATAGCAATCGTTAGGCATGGAAGGAATCACCACCAAAATGCTAAGAGCTGTGGCGAGGAGACAATTCAGTGGGTGTGTCAAATCTGCAATCTGGTGCATAATTCTGGAGTTGTCCCGGAGGGCTGGAAAGACGATGCTGTCATCTATTTACATAATAAATATTTTTACCAACAATGACAACTGGAGGCGACCTTGTTGCTTATTCATGGCAAAGTGGACAGGGAGTTATGTGAGGAGCAGGTGGACTTCAGACCAAAGCGCATGGAGAGATTTTCACTATCCAAGAAGTGCCAAGAGTTCCTGGTGCCACTAGCAGTTAGTGGCATCCATTTCAGCAAGGCTTTCACCTTTCGACAACATCCAGAAACCCTCTTTGAGGAGCGTACTAATTTCTTTGGAATCCTAGATGTGATTGTCAGATAACTGAGCATCCCTATGGCAATTCCCACTGCTGCAACAGGATATAGTTGGTTTCTGTGACTAGTTCAAACATCAAGACTGGAGTTTTTCATCAATTCTTTTTGCTGTGGCTTTGACTGCTTCCCAGAGAAAGTGCCGAGAGACCAGGACATTGACTAGTATGGAGGTAACAAACTGACTGATCATGACTTTACTGGTGATATTGCAGTGTTGTCCAAAAATACCCATGTCTCCTTGTTATAGGGAGAGCACTGGTGAAGTGGCAGGAGGTGTGGTCTCCTAGTTGTGTGGGAGAGCACTGGTGAAGTGGCAGGAGGTGTGGTCTCCTAGTTGTGGTGGAGAGCACTAGTGAAGTGGCAGGAGGTGTGGTCTCCTAGTTGTGGCAGAGAGCACTGGTGAAGTGGCAGGAGGTGTGGTCTCCTAGTTGTGGTGGAGAGCACTAGTGAAGTGGCAGGAGGTGTGGTCTCCTAGTTGTGGCAGAGAGCACTGGTGAAGTGGCAGGAGGTGTGGTCTCCTAGTTGTGGTGGAGAGCACTGGTGAAGTGGCAGGAGGTGTGGTCTCCTAGTTGTGGTGGAGAGCACTGGTGAAGTGGCAGGAGGTGTGATCTCCTAGTTGTGGTGGAGAGCACTGGTGAAGTGGCAGGAGGTGTGATCTCCTAGTTGTGGTGGAGAGCACTGGTGAAGTGGCAGGAGGTGTGATCTCCTAGTTGTGGTGGAGAGCACTAGTGAAGTGGCAGGAGGTGTGGTCTCCTAGTTGTGGTGGAGCGCACTAGTGAAGTGGCAGGAGGTGTGGTCTCCTAGTTGTGAGGGAGAGCAATGGTGAAGTGGCAGGAGGTGTGGTCTCCTAGTTGTGAGGGAGAGCACTGGTGAAGTGGCAGGAGGTGTGGTCTCCTAGTTGTGAGGGAGAGCACTGGTGAAGTGGCAGGAGGTGTACACCACCAAACACCCTCTGACGCTCTCATTAGTCGGAACATAATAACACTTATTGAAGAATTTACGTACCTAGAAAGTTCCATAAACAGTGAGGGTTCAAAGGGTCACGAGATCAACTGCAGAACAGGCCCAAAATGTGCGTCTACAATTCCAGTGTGTTGTCCACCTTACTCCAAGATATGAAACTTTGACTCAAGATGGATAAAATGGAATGACCAACAAGGAAGTCACGTCGATCGAAGCAAACTCCAGTGACCATGGTAGATGACAGAAGGAAGAGATGCCAGTCCAAAATTAACTGGCACCAGACCGTGCAACGAGACTCAAAAGGCTTAGTGACAGAATTGGCGACACCAAGATGCTGACTGTTGACCAATTTAAATTGGGAGTGTTGATTGCATCAAGCATTGGACAGTGCATGTGCTCATAAGTTTAACTAAGTAAGCAATAGCATTAATCAAAAATATTTGAGAAACAAATTAAATATGTGTATTGCTCAACTTTAATCTAAACAATTCAATAGATTAGTGTTCCCATAACATTTGTGTATGACATAAATCAGTCTGATATCAGAAAGTGCACACTGAGGATGGGACAAATCTTGAATTTGACTCGAATTGAATATCGAATTAAATATCCTTGAAATTTTGAATACGAATCAAATACTGATTTGAATACGAATATTCAGTGGCTTCAAATCTGATTAGAATATTGGATGTTCTTGAGATGTCTTGCCGGGACACGGCATCATCCCGTGGCCTTGGGCACAAGTCTGAGCCAGGGTCATCAGTATCATGCCATATGCATTGATCTTTTTGTTTATTTTCTGACTTCACTGGAAATGCCTGGAAGACATGAAGGAAACTATTCGAGCACTAGCTGAAAAAGGCTCGATTATTCAATTTTTTAATATTGAATTTCGTCCCATCCTTAGTGCACATATGGTACTATTCCCAAGTTCCAATATAGCTACACAAAACAGTGATGAGAAATATTTGAAATTATACATGATACACATGTATTTATTTTTGCAACACAATACAAATACAGGTACCTAATCTGGTTAACACAACCTAATATGTGACCTGCCACAGCAAAGTGGGTATTTAGTCACAAATTACGAAATCAAATTATATACCTTTTTGGACTCCACAGAACATAGGCTTTAAAATTTAATGAAATAACTTCAGTATTTGTTTATGGATTGCTAAAAATAAAGAAAACTTTATAAAAGCAACATTAATAAACTGGCTGGAATATTAAACAATCTCATAATGCAATGTCCACAACACAGCGTAGCACAGAGAGTCGCTTGAGTACGTTTGGATATTTGTCAAGGAAAACAATCCGCACACAGGATGATAAGATACATATCTGTACAATTACAACATTAATGGGACATGACCAAGTTAGCTATTTTTGGTTCTTGTGCAAAATGGGCCTGTGCGACTCATTCACTGTGGCAGTTCACGTAGATGTATTTTACAAGAACCGAGACATTGTTTTGATGTCAATCAAACAAGTACTTCACATGCACAATACTCACTAAGATTTTGACTCATTTTCTCTATTTCCACTGATGTAACAATTCTGTTGGTTGAGTCAATACTCGTATTGTAGTCTTCTATATATCGCACCATTTTCTCAATTTCTTCTACCGTTTGACGAGCCTAGGCAAACATTTAATACACATCTGAGTTCTTATTTACACTGTTGACAATAATACTGAATACAAAATGAAGTAACTTCATCACAACAGTAAAGTTAAATAAAGCTTTTTAATAAGACTGTGGTAACTGAAGTCACAACTGGCTTGCATGAGTAGGTTTGAAATACACACTGTCCCCTTTACCTAGGGTCTATTTCTGGGGAGACAAGCCAACTTACATGTAAGTGGGCCCCAAAATATTAGTTAGAGGATGAAAATGATAAATAAGACTGTAAAAGGTAAGTTTTTATACAGCAAAGTATCCAGTCCTGACAACTGCTCAATGTGCTTTACTCCCTGGCTGACCTATTTGTTCAATCAAACACCATCTCAACTTTTCTGGCCAGCATTCTGCCATGCGGCAATTTATGCATGAAAACTATTCAAACACAAATGAACACTACTGGTCTTCCCCTGAGCCACTTTGTAGAGTGCAGTGGCTCAGGGGTAGACCTCCGAACTCTCGACTAAGAGAACCCGGGTTCGAATCCTGTGCTGCGGTGTTAAAACCTTGGGCAAGTTTTTTCACTCTACATTGCTCCAGTTCACTCAGCTGTATAAATGAGTACCTGGCAATAGACAGTGGTGGATATGTGTACGCGCAGCCTTTCGCACATTAATTGTAGCATGTGGATGGATGTTTCCCAGAGAAGTTGAGATGGTATTTGATTGAACAGGTCTGCCGGGGAAGTAATGTGTAAAAGCGCTTTTAGCAGTCCTATGGACTGGATACTGCGCTATATAAAAACTTACCTTTCATTTTTTTACTGATTATAGACTACTTCATGTGGCTGAGTAAACTGTAGCGCCATAGAGTGAATGAACTTGCCCAACATTTCACACAACTGTGTAAGATTCGAAATGAGGTTCTCTACATTCAGTCGTTATTGAGTCACTGTGTTCCACAAGACGCAACCAGCAATTAACATAACAGAAACATGTATAACACTCAACATTACCACATTTTGCATCAGTAATAAGATAAATTATATAACAATTTCCCTCACCTCAAAATGAATCCATCTGTACTTGGTCAGATCAACTGCCGTCTGAAAATCCTCCAATGTCAGTTTAGGCAGATCTCTACAAAAACAGAATTGTTTACTTCAAACAGACCTAAAGACTAAAACAAACTATTTGTGCAACAGGACATCTTATTACAATTTGCTTACATCAATTGTTACAGATCAAGACAAGCAGGCTTCAGACCAGGACACAGCACAACAGAGAAGATCTTCTACCTTAAGATACTGTGCGAGAAGTACCTCCAACACCAGCAAGACCTCTATCACGTCTTCATTGACTTCAAGAAGGCATTCGACAGGGTATGGCATGCAGCACTATGGGCCACCACGAGGCAGTACAACATCAATGCCAACCTGACCAGAATGATACAGAACCTCTATGACAAGGCCACCAGTGCAGTCTACCTTAATAACAGCATAGGGGTCTGGTTCAGAACCACAGTCAGAGTAAGACAAGGCTGTGTGCTCTCAACCACCCTCTTCAACACCTTCTTGGAGAGCACTGAATGACCATAAAGGGATAATCAGCATTGGTAGTAGGAAAATTACAAACTTGTGTTTTGCCGACGATATAGGCGGCCTAGCAAGACGGGAAGAGGAGCTAACTGACTTGGCGGAGCGCCTTGACAAACCGTCTACATACTTCGGCATGCAGATCAATGCAGAGAAGACCTAGCTGATGACCAACAACACCAATGGCTTCAGCACTGACATCAGGGTCAACAGTGAGAAACTAGACTGTGTCAACAGCTTCAAATACCCGGGAGCAATCATTGCAGATGAAGGATGCAAACCTGAAATTCTCGCCAGGATCGCCCAGACCACAGCAGCACTCGCCAAACTCAAGACCATCTGGAATGACAGGAAAATAGCGCTCAGCTCAAATATCAGACTGATGCGCTCCCTGGTCATGTTCATATTCCTAGATACGCCTGTGAGTCTTGGACACCAACACAGAGAGAATGATACAGGCCATGGAGCATGGAGATGAGATGCCTCAGAAAGCTCCTCGGCATCACCTACAGAGACCACATCTCCAACGAAGAGGAGCGAAACAGAACTCAGCAAGCCTTTGGGCCCCACGAAGACCTCTTGACCACAATAAAGCGATGCAAACTGAAATGGTACGGGCACGTAACAAGATCTTCAGGGCTTGCCAAGACAATCCTGCCAGGCACAGTACAAGGAGGGAGAAGGACAGGCAGACAGAAAAAGAGATGGGAGGACAACATCCCGGAATGGACTGAGGAAGGCTGAGAGGCGAGAGGAATGGAGGGAGCTGGTTGCCAGGTCATCTGTGGCGCCCCAACGGTCCACCAGATTACGGGATAGGTGAAGTGTCATAGATCATGTATGGTAGATTAAAAATAAGCAGTGACTGAAAGCATGCAACTGAGCTGACTAAAGTGAACCTTAACATAACAAATCTTAAATAATTCATGTTGCAGTTATAATGACATATTAAATTATATGTATATTACACACACACACACACACACACACACACACACACACACACACACAAACACACACAAACACACACACACACACACACACACACACACACACACACACACACACACACGCATATATACATACACATGTTGGTGACAGAAATTAATAAATTAATAACAAGTCACACAAACTTGTTTGCGTGTCGAATGGTGCGCGATCCATTCTGTTCATTGACGATGACAATGGAGACTGGGGTGTGACATCCATCGTGGTAGACACAGTGGGAAATGTCAACACCATACCCGGCAAAGGCAGACTGCACAAAACTGCAAGACCAAACTTAGTAAGTGTAGTAATATTGTAAAAGTTGGACTCGCTGATTTATATGAACGTGGACACATTTATTCTGAAAATACAATCCTTTACGGTGGACTTTTAAGTTTAGAAAGTAACAAAAGATTATATTTCATACTGACATAAATATAAAGCACATCTAGAAACATGGGGAGAGCTTCAGATTTAAATTGTTCATTGTGATTAAAAATAGATTCAAAAGCCACATACATGACATGATTGACAAGATATTACCCACCATGCTCTATGGTTGTAATGTTCACAACGGGGTCAAAGTGCATTAATTCCTGTGACTTATTTTCCCCGATACACTGTGACAACAAATGCAGTGCTACTGCTACATGTTTTTTTGACTTTGTAGATATGTGACTACTATTAAGTAATATTACTTATCAACAATAATTTATTATTGTTATCACCTCTTCATTTTCACCTTGGATATAATCACCACTTAACTGTTGTCCCATCAAGATGTGAACAATTAATACGGATAAAGCAAATCATTGTTACTTGTCAGGTTGGCAAACCATGTACATTTTGTAATGTACAAGTTTATATCAAATAATTATTACCGGTAATCATTTCAATTTTTTTATTTAAAATAATCACTCCAAAATTATGAGCCACACTGTTGTGATTTACAAACATGATTTTTATCGTTGGCGACTCGGAATCAGTTGACTATAAATGCAACAATATTTTCTTATTTGACAAATGGCCATATTGTTATTACGAATGTAAAACGACACCTTCAGTATCAAAATAATAGCAACACTCACTATCAAATTAAATCAACAGAAAGGCAATAGTTTCATTACCAAAATAACCTAGACATAGTTTATCAAAATAATGACTCACTACTGAAACAAGGGCCGTATTTTCATTACCTACATGTCATAACGGTGAACTTTCTCTACATGAAAAGTGCCACTGTAGACTTACAGTGAGATATCACGTTTGTCAACCTACGGGAGTTCGTGTGACCGAGCAATAGTGCCAAGGAACTCAGCTGGTGCACCAAGCAGCGACAACACGGTGCTGTCATTGGTGGCATTGCCACCCAGTTGCCACCTCTGGGACTGGCAACTGAAACAGGGGACATCGTAATTGGGAGTACCAATCAAGGGTTATATCAATTATAAATGATGCATACAACAGTGGACCATATCAAAATGTGACTGGCACCATTACTGAACTGACCTCATCCCTTGTACACTATGTTAACTCCGCCTTCTCTGGTGTGGTCACCTCAATCTGCCGCCCCCCCCCCAAGGTTAACATGACCATGAATCAACAACAGCAGGACGGCAGTCACAGCACTACCCAAGAGGATGACCCAAGAAAATGACCCAAGAGGATGACCCAAAACTGGACCGTCCAACTAAACTGGCCATAATCTAACCACAGCTAGCATGGTCATCGCCACCACTGGCCTGACCAGTGACCACAGCTAGCACGGTCATCACCACCACTGGCCTGACCAGTGACCACAGCTAGCATGGTCATCACCACCACTAGCCTGACCAGTGATCACAGCTAGCACGGTCATCGCCACCACTGGCCTGACCAGTGACCACAGCTAACATGGTTATGACCACCACTGGCCTGACCAGTGACCACAACTAACATGGTTATGACCACCACTGGCCTGACCAGTGACCACAACTAACATGGTCATTGCCACCACTGGCCTGACCAGTGACCACAGCTAACATGGTTATGACCACCACTGGCCTGACCAGTGACCACAGCTAACATGGTCATCGCCACCATTGGCCTGACCAGTGACCACAGCTAGCATGGTCATCGCCACCACTGGCCTGACCAGTGACCACAGCTAGCATGGTCATCACCACCACTGGCCTGACCAGTGGCCACAGCTAGCATGGTCATTGCCACCACTGGCCTGACTAGTGACCACAGCTAGCATGGTCATCACCACTACTGTTATCCAGATATGTCAAGGCCGGTCCAGATGGAAGATATTCATCAGATATCTGTCCATGCTTTATCCTGAGCATGGCATGTCACTGATTTGAATGATGACGCCTGAAAGAATGAACAAAAAATTAACCAGCCTTGAAGTCCTCTGCACTATATAGTGAGTTTGTATTTATGAATGAAAATTTGTTTTGGTGAATCATAATCACTGCCTAGTCTCTTCACTGTAATCACCTAATTGATATTTTCTCTGGTTATTCATATCAGATGTCCAGAAAGACAGAAACACAGCCAAGTTGTCTGAATGAAACAACACGACTGGTCATTAGTGGTTTTTAGTCAATATGGAGTCAAATCCGCTCATCCAGCGCAGTAATCAAATTCTGTTTTTATTCAGAATAATAATTTATATTTGTCACCTACAGCCACAGGTGACAATACACGATAGTTACACCATTTTAAATATGCATCAAAATAAACTAAGCTTACAGAAAGTCAATAGTTTTGAAGATACACCTTAGGTAAAACCTGCAGAAGCAGCCTGTGACAGACACAATACCAGTTAGCTATGCTGTCCAAGCCGGTCACCTGGCCTTCCTATGGATGGCTGCCTCCAATACACAATCATCAGTTAGCCATGGTCCATGGCAGGCCCCCAAGCCTCCACAGTTGGAGTCAAGTGAGACAGTTTCAAAAAACAATTACACAAGTATTTTTTCCTAGACTGCCAATGCAGACACAGGCACAATGTGGACAAGTAGATTTTGGGAGGCCCTGAGGTGTCCTTAGAAATATTCAATCAAATATTTTTTTTACTACCTATGTACCTTACACCATTGTTTATGTCTAAAACAAATTGAGACAAAATCCATAATAGTTTGGAAAGTTCATTTTACCAATTTTGGGGCCTTCAGAAAAATCCAGTCAAATATAATTGTGTATGCATAGTAGCCAAATTATAAAAATAGACCCTCATCGGTTCCTGAAATATGGGACCAAACAGCGCATGGCACACAGCAGACAAAACAATGATGCCACAAGCCCATTGGACCTACGACCCAAAGGGCTAAAAATGGTCTAAAGGTAACATAATTATTAGTGTGTTATGAGTGATGACCCATAGATATGGTATGCAGTACATTTCTTTTGTGTCCTCGTGTGGATACTCGGCACACACACAGATGATGTCGACACAGGCAAGGCCAACGCACAGAACCAGGCGACTTTCTTGCTTCATTGGAAGAGATCACTTCGCTGAAACAGTGATGGACATTCAACATTTTACCTATCCCTACAGGGTGTACATTTTCTCACCCCTGAATTAATCTTTAAATGTTCGTAATCTTCAATACGGTGTGTAGGTATGTAATGTTATCAGAAGGTATATGCAAATGACTGACATATTATTTTTTTATTATTATAACAACCATAATTATGATGAAGGCTTTTCTAGTAAACTATTAGTATAACAGTTTAAACTGTAAAGTTCTGCAACCCAAACAATTGTCTTTTGTGACCTAATTACATCTGTAGAGTAGACCCTGTAGTCAGTGTATATTATATTGGGAGCATCAATGTAGCCATTACTGGCCATGTACTGGCAGGTGCTGCCACCTATTGGTCTAGTCATGTATTGCGGCTAGGAATGCAATTTGCTACATAATTTACACAATTGCTACCAGTTCTCCCTGTTCATAGACATAGGGACCTGCACACAGGGTGGGGGCCAAATATACATTTTCAAATCAAATACCAGGGTCGTAGCTAGCCGTACGCACGTACGCACATGCTTCCACATCAATATGGCAACCACAAAATACCCACTTCAAACGGTGGCCAGAGGATGCCCAGATATGTTCATATCCTTTGACAACGAAGATGTCATCATTCACTTGTAACCATTTTGTTAATGATGCTGATCAGTTTATGTGTACCGACAGTGACTTGTATACGCCTGTGACGTCAACGGAAGTGACCGTTAAATACAGCGTACAATAAACCGCCCTCCGTTTCTAATACAGAAGAGTCTTCAGTCTTACTTATATCCCGTTCATCTTATATCTAATCTTGTTAGCGTAAGAAGCAACAAAGGCGCTAACAAACATGGTGGCAGCGGTACACTTGAACTTGTCGTCCTAACTGCTGAGTTAGGGACGTGAACTTTGCTCGATGGTCGAACAGTGAGTAAAGTTTGTCACCGCACGATAACGGGAATCGCGTGACCTTAGCGGGGAAACTACCCAGGTCACCGCCCTCGCCCTGTACTGATTACAGGCACGTCCGCTAGCTACGATGGCTCAGCCTCCGGCCGCCGCAGCCCAGCCGCCCGTCGCAGCTCCGCCAGCCCCGCCCCAGGCGCACTTCAACGCTAAGCCGCCCGAACCTGTCAAACTTGGCAGTGATGCAGCGGCTAACTGGAAACTGTGGAAGCAGTTGTGGTCAAGCTACGCTGTTGTCGCCGATATCGACGACGCGTCACGTACCGATGACTTCCGGAAAGCGCTGTTCATTTCGACGATGGGTATCGAAGGACTACAGGTCTACAACGCTTGCGACCCTGCCGACACTGACACGATCGCGATTATCATCGGTAAGATGGATGGCCACATCTTGGGGCAGACGAATGAAACTTTTGAACGATATAAGTTCAACACACGGGCGCAACACTTGGACGAAACTACTGACACATATGTAGCGGCACTGAAAAACCTGCGGAAAACGTGCAACTTCTGCGACTGCTTGCAGGACAGTCTGCTGAGAGACCGCATTGTTTTCGGCGTAAAGGACGGCAATACTAGGAAACGTCTACTGCAAGAGCGAAACCTAGACCTACACAAATGTATAGACATATGCCGCACCTATGAAAACACTGCATCACAACTGAAAGTGGTAGCAGGAAATGCCGAGGACGTCCACAGGGTTGAACGAACGCCTGTGCGACCAATGCGACACGGACCAGCACCACGAAATGCGAGACAAACATTTCGTCCACGCATTGACTGCAAGTTTTGTGGACGACAACACGAACGTAAAAAGGAGTCGTGTCCTGCGTGGGGACAAGTGTGCAAGAAATGCAGAGGCAAGAACCACTTCGCAAAGTGTTGCCCACCGGACATTCGCAGAAAGACCCATGGCATCACTGGAGAATATCCACATAGCAGTCATGCCGATGACTATGAAGATAATTGTATCTTGTCTGTGGAAACTGATGTCATGCACTCCGTGTCAACTCACCCGACTAGTCCGCTCTACACGGAAATGCGACTTCCTGACGGAAAGCCACTGCGAATGCAGATTGACAGTGGAGCTACTGTCAATGTCATGCCGGCGAAGCATGTCGGCTCTGCTAAGTTAATGCACTCAGACGTCCAACTGAGGATGTACAACAAGGCAACTGTGAAGCCACTGGGCAAATGTCGTCTCTATCTGGTTAACCCGGTCAACAACCACAGATATCAAGTCGAGTTCCAAGTCGTTGAGGAAAATCTCACACCTCTACTGAGCAGGAAGGCTGCAGAGAGGATGAACCTGATCACGGTCAACTACGCAAACTTCAAGCAACTGCACGTTGTTGGTAGAGCGAACTGTGAAGCTATCACAGACGAGTTCAAAACAGTGTTTGAAGGCGCATCAATTGGATGTCTGCCAGGCACTGTCAGCTTGAAGACTGAAGACGGAGCGAGGCCAGTGCAGTGTCCTCCACGACGTGTGCCAATAGCGCCGCAAACTAAACTGAAGGAAGAACTGGATGATATCGTGAAGAGTAAAGTTATCACGCCTGTCACTGAGCCGACTGAGTGGTGCTCCCAAATCTCCATTCAAACTAAGAAAAATGGCAACCTGCGTATATGCATCGACCCGAGGCCGCTCAATGAAGCTCTACGAAGAGAGAGGTACCCTCTGCCAACAATTGAAGACATCCTCCCAGAGCTATCTCACGCAAAAGTGTTCAGCAAAGTAGACCTATCACACGGTTACTGGCACTGCAAACTAGACGAGGCAAGCAGCTACCTTACGACCTTCATTACTCCGCATGGAAGGTACCGATGGCTACGTCTGCCATTTGGCACGAAGGTCAGCTCGGAGATATTTCAGCGAAGGCTGAATGATAATCTTGTAGGCCTCAAGGGAGTCGTCTGTGTGGCAGATGACATCCTGATATACGGCGACTCGGAAGAACAACATGACAGCAACCTCAGAAATCTACTGACGAAATGCAGAGAAAACGGCTTGAAACTCAACAAGGAAAAGAGTATGTTCCACACCTCTCAACTGAACTTCCTAGGCCATGTTGTCACCGACAAAGGACTGCGACCAGACTTGAAGAAAGTGGAAGCCATTCTGCGTATGCCCAAGCCCACTGACGTAGAAGCAGTGCGCCGTCTGCAAGGCATGATCACCTACCTTGCTAAATTTCTCCCGCGACTCTCCACTATCATGGAGCCAATACGACGACTGACTCGCCAGGACTGCAACTGGGAATGGGAAGAAGAGCAAGATACCGCGATGAGTCAGCTGAAGAGACTACTCACAACTGCACCTTTGCTGGCGTACTATGATCCAGCAAAGAAACTTACCATCCAGTGTGATGCCTCGAGCACTGGTCTTGGTGCAGCACTGATGCAAGAAGGCAAACCTCTCGCATACGCCAGTCGAGCGCTCTCTGACACAGAAGTAGGCTACGCTCAGATAGAAAAGGAGTGTCTAGCCATAGTCTTCTCTCTCGAACGTTTCCACCAATACACGTTTGGTCGAGAAACAACAGTACTCACAGACCACAAACCACTTGAGACAATTGTCAAGAAGCCATTGCACAAAGCACCGAAGCGAATCCAAGGCATGATCCTTCGATTGCTACAGTATGACATCGAAGTCACCTATAGACGAGGCAAGGAGATGCATATCGCTGATGCTCTATCTCGAGCATATCTCTCCAACGGCAATGACAGACAAGGACAGTTCTCACAAATCAACACGCGTGTCAAGACCACCTGTCTACCTGTCTGATTATGAACTTTCAAAAAAGTGACTCAAAAGGTGACAATGCTAAAATGATGCAATTGATTTACTCTTTAAAACAAAAATCAAAATACTTGGACTTTAATGTCGGTGAAACATATACACGGACTGCTATTTTGCGAAAACATGCAAAGAACATTTGGAACTGTCGTAGACTACTTAAAGTTGATATTGCGAAAACATATAAAGGACATTTCTAACTTTAGTTGATCACATGAACTTGATACTGTGCTGAATGTTTAGTTTTATCCTCAAAGAAGAGGGGATGTTAATGATGCTGATCAGTTTATGTGTACCAACAGTGACTTGTATACGCCTGTGACGTCAACGGAAGTGACCGTTAAATACAGCGTACAATAAACCGCCCTCCGTTTCTAATACAGAAGAGTCTTCAGTCATACTTATATCCCGTTCATCTTATATCTAATCTTGTTAGCGTAAGAAGCAACAAAGGCGCTAACAAACACATTTGTCAACATTTTGACAACATTGTAATCAGTTTCCATAGCCTGTGCACGGAACAAGTATCTGCCGCAACCTGTAGGCTATCCTGGCAATGCAGCAGCCGGGCAAATATTAATTCACTATAAACAAGTTTATCAATGTTTTAACGTCCATGGAGTAAAGCTGGCATGAAAAACATGACAAACTTCAGGTGTCCTTTCACAGTGAAATCTGTTCTAGAATATCTGGAAACTGATGGGGATGGCAAACTTGAAAGCCCGGAGCTACTTGTTGTTAATTCAAAGGTTTGATTTCATCATCACATTGGTAACGATTGCACATGTACTCCAAAGTCTGCTTCCTCTGACAACAATTTTACAAGCCAAACAATGTGACCTCGAGCGCAAAAGGAGCAGTCACTGTCATCTGCCACCTACAACAAGAGAGGGCAGATCCAAAGGTGTGGAATACATGATTATATGAAGGCACTATGGAATTGGCAGCGAAATTTGACATTCAACCGAGCAAGCCATGATGGATAACAAAGGCACCGCAAATTTTTTTCAGCTGACACTGGATGAGCTAGAGCGAGGTGCTTACCATTCGTGGACCACTTGCTTCGCTCAGTACATCACACCGATACAACTGGTGCATCTGACACCAGAAAGAATAGTCCACCTATGTGAAGTGTGGCTGGAGATTTGCGTCAACTACAAACGTCACTGAGAGACTAGATACACTCGACAGCGCGATTCAAGTGTTCAATCCCGACCTATGTACCCCAACATGTACACTGCAATCGTCTGTATCAACAGTCACGACAGAGCGCTGTCATCGCAATGTGGCGTCTTATAGCGTTTTCTATTTAGCTGTGATATTATTATGGTTTTAAATGCACTACATTTCAAGTGATTGGGCGTCACTCATGCTACACAACATTCTGGTGCACCAGACCCTCATGATAGAGTTTAGATTGATATCATTATACTTAGTGCTTCCACATGTATACATCTTATATTGTATGCTACATACAGTTTTCTCATTGACTCTGCTCTATAG
>OZ024855.1:30678146-30680646 GCA_964017155.1 Oasisia sp. SBJ-2009 | reverse complement strand
TCCCCACAGCCCGCTTCCGCTACCACATTTTCAAAGTTCCAACGACAGAAACGTAGTCGTGTCGTAAGTAGTCTCGGACGGGAACTCTCTACCTCGTCACGCCTGACTGCATTCAATGCATGACATTAATATTTCCGGCCATGCCGCGGAGGCAGATGTATATATTACAATACACGACTGGATTATAACATATCCGAGACCGTCGAGCGACTTGAGTGCTTGCGCGAACGACGATTCTCATTGGATTTAAATCTCCGTCGACGACGATGACCAAGTGTTGGTCCAGTGCAGTACTCTGCGGCCTCTGGCTGGCCGCGATGACTTTGGGGACAGAGGCGATGGGGCCGGCCGTACCGGAGGCAGTGCGCGCCCTCCTCGAGCAGATCTTCGAGAAGAGCGTCGTGCCGGAGGAGATCTATACGTACGCTCACGTGCACGCGTCCAGCAGTCGGACCGAAGTCTCCGGGTTCTCCATCCCAGACACGGCTGTCGTCCCGACCGACCCACACCCACGTAAGTAGCAGCCGCCGCTGGGCACCTCCGGCAGAACACGACTCAAGGAGAGGTGGCATGTTCCGTTAAAAGATAACAAATACAAAGTTCGCCGAATCTCTCGTGTCTACAGATGCAAAGAAACAGAATGAATGACATTTTGAATGACGTTTATTTCAACAACAACACATTTTACACCGTACATATACCAGTGCATACAATACAATGTTGGGAGAAAAGGTCAAAACGTGCAATTCTTATAATGTTTACCCTTAACCATATCATATTTGATCGCAAGAAAATAGGGAACATTTAGTAATGAGAAAAAGTTTAGATAAGAATATACAGTCTGAACGTTTATGTTATCTTATTTATGGAACGTTTTCGGGAAAAATGCTCCAACACATAATTATTCAGTAGTTTACAAACACTTTTTGAACTAATGAACATTCCTACAACTACTCAGTGAATTATTGAGGGAGTTCCAAAGTTAAACTCCTTTAAACATGCATACAGTGATTCATGTATTCTGAACAATTGTTTTACATTCATTGGTAACATATAACGATATGTCTTAAACATAATTATAGCAGTTTTTAGCTTGACTAAGTCTGGTACTGTATGAATATGTACATTGTGAAAAAGTTAATTTGTGTTATTAAAGTCTTTTGGCAACACAAAGTAATCTTATAACCGTTTTCTGCAATAAAACTAAAAACGAACATTAGTAGCATATGTGCTACCCCGTACTTCAGCGCCATACTTAATACAAGGCATGAAAAGAGAATAGTACAACACATGCAAACCCTGTTTGTTAATCAAGAAACTAACTCTGTATAAAAATACCACAACCCTTTGACAGTTTAAATCTTACTGATAACATGAGATTTTTCCGGTCTAATTACACCTAAACATTTTGTGGAATTTACTCTGTTGATTTGTTTTTTTTAATTAATTTTAACACAAATATCTGCAGTCAATCTGCGATTTCTCTAATCCAACATTTATCATCCAAACAAGTTCATTTAATTTTCTCATAATAGGTTTGTATCATCGGCAAATAAAATATACTTAAACACTTGTGAGACTTTACATATGTCATTAACATACATGATAAATAATTTTGGTCAAAACAGAGAACAGTAGTTGTGGAGATTCAGTATAAGCAATGCTTAAAATAGATACTATAACACAACGCAACCAAGAAAAAAACACAAATTACACACAAATAAAAAAGCACGAATACCATAAAATACTAAATAAGTAAAATTAATGAATAATAAAAGTGGACCCATTCTCCTACCTAATGTAATGATCTAGGTGTGTGACACTCTTGCCTTGAAGTTACCACAGCAGTTTTCGGTAATTCGAAAAATGAGCGCGTCAATTAGTGAAAAATGGATTCACGAGTTAAATTCGTATACTCGTTGAAAGGCCAACGTACGATAGAAAGTGAATTGACACCTGGTCGTGCCGTTGCATTGTTTCAGTGCCCCAGCCGCCGCCGCCACCCGTGACGATCACACCGCCAGGTAGGTAACAGGTGACAGGTGACATGTTGCAGAGCGTCCACTTACATTGTGGTCTCAACTTCTCAATTTGAAGGTAACTCGATTAGTTCAAATGTGTTTTTATTACATTGGCTTAGCTTTCTCTATACTCTTACATCGTTAATCATAGTTTCAGTTACACAACCATCCTTTTACACGTCATCTAATATATACATCCATATTTGTACATGCCCACACACACTAACGCATACATGTTTGTATGGTCGTTGGCTGTTGCTGTCCCATTCTTCATATCTCGTAGTGCTGCTTCCGTCTCCCATGATGTTATCTCTGGTACCTCTTTTGTGTCAGTGTGGATTGTGGTACTCTGTCCACTGTCGTATAGCTCAGTGTAGAATTCCTTTATTCGTTCTGTGATCTTATATTGATCATGGACCTTATCCACTATGACATGCACAGTTATCATTATATATATAATATTAAATATACCTTATACA
>OZ024855.1:30663146-30673146 GCA_964017155.1 Oasisia sp. SBJ-2009 | reverse complement strand
GGCGTTTAGAGTTGGCCCAATCATCCACAGAGATAGACCTATCTGACGTGGAACTCGTTATGTCTACAATCTAAAATAACTGTTAGCGCCAGTGTTTCTCTAAATAAGTAAGTGCGCTACTGAGATCGTAGATATTCTCCGCAGTAAGCAAGCGCGACTAAATCACTCTCTATGTGTAACGCTTACAGGATCGGCCATTAGTCAAAACAAGAGAAAAGTGTTGCTTGGTCACATTTCAAACAAATATAGAATGCTCACAACCAGATCTATGTTACTATTGTTCGACTACGCCTGTGTTGGTGCCTCACAAAACAAACCGTGTCGCTACACGTCTGTCGTAGGTCACTACGGCATGCCGGGGATGGAGCTGCACACATTCAACCGGAACGTCTACGGCTTCGTGATGACGACGTCCTCGAGCGACAGTGTCTACGTCGGCGACGACACCCTCAGTGACACCGTCTACCTGAACGCCCGTCAGCGGGGATTCATCAACAACTTCGCCGGCGTGTCCCGGAAGTCGTCTGCTCCGCTCACTCCCACGAGCGACATCTTCTTCGTCGGCGTCAATCGGGTGATCTCGTCACTGTTCGGCGACGCCGCCAGGAACGGCTCTGGGCTGTGTTCGCTGTGGATCAGTTGTGTCTGTTGAGTTGCGCGGGCCGCGCTGTTGCCGGGCGCAGTGAATAAATGGCGCCGGATGTGAACTAACACGTGTGTTGTGTCGCTTTCGGACATGTGTCCAGTTGTGGACTCAGGGGCGTGTAATCTGGGGGGGCATCCAATCACCCCCTCCCACCGAAGCGCGATAATAATACCAACCCGCAGATTCTCCAACATTGAATGGAACAGCGCTGGCTCTTCCAAAGCTCTGATTGGCGGACGGGCGGACGGGCGGACGGGCGGACGGGCGGACGGGCGGACGGGCGGACGGGCGGACGGGCGGACGGGCGGACGGGCGGACGGGCGGACGGGCGGACGGGCGGACGGGCGGACGGGCGGACGGGCGGACGGGCGGACGGGCGGACGGGCGGACGGGCTGACGGGCGGACGGGCGGACGAGCGGGAGGGCGGGCGGGCGAACGGAGAGAGAGACAGGGAAGGACGGAAGTATAGAGGGAGGGGTGCATACTGGGAGGGAGGCAGGGAAGCCAGGGGGAGGAACGAAGGGAGGGGGGAGGAAGGAAGGGGAAGGAGACCGGTAGGATGAAGGGAGGGGAGAGGGAGAGAGGGATAGAGGGAGAGAGAAGGGAGAGAGAAAGCGAGAGAGAGAGAGAGAGAGAGAGAGAGAGAGAAAGCGAGAGAGAGAGAGAGAGAGAGAAAGCGAGAGAGAGAGAGAGAGAGAGAGAGAGAAAGCGAGAGAGAGAGAGAGAGAGAAAGCGAGAGAGAGAGAGAGAGAGAGAGAGAGAGAGAGAGAGAGAGAGAGAGAGAGTACACACTAATCATAGCAGCGTGATGAAAGCCGTCAGTAACATGTCGGTTGATAATACTAAGATTAGTTGAGACCATGTAGAATCAATAACCTTCAATGATTTTGCGACCCAGTAGCTTGAAATAACTTCGATTAGGAAATGTGTAATAGTTGAATTCGGTCAAACTCAACCATCACCGCGCGCGTCATTTCCGTGATATACATATAACATAACATAACATAACATAACATAACATAACATAACATAACATAACATAACATAACATAACATAACATAACATAACATAACATAACATAACATAACATAACATAACATAGCATAGCATAGCATAGCATAGCATAGCATAGCATAGCATAGCATAGCATAGCATAGCATAGCATAGCATAGCATAGCATAGCATAGCATAGCATAGCATAGCATAGCATAGCATAGCATAGCATAGCATAGCATAGCATAGCACAGCACAGCACAGCACAGCACAGCACAGCACAGCACAGCACAGCACAGCACAGCACAGCACAGCACAGCACAGCACAGCACAGCACAGCACAGCACAGCACAGCACAGCACAGCACAGCACAGCACAGCACAGCACAGCACAGCACAGCACAGCACAGCACAGCACAGCACAGCACAGCACAGCACAGCACAGCACAGCACAGCACAGCACAGCACAACACAACACAACACAACACAACACAACACAACACAACACAACACAACACAACACAACACAACACAACACAACACAACACAACACAACACAACACAACACAACACAACACAACACAACACAACACAACACAACACAACACAACACAACACACAACGGAGAAGTTCAGCCGCCTTTGCAGACACTTTATGAACAACTTCACGCAACAATATCACGATAACGTCTCCTGGTCGCTGTTTCTGACGGCGCGTGCTGGCAGTGCATGCAGTGGTCTGCACACAGTAGGACAGCGCCACGTAACCTTCGTGGACACCGCCTCACAACAGCACACCGACAGCGTGTGTTGGTCGGCCAGTGTACACGTCCACGCGTTGCAACGTTAGTGGAACTGTGTGTTCGTGCAGCTGCTATGGCTTTTTCGTCAAGAGCTTGGTCTGCTCGAGACCCGTCGTGTTGACGAACCAGCTGAAGAAACCTTTGCCTTCATCTTCCTCGCTCTCTCTCCCGTCCTCACCGGGCTGCCGGGTGTTGAACTCGCACGTGGCGCACGCGCACATGAATATACTGAAGACGACACTCATAGCCCCGATGACGGCGATGTCCAACATGAGGATGTCGTAGACGCTCCTGCCGTGCTGTCGGCGGTCGGATGTGTTGTTGGTCTCGTCGGTTGTGTTGGTACCGTTAACGCTGCCGGCGAGCTGACAGTGTTGTCCGAAATAACCCACTGTGCAAACGCAGCTGAGGAGACCGTCGCTGTTGACTTTGCACGCGCCGCCGTGCTGACAGTAGGTCTTGGTGCAGAGGACCGCCGACAGCGTCGCGTTTTCGCAGTGTCTTCCGGCGGAACCCGGCTGACAGTTACACTTGTAGTCCAGTTCGAGCGGGATGCATTTACCCTGGTTGAGGCAAGGCGAGCTCCAACAAGGGTCTGCGTCGTCGCACTGTCTGCCGAAGTGGCCGGCGGTGCAGAGGCACTGGTAAGACTCGTCCTCTGCGACACATTCGCCGCTGAACTTGCACGGCTCGCTGGCGCACGGGGCCGGGGCCTGCGGAGTGTCCTCGCCGATGCTGCGTGAACCGACGGCGCCGGCAGCGTCGTCTGCGTCCTCACCACCCGTGTCCACCTCCCGGGCGTCTGACAGTTGTTTGGCGTCAACGCCAGACACCCAGCGCAGTGATACAGCCAGTAGCATTACAAGAATACACGTCATCATTGCTGCATTACCTGTAGTTCCTGCCATTGCTGTGTTGCTCAATTATGTTCAATTTAATAGTGCGCCTATTTTTCAGGCATTTCCTTAAGCGCCACGTTTTTTGTCGCTACAGGATATGACGTCATAGTCACGCTCAAAAATGTAGTAGTTTCGTAGGCAAACAAGGCAACATTAAAGAGGCGATCGACATTGTCACCGCTCACACAGATCGTGCTATAACAAACAGGAACACAAACACGTCGGCAATGTTGTATAACCGCGAATACAAAATAGCTGTGGCAACACATCGAGTTTTATAGTAATCTTCAAGCGAAAACATATTACGCCCGATTGTTCTACGTCACTGCACGTATTCGTTGACGCGGAAAGCGTCACACGAGCAGAGAACCTACGGATCGTCAATACGACAATTCGTGACTTGTATCGCATCCCGCTGGAGACAATTGACAGGACACATAACGACTAAGACTCCCCGTCGACGACACACCAGGGTATGTTCAATTAGGCCAAAGGTATGACCCAGTGATGATGAATGTAGTGCACTGTCTGGTGCCTTTCGCGATATTGGTGGTCGTCCTAGCGAAGCCCAAGCCGCCTGGTCAGCCGAAAGACTGCGCGCAATTTCAAAAGCAGGGCTCGACAAATAGCGGGGAATATACCATCTTCACTGGCGATTGCAAAAAGGAGGTCTACTGCGACCTGACTACGAACGGCGGCGGGTGGACTGTGATACAACGGCGTGTGTCAGACAAAGTTGACTTCTACAGAAGCTGGAAAGATTACGTCGAGGGATTCGGTGATTGGGACGGCAACTTCTGGATAGGGCTGAACACGATCCGGGGTCTAACGGCCGAACAAAACACTCTGCTTCGAATCGAGCTGACGTCGCGTTTAAAGGAAAAGGGCATCGCCGAATACAGCGACTTTCGCGTCGAGGCGCCGGACAAACAGTTCAGGCTCTTCTTCTCGGAATACCTCAGCGATAGCAGCACTGCCGGGGACTCGCTGGCCCCCCACCGCGGCCAGCCGTTCAGCGCGAACAATGAGACTGCCCAACACTCCGAGTCGCTACACGGCGCGTGGTGGTACCCATTGAATCAGCAGGCGGGGAACATCTCATCGAATCTCAACGGTATATTCGGAGAAAAAGCGCGAGAGAAACCTGGGATGGGATTATCGTGGGGTACCTGGAGAAACGAAGTGCTGCAGGGAAGCGAGATGAAGATTCGGCCGATGGCGTTTCTTGTTGCCAACAAACAGAACTGTACAGAGTCGTTGTGTAAGAACGGCGCCACTTGCGTCGAAGCACGAACAGGCCTCCTGTGCCTCTGCTCCTTCGGCTACGTCGGGGATCGGTGCCAGGACGCGATGTCGATAGGTGTGGAGCAGGCCACGGTACATGGTGTCGTTACGCCGGACGAAGCACTGCAGGTGACACAAGCACCGAAGTTAGAACAGGGATTCCAATGCAAGAAGACCCGTGGCGGTGAGTTTGAATGCTGGAGGCGCGGCCCTACGGGGGTGGAACAATGCAACGAGAAGCCGTGTCGGAATGGCGGCACGTGCGTGCCTCGCGCGGGGATCTTCCTTTGCCGCTGCACGAGTATGTTCACGGGTCGGCTGTGCGTGGAGCGGCAGCCGTGCGCCAACATAACCTGCCAGAACGGCGGCTCGTGCGAACCGCTCGACTCGGGCGGCATCCGGTGCGCGTGCGCGTTGGGCTTCACGGGCGCGCGCTGCGAGCAGCAACACGCGTGCGCCACCCAGCCGTGTCAGAACGGCGGCTCGTGTGTCGAGCAGAACACGTCAACTGCCGGCATGTACGCGTGCTCCTGTGCCGACGGGTTCCACGGTTTCAACTGCGAACTCGTCGACCCATGCCGTTGCGGTCCGTGCGCCAACGGAGGCACGTGCGTGACGTCGGGTGATGAATCGTTCACGTGCAACTGCATGGACGGGTACCAGGGCAGCCAGTGTCAGCGAGCGTCGCCCTGCCAGCGCAGGCCGTGTTTCAACGGCGGAATGTGTCAGCCAATAGGTGCCGGCACCGACTTCCTGTGCATATGCCTCAGTGGTTACAAGGGACGTAACTGCGAGATCACGCCCATCCAAGAGCCGCCCATGTTTGAGCAGGGTTTCCGCACGGATGCACTCCCTGCCGGCGCTGTAGCAGTGCCTCTGGTTGGTACAGAACGAGGTATGTTGCCTCCTAATTCGCACTCCATCGTCGGCGGCGGTCGCGTTGCAGACGAAGAAGACGAAGAAGTACAAGTGTTCAACGTTGTCAACACGATGACTGGCGGCCAGTCGTCGACGGAAGACTTACTAGCGACCATCGCCCGAGAGCGCATGGGAAAGATCAAGGCGAGGAAGTGGACCTTCATCGTAATGGTCATCGTCACACTGACCATAATCGCAGTGGCCACCACCATCGGCTGGGCGCTGACCACTCGCTTTGCGAGAGGGAAGAAGAACGTGACGATCCACGAGGGGTCGGCTTTGTTGCGCAAGAAGAAGCGCCGAAGGAGCAGACACGACAGTAGGTCTAGTTCGGACTCGGGGTCGGAGGCGGGCTCAGTGGCGGGGTCAGTGGCGGGCTCGGACACAGAGTCCATCCCCGAGTCTCCGCAAGGGTCGGATACGGAGAGTGTATCAGGCAAATCGAAAGAAAAGAAGGACAAGAAAGAGAAGTCTGAGAAAAAGGAGAAAGGGAAAAAAGAGAAAGGAGCGAAGGATGGTGAAGGGAAAGAGAAAAGGGAGAAAGGAAAGAAGGAGAAAGGAGACAAAGGGAAAGACAAAAAGGAGAAAGGCGCGAAGGAGAAAGGAGACAAAGGGAAAGAGAAGAAGGCGAAAGGAGCGAAGGAGAAAGGTGATAAAGGGAACGACAAAAAAGAGAAAGGAAAAGAGAAAGGGAAAAAAGAGAAAAAAAATAAAAAAGAGAAAAAAGAGAAAAAAGAGAAAAAAGCTAAGAAATAATGAAGACACAGAAGGCAGTTTCGTCATGAGGAAGACGGCGTTGACGTCCACAGATTGGTGACGGCGAACATAAAATGGATAACGTGAATACGTTACGTAAGCTGAACATGCGCAGTTGTGAGTGACTATCCAGGCATGATGATGTCACACCAGAGCCTGAAACTCGACTAATCATTATGTTGTGAGCACTGGCCGGTGTCATGGCTGCCCTCGGCCCTGGCTGTCACACATGCATATATTTTGTTTGCTTATTCGTTCACCTATGTTGCTATATGAACGAAAAACACAAAAAAATGACTACAATGAAGATACCTCCTTCGTAAAACTCGTAACTTGGCCTTAATAATAATTGCATATTTTGCTGGTAAGAAACCAGCAGAGTTTGCTGACAGGTTGTTGAGTGATCAGCATGCTCCATTTAACATGAGGCAGTCCGTGCCTCGCTGTATTTACCACAATAAAAAACTGCGTAAGTATTACCAGACTGCGTGTAATCAGCCTGAGACAATGAGCATTGACTTCACGTAAATGTTGCGTGCGCGAAAATCCTTAAATATAATCACGTCCTGTTGGTTTTGACATTGGATAAACACGGGATATGACCTCCCATATACGACTTACTCAGTATTGTCAGATGTTATTTCACCACGCACTGAAACAGGCTACTCCCAAAAGACATTGGCTACCACCTGTGAATTCCATAAATCTCACCTACCCTCAATCCGTTTCTAGAACCCCTAACCCACTTAATTGTATGACTGTGATTGTTCCGCTCTTCAACCAAATGAAGATTGTCGTTAGACATGACATTTTCGATATGACCGACTAATTGAAGCCATTAATGTAAACATTAATGGCTAAACTGACTAATATTATTTAACTTTAAGGATGACATCAGGAGTAAACGCTTGGAGGAAGGTCGATGGGTGATGGGAGACAGACGGATATCGCGTAAACTTATAGGAAAGGCGCTCACCTTGTGTGGTACTTCGGCATACGTGTGCGGCTTAGAGATGGTGGCACTAAAAGAGAAACAATAGAATTTGCAGTTTTGCCAAAAAACAACTGGATAAGAAGAATCAGGGGTTTGAAGAGAGCGGATAAGAGAAGACTGGAGGAATTTCGAGCAGAGGTTGGCGGAAAGAAAGTGTTAAGGAGGAACTGGTGAGCAGTAGGCTGATATGGGCTGGACATGTGGAATGAATGAGAGATGAAAAATAGGAAAAGAGACCAGATGCACAGAAAGTGGGGGGAGGGAGGAGGCGAGGAAGACCGATGATGCGATGGAAGAACTGCCTTAAAGAAGTTCTAGAAAGAGTGGGAGGAGAATGAAGAACAACAGCAATAGATAGAAGATGTTGGAGACTGGTGATAGAGAACGCAATGTTAGAAAAATGAGGACAGGAAAGCAAAGACGAAAGAAAGATGACAACAGTAACCATGGCCAACCTCGCTCTGACGACAGAGCCAACTAGAGGGTAACAACAGACGTCAACGTTCACGGAAGAACATTTGATCAAATCAATTGGCTTTAGTGGGGCTGCGAATGACAACTAAACAATGACCCCGTCAACGCAGGTGTTGTTTGGTTGTATTCGTTGTACTCTACACAAGAGAGAGAATTGTAGCCGCCCTCACGTTGTCGTATTCGTTGTGTCACTACACAAGAGAGAGAGAGAGAGAGAGAGAGAGAGAGAGAGAGAGAGAGAGAGAGGACTGTAGCCGCCCTCACGTTGTCGTATTAGTTGTGTCACTACACAAGAGAGAGAGAGAGAGAGAGAGAGAGAGAGAGAGAGAGAGAGAGAGAGAGAGAGAGAGAGAGAGAGAGAGAGACAGAGGACTGTAGCCGCCCTCACGTTGTCGTACTCTTTGTGCCGTACACGAGAGTGAGAGAGGAACAGAAAGAGAGAGAGAGAGAGAGAGAGAGAGAGAGAGGACTGTAGCCGCCCTCACGTTGTCGTACTCTTTGTGCCACTACACGAGAGAGAGAGAGAAACAGAAAGACAGAGAGAGAGAGAGAGAGAGAGAGAGAGAGAACTGTAGCCGCCCTCACGTTGTCGTATTCGTTGTGCCACTACACGAGAGAGAGAGAGAGAGGATTGTAGCCGGCCTCACGTTGTCGTATAGGTTGTGCCACTACACAAGAGACAGGATTGTAGCCGCCCTCACGTTGTCGTACTCGTTGTGTCACTACACAAGAGAGAGAGAGAGAGAGAGAGAGAGAGAGAGAAAGAGAGAGAGAGAGAGAGAGGACTGTAGCCGCCCTCACGTTGTCATATTCGTTGTGTCACTACACAAGAGAGAGGCCTGTAGCCGCCCTCACGTTGTCGTATTAGTTGTGTCACTACACAAGAGAGAGGAGTGTAGCCGCCCTCACGTTGTCGTATTAGTTGTGTCACTACACAAGAGAGAAGACTGTAGCCGCCCTCACGTTGTCGTATTAGTTGTGTCACTACACAAGAGAGAGGACTGTAGCCGCCCTCACGTTGTCGTATTAGTTGTGTCACTACACAAGAGAGAAGACTGTAGCCGCCCTCACGTTGTCGTATTAGTTGTGTCACTACACAAGAGAGAGGAGTGTAGCCGCCCTCACGTTGTCGTATCAGTTGTGTCACTACATAAGAGAGAGAACTGTAGCCGCCCTCACGTTGTCGTATTTGTTGTGCCACTACACAAGAGAGAGGACTGTAACCGCCCTCAAGTTGTCGTATTCGTTGTGCCACTACACAAGAGAGAGGACTGTAACCGCCCTCACGTTGTCGTATTTGTAATGTCACTACACAAGAGAGAGAGAGGACTGTAGCCGCCCTCACGTTGTCATATTCGTTGTGTCACTACACAAGAGAGAGGACTGTAGCCGCCCTCACGTTGTCATAATCGTTGTGTCACTACACAAGAGAGAGGACTATAGCCGCCCTCACGTTGTCGTATTAGTTGTGTCACTACACAAGAGAGAGGACTGTAGCCGCCCTCACGTTGTTGTATTCGTTGTGCCACTACACAAGAGAGAGGACTGTAACCGCCCTCACGTGGTCGTATATGTTGCGCCACTACACAAGAGAGAGGACTGTAACCGCCCTCACGTTGTCGTATTCGTTGTGCCACTACACAAGAGAGAGGCCTGTAGCCGCCCTCACGTTGTCGTATTAGTTGTGCCACTACACAAGAGAGGACTGTAGCCGCCCTCACGTTGTCGTATTCGTTGTGCCACTACACAAGAGAGAGGACTATAGCCGCCCCCACGTTGTCGTATTCGTTGTGCCACTACACAAGAGAGAGGACTGTAACCGCCCTCACGTTGTCGTATTAGTTGTGTCACTACACAAGAGAGAGGACTGTAACCGCCCTCACGTTGTCGTATTAGTTGTGTCACTACACATGAGAGAGGACTGTAACCGCCCTCACGTTGTCGTATTAGTTGTGTCACTACACAAGAGAGAGGACTGTAGCCGCCCTCACGTTGTCGTATTCGTTGTGCCACTACACAAGAGAGAGGACTGTAGCCGCCCTCACGTTGTCGTATTAGTTGTGCCACTACACAAGAGAGAGGACTGTAGCCGCCCTCACGTTGTCGTATTCGTTGTGCCACTACACAAGAGAGAGGACTGTAGCCGCCCTCACGTTGTCGTATTCGTTGTGTCACTACACAAGAGAGAGGACTGTAGCCGCCCTCACGTTGTCGTATTCGTTGTGCCACTACA
>OZ024855.1:30650646-30655646 GCA_964017155.1 Oasisia sp. SBJ-2009 | reverse complement strand
TTAAAGTCACATTCTGATTAAACCGCTGACGTTAAAAAATTGAGTATATGTGGAAATTGTTACTTTGTATAAACTCTATTAGGTGTATGACACGAAGCCGTAGCCTTTTTTGTTCTTTAACAGATGAACTAAAGGATGTTCATGTGAATATGGCTTGGTAAAATTATCAGTAAATAAAAGGTATCTAATCGAGTCAACAAGACCATCATTTGTCACACTACTTTCGGGTACATGTTGAGAATTAAAGGCTCGTTTCCTTGGTGACTCGCCCATAGATACTACTCTATCCAACAGGGTTCCAAGTACCGTTTCACCATAACATATAACACGAGACAGTAAGTGCTGCATCAGTCGACGCGCTGGACTTTCCACTTTAAATATTCTGCTATACAAGGATAAAGCATTTCTATTTACAATATCTTCGATCTTTTCATTCAATGTTTAGTGCTTTAGGTCCTAAGTAAGGCTGTGTTGTCAGATAGTTTACTTAATCCAAGACTTTGTTTAATTAATTTACCCTGTGCAGATTCAAGTCGACGCATTTGGATGGCAGTACTGCCCATACATTCTAAACCGTATGTTAACGTTGGTTGACATATACATTTATAAAGATACGCTTGAACATCAGGAGTGTAAACACTAGAGCAATTACTAATTCGCACGACACTATTATAATTACATATGGAAGGATAACTAATTAGAAAGTCTGGTAAAATAATAAAAACAATAAAATAAAGTAAGATAAGAAAACGGTAATTGAACAATAATCTCAATATATAAAATTATGTCTAACTAAAGTGTCACCAAATAAATTATATAACATTTAGCAAAGTAGATTATATAATATAGACCTGTAACCTGAATAAGTTAAAGTATCGCAAATAAAAAAAATATATCATGTCTGTAAAATAGATATACAGTATATATATATATATATATATATATATATATATATATATATATATATATATATAATAAATAACTAACAAAAATCACAATCAGTTGCAAATAATATTCGTATGTGATGAGGAATGTTCGGTTACTGTCAATTATACCATATGATACAAATGAGTTCTTAAAGTGTTCAAACCTACACCAAGAAACACTCTACATACGCGTGTTTCAGACGGCGTGATGAGATTTCCTGGGAGAGGCAGGAGATGGTGCAGTTTGTGGTTGGATTGCTGCATGCTCGCTGCATAGCGTCTCCCTTCGGTCGGCCAGCTTCAGTCTCGTTGAGGCGATGGCTTCGTTGTAACACAGGCCACCGAAATGGTATTCGCATAGCACGTTTCTGGATGTTTTGGAGCTGGTTTGTTTCCTTTCTTTAGACTCGTATGCTACACTTGCTACACGTATGCAGGCATACTCAATGGTAGATCGGATTAGTGTAGTCTATATATCTTGACGAGATGATAAGGTTTTACTCCTGCTCGCTTGAGTAGGATTATGACATAATTTATAGTCGTTACGATGCTTTTTGCGGTGATTTCACCGATGTGGAGTTGTCACGTGAGATCTGTGAACGTGTGACATCTAGTGGACGAGGGCAGTTCATTTGTTCTAATTGTCTGTCGATAACCGTCATCAGCAGGATAGCTGGCGGTTTTGTTGTTGTTGAAATATATGCGCATTTCCTTCGTTTTGTCGTAACGTGGTTGCTGGGGATGACTGTTGTCCAGGTGCAAATACAAACGAATTGCTCCAGGCACTTGGACAATACCAGTGTGAGTGATATTGGCCGCAAGTATTTGTGAATGAGCTTCGGCGGCTGTACTTTGGTTGAGATCGTATGTCGGCGCATCTCCACAGCAGAAGTACAGTTCCTGCCCTCATACTGCAGTTGAAGACACGGGGCGGTGGCGTTGTCACGTAGAATCCAGTTTGGTATTTGGTCATGGAGAATTCGGGGAAGGGAAGGAATCATGCGGTAACAGCGAAGTAAAATTGGTTGTCACGGATTGCAAGAAATCGCACACGTTATCGGCGAGAATGTGTAACTTTCTTGCACGATGCGAATGAGCAAGTCTGTGTAGATGTTCACAGTTTTGTAATTCTTAAACAATTGCTATTGTGTTAATGAAACGTATCGCTAGTTAATATATCCGTTTTCTAAGTAAGTGAGAGTATAGACAGAGGTGGAAGAAGAACACGAACATTAGCACCTTTGACAGTATAATATGCATGTACAATGATCCAGTTTGCGATATATACAAGACTCGTGCTTGCGTATTTATGAATAATCAAATTTATCCTCCCCTGCATTTGTACGCGTGTACGAATATCAAACGTTCTCGGATGAATCTGTATCACTATGCAACGTAAGGCATCTATCTTTTTCGAAGTGGTCTTATATATATAAAAAGATGCTCACCTGTTATGGGTTAAATCATACAGAACGTAAAACACAATAAGTGTTTAATACATATAGTGTTATCTAGGACGAGTACCAATACATAATCATGGAACAAGCGAAGTGGATACGGAGGACGCATTGGAAGCAGCCCAGTACACCGGATTACAACTGTGTTGCAGTAGACATGTTTAGCAGGAACTTGGTGTGTGCTGTTGGTGACGTCGCAAATTGTCACCGACAATTGGAGGGTTTCAACGCTACACAATTGGAGGTGTTACAACGCTACACAGTGGAGGTGTTACAACGCTACACATGGAGGTGTTACAGCGCTACATAATGGAGGTGTTACAACGCTACACAATGGAGGTGTTACACAACACTACACAAGTGGAGGTGGTACAACGCTACACAATTGGAGGTGTTACAATGCTACACAATTGGAGGTGTTACAACGCTACCCAATGGAGGTGTTACACCGCTACACAGTGAAGGTGTTACAACGCTACACAATTGGAGGTGTTGCAACGCTAAGCTGTGGAGGTGTTACAACGCTACAAAATTGGATGTGTTACAACGCTACACAATGGAGGTGTTACACCGCTACACAATGGCGGTGTTACAACGCTACACACTGGAGGTGTTACAACGCTACACAATGGAGGTGTTACAACGCTACACAATGGAGGCGTTACAACGCTACACAATGGAGTAGTTACAACGCTACACAATGGAGGTGTTACAACGTTACATAAAACCTGCCCCACAACTGAAGTGGTCGTCACATTGGCTCACAGTATGTAGTTATCAATAATTGAATGAGCTCACCGGACTGGTGCTAGTAAACGCTAAACGTATTTTTCATTCGTTCTCCCGCAAGATTGCACCTCATCTAACGGTAGAGGCAGAATGAATGTGGCCGAAGGGATTAATGAATTACTGTTGATGTTTATGTAGCCGTGATAACTGAGTATGTGTGTGCGTGCGTGCGTGTGTGTGGTGTGTATGTTTATGCGTGCGTGCATGCGCATGCTCATGCATGCGTATGTGTGATTGTGTGTTTGTGTTTATATATATGTGTGTGTGTGTGTGTGTGTGTGTGTGTGTGTGTGTGTGTGCGTTCGTGCGTGTGCGCGTGTATGTGATTGTGCATACGTCCGTGCGTGTATTGTACGAAACGCTTTTGTTTTAATACGTCCAGAGCAAACTGTGCACATTAAACTATTCTCTCGTGGGGTACGACAACACTGACTCGTCCAACGTACTCTACACACAGACATACTGTGAACATTGAACCATTGTCTCGTGATGGACGACAACACTGGCACATCCAACGTACTCTACACACAGACATACTGTGTACATTGAACCATTGTCTCGTGGTGGACGACAACACTGACACGTCCAACATACTCTATACACAGACATACTGTGAACATTGAACCATTGTCTCGTGATGGACGACAACACTGACACGTCCAACATACTCTACACACAGACATACTGTGAACATTGAACTATTCTCTCGTGGTGGACGACAACACTGACTCGTCCAACATACTCTATACACAGACATACTGTGAACATTGAACCATTGTCTCGTGATGGACGACAACACTGACACGTCCAACATACTCTACACACAGACATACTGTGAACATTGAACTATTCTCTCGTGATGGACGACAACACTGACTCGTCCAACGTACTCTACACACAGACATACTGTGAACATTGAACTATTCTCTCGTGGTGGACGACAACACTGACACGTCCAACATACTCTACACACAGACATACTGTGAACATTGAACTATTCTCTCGTGGTGGACGACAACACTGACTCGTCCAACGTACTCTACACACAGACAAACTGTGCACATTGAACTATTCTCTCGTGGTGGACGACAACACTGACACGTCCAACGTACTCTACACACAGGCATACTGTGAACATTGAACTATTCTCTCGTGGTGGACGACAACACTGACACGTCCAACATACTCTACACAGATATCACCACTTGGAGTGTCAGTCAGTCGTATTCACTCAGTCACTGGCTGTTTCTCTCGATTCTGCCACTGAATATCCTATGCCACTAATACCATTAATCAGGGAATGATGGATTAATTACATATACATAATGTCGAGGTGTCTTAAACGCAGAACGTCTGGTGAATGTGGGTCGTTGTCCTGACGTCTGATATTTGTGTGCAATGCATAATGGATGAGAAAAGAGCCGTGTTCTTTGAAAGCCTTCAGGGATCTTCTCGAACGAGAAACTACGTGGTCGTCAGTAGTAGACGCACCGGTACAGTTAGTCTGAGCTCCTCGCTACCAAGTGAGACCGCATTATTATTTGGTAAAGAGGAAGTATATGTAAGGATTAGTTGATCACAAACATTATTTACTCCTCATTAGCCACATTGTTGGTTACCAATGACATAATATGTCAACCGCGCCCAGGCAATGGTCACAATAGAACCGGACAATGCCCGAGATATACATTCCTGCAAAGAGAGGCGACGTTCATCGATGACCACACGCCAGAGTAAACGCTGTGGCCGGGCTGTAGGAGATCTCGTCTTTAACAATATTAGTATTTTTATAAGCGTTTTTCGTACGCGTAACACCCTCTCGTGTGTT
>OZ024855.1:30600646-30633146 GCA_964017155.1 Oasisia sp. SBJ-2009 | reverse complement strand
TCGTGTCGTGTCGTGTCGTGTCGTGTCGTGTCGTGTCGTGCCGTGCCGTGCCGTGCCGTGCCGTGCCGTGTCGTGCCGTGCCGTGCCGTGCCGTGCCGTGCCGTGCCGTGCCGTGCCGTGCCGTGCCGTGCCGTGCCGTGCCGTGCCGTGCCGTGCCGTGCCGTGCCGTGCCGTGCCGTGCCGTGCCGTGCCGTGCCGTGCCGTGCCGTGCCGTGCCGTGCCGTGCCGTGCCGTGCCGTGCCGTGCCGTGCCGTGCCGTGCCGTGCCGTGCCGTGCCGTGCCGTGCCGTGCCGTGCCGTGCCGTGCCGTGCCGTGCCGTGCCGTGCCGTGCCGTGCCGTGCCGTGCCGTGCCGTGCCGTGCCGTGCCGTGCCGTGCCGTGCCGTGCCGTGCCGTGCCGTGCCGTGCCGTGCCGTGCCGTGCCGTGCCGTGCCGTGCCGTGCCGTGCCGTGCCGTGCCGTGCCGTGCCGTGCCGTGCCGTGCCGTGCCGTGCCGTGCCGTGCCGTGCCGTGCCGTGCCGTGCCGTGCCGTGCCGTGCCGTGCCGTGCCGTGCCGTGCCGTGCCGTGCCGTGCCGTGCCGTGCCGTGCCGTGCCGTGCCGTGCCGTGCCGTGCCGTGCCGTGCCGTGCCGTGCCGTGCCGTGCCGTGCCGTGCCGTGCCGTGCCGTGCCGTGCCGTGCCGTGCCGTGCCGTGCCGTGCCGTGCCGTGCCGTGCCGTGCCGTGCCGTGCCGTGCCGTGCCGTGCCGTGCCGTGCCGTGCCGTGCCGTGCCGTGCCGTCCTTTCTACGCTACGTGGCACCCTTTTCTACGTCATCTTTCACGTTGATACACCACAGCATGCACTGTCGAAACAGTCGTTTGGGAAGACTACACACCCACCACCGTTCCCCTGACGCTTATAGATGTGTAGCTTTTATGTCAACGCCAATGCACCCGACCCGTGTAGTCGACTTTATTGGACGCATGCAATACATTAAATGGATTTGAACGGGGGGGGGGGTTTAATACAAAATAATACATGCATATCGTGAATGCATGTCTGTTATGACTTCATTGGCATATGTTTTTTTTTCACCAGTGGCATTGGTCGTTGTACCCGTACTGGTCATAATAGCCGTATTGGCTATGATGTTATTACTGTAGCCACTGTGGTCGCTATGATCATTGGAATCACTATGTTTATTGAGGTCGTTGTGGTCATTGTGTCTCATTGTATCACTGTGGTCGTTGTGGTCACTGTGGTCGTTGTGGTCAGGTGGTCGATGTGGTCGTCATTGCGGTGTGGTCGTCATAGTTGGTGTGGTCATTCTGATCGCTGTAGTCAATGTGTTCACTGTAGTCATTATGCTCGTTTTAGTAGTTGTCATCTCTGTAGCTATCGTGGTCGTTTTTAATAATTGTGGTATTTGCTGTGGCTGTTGTTGAAAATATTGGTCATTGTTGGTAGAGTGATCTCTGCGGTGGGACTGATTGTGTTGGGATGTGTGGTCACCTTAATGAAACCTTTCTGTTGTTGTCGCTGTGTGTCCCGTTGTGACTCTCGTCGTGTGAAATGGTTTCAGTCGTCATATTGGTTTCGTAATGACTATCGTCGTGTATTAAGTAGTGTCAATCATTTTATTGGTATCGTAGTGACTCTCGTCGTATGTTAAATGGTTTCAGCCGTGTTATTGGTCTCATCGTGACTCTCGTCGTGTGTTAAATGGTGTCAGTGGCGTTATTGGTTTTCTACAAGGTCTGGTCGTTGGCTGTCAACACAAATTCGTCACGTGTAACGGGGCCTTCATATAGACGCAGTTCACATTTGCCTCCCTAGGGAAGGACAACGCTACGTCATGAGTAACGATTACGCTTGCTGTTTTTAGTGTGGGGAAATCCCAGCGTAATGTATGAAACCACGATAACCACGACGGTAACAAGGAACATTTACTTCTCAGTCGATCCAGTTTGATGTTTACTTCATTCGGTTCAACGTTGACATCTTCTTGCCTGTCGAAATTTCATGAATGTGACAAAGCAGTTTCGTTGACCAAGCATAGCAACCTTTGACAATTACTGCTGGCGTCCAGCAGTAATTATCAAAGGTTGGTGCAATCTGTAAACATTTGCTTCGATTCACGTACTACTCTGGAGATTTGTTTAATAGTGCTATATGTAAATTACGCCAGACTAGGTTTCAGGTCTCAGGTTATTTACTCCGAACAGCCCAAGCTTGGGCTAACGCAGGAGTCACTGAGGATGTCCCTGCCAGGGTGCTTGTCGTCCTCAGTGGTTCTTTTACGTCCCAAATTGAGAAACTAGGGTTTCAAAGAGACGGTTTGTATATAACCCCAGATACGGTCATCCACCCAGAGTCTTCAAATCCATATCACACATCAAAAGACATCATATGAAAGCAATTTTGTGAATGTCAGTAATTTTCTGGAAGTTCGACAGCAGTCGTACGATTCAGCTTATATGGTCTTGGTGATTCTTTTGAAGGCCACTTTGTATCTCTGCAATCGCAATTTCCGCACTACAAATTGTCGCATGAGTGGTTGTTGGAACATATGCGGAAAACTATGCGTTTTGCCGCAAGGACGTCGGTTGACATCATCCGTAATTGATCACAAGTCACGATCACGACAACGCCGGCAGGTGGTGCGGTAGCGGCGATGGCGGAATTGATAACGGACGATGAGCTGGAAGTGTTCCTTATTCCGCAAAGAGTGTATATAATAACAGCACACGACATCGTGGTCATTGGCGCTCCGTCAGACTACGCAGTATTATTTTGGAGACTGAACCTCCCCGTATTTTATGTCGGGTGGATATATGATTCATCCCAATACTTAAAGCCACAAGGTGAGTTTTGGTGAGCCTCCGTGGGGGTGTAAACGGACGGGTTTGGAGAGAATCTGTGTGGTTTTGGTTTTATGCGCGCACAAATTACGGCTTTTGGAGGAATCCTGCTCTCAATACTGCATATGTTCAGACGCCATTGCAGAAAAGGATAATGGCAGAATATCATAATATGTGTTATTTCTTATTGTTCGTCTACCGAATTCATTTAATCTGCGGTGGGACTGATTGTGATGGGATGTGTGGTCACCTTAATGAAACCTTTCTGTTGTTGTCGTTGTGTGTCCCGTTGTGACTCTCGTCGTGTGAAATGGTTTCAGTCGTCATATTGGTTTCGTAATGACTATCGTCGTGTATTAAGTAGTGTCAATCATTTTATTGGTCTCGTAGTGACTCTCGTCGTATGTTAAATGGTTTCAGCCGTGTTATTGGTCTCATCGTGACTCTCGTCGTGTGTTAAATGGTGTCAGTGGCGTTATTGGTTTTCTACAAGGTCTGGTCGTTGGCTGTCAACACAAATTCGTCACGTGTAACGGGGCCTTCATATAGACGCAGTTCACATTTGCCTCCCTAGGGAAGGACAACGCTACGTCATGAGTAACGATTACGCTTGCTGTTTTTAGTGTGGGGAAATCCCAGCGTAATGTGTGAAACCACGATAACCACGACGGTAATAAGGAACATTTACTTCTCTGTCGATCCAGTTTGATGTTTTCTTCATTCGGTTCAACGTTGACATCGTCTTGCCTGCCGAAATTTCATGAATGTGACAAAGCAGTTTCGTTGACCAAGCATAGCAAGTAAACGCCAGCAGTAATTATCAAAGGTTGGTGCAATCTGTAAACATTTGCTTCGATTCACGTACTACTCTTGAGATTTGTTTAATTTATGTGTGTGTGCTAGATGTAAACTACGCCAGACTAGGTTTCAGGTCTCAGGTTATTTACTCCGAACAGCCCAAGCTTGAGCTAACGCAGGAGTCACTGAGGATGTCCCTGCCAGGGTGCTTGTCGTCCTCGGTGGTTCTTTTACGTCCCAAATTGAGAAACTAGGGTTTCAAAGAGACGGTTTGTATATAACCCCAGATACGGTCATCCACCCAGAGTCTTCAAATCCATATCACACATCAAAAGACATCATATAAAAGTAATTTTGTGAATGTCAGTAATTTTCTGGAAGTTCGACAGCAGTCGTACGATTCAGCTTATATGGTCTTGGCGATTGTTATGAAGGCCACTTTGTATCTCTGCAATCGCAATTTCCGCACTACAAATTGTCGCATGAGTGGTTGTTGGAACATATGCGGAAAACTATGCGTTTTGTCGCAAGGACGTCGGTTGACATCATCCGTAATTGATCACAAGTCACGATCACGACAACGCCGGCAGGTGGTGCGGTAGCGGCGATGGCGGAATTGATAACGGACGATGAGCCGGAAGTGTTCCTTATTCCGCAAAGAGTGTATATAATAACAGCACACGACATCGTGGTCATTGGCGCTCCGTCAGACTACGCAGTATTATTTTGGAGACTGAACCTCCCCGTATTTTATGTCGGGTGGATATATGATTCATCCCAATACTTAAAGCCTCAAGGTGAGTTTTGGTGAGCCTCCGTGGGGGTGTAAACGGACGGGTTTGGAGAGAATCTGTGTGGTTTTGGTTTTATGCGCGCACAAATTACGGCTTTTGGAGGAATCCTGCTCTCAATACTGCATATGTTCAGACGCCATTGCAGAAAAGGATAATGGCAGAATATCATAATATGTGTTATTTCTTATTGTTCGTCTACCGAATTCATTAAATCTGCGGTGGGACTGATTGTGTTGGGATGTGTGGTCACCTTAATGAAACCTTTCTGTTGTTGTCGCTGTGTGTCCCGTTGTGACTCTCGTCGTGTGAAATGGTTTCAGTCGTCATATTGGTTTCGTAATGACTATCGTCGTGTATTAAGTAGTGTCAATCATTTTATTGGTCTCGTAGTGACTCTCGTCGTATGTTAAATTGTTTCAGCCGTGTTATTGGTCTCATCGTGACTCTCGTCGTGTGTTAAATGGTGTCAGTGGCGTTATTGGTTTTCTACAAGGTCTGGTCGTTGGCTGTCAACACAAATTCGTCACGTGTAACGGGGCCTTCATATAGACGCAGTTCACATTTGCCTCCCTAGGGAAGGACAACGCTACGTCATGAGTAACGATTACGCTTGCTGTTTTTAGTGTGGGGAAATCCCAGCGTAATGTGTGAAACCACGATAACCACGACGGTAATAAGGAACATTTACTTCTCTGTCGATCCAGTTTGATGTTTACTTCATTCGGTTCAACGTTGACATCTTCTTGCCTGTCGAAATTTCATGAATGTGACAAAGCAGTTTCGTTGACCAAGCATAGCAAGTAAACGCCAGCAGTAATTATCAAAGGTTGGTGCAATCTGTAAACATTTGCTTCGATTCACGTACTACTCTTGAGATTTGTTTAATTTATGTGTGTGTGCTAGATGTAAACTACGCCAGACTAGGTTTCAGGTCTCAGGTTATTTACTCCGAACAGCCCAAGCTTGAGCTAACGCAGGAGTCACTGAGAATGTCCCTGCCAGGGTGCTTGTCGTCCTCGGTGGTTCTTTTACGTCCCAAATTGAGAAACTAAGGTTTCAAAGAGACGGTTTGTATATAACCCCAGATACGGTCATCCACCCAGAGTCTTCAAATCCATATCACACATCAAAAGACATCATATAAAAGTAATTTTGTGAATGTCAGTAATTTTCTGGAAGTTCGACAGCAGTCGTACGATTCAGCTTATATGGTCTTGGCGATTGTTATGAAGGCCACTTTGTATCTCTGCAATCGCAATTTCCGCACTACAAATTGTCGCATGAGTGGTTGTTGGAACATATGCGGAAAACTATGCGTTTTGTCGCAAGGACGTCGGTTGACACCATCCGTAATTGATCACAAGTCACGATCACGACAACGCCGGCAGGTGGTGCGGTAGCGGCGATGGCGGAATTGATAACGGACGATGAGCCGGAAGTGTTCCTTATTCCGCAAAGAGTGTATATAATAACAGCACACGACATCGTGGTCATTGGCGCTCCGTCAGACTACGCAGTATTATTTTGGAGACTGAACCTCCCCGTATTTTATGTCGGGTGGATATATGATTCATCCCAATACTTAAAGCCTGAGTTTTGGTGAGCCTCCGTGGGGGTGTAAACGGACGGGTTTGGAGAGAATCTGTGTGGTTTTGGTTTTATGCGCGCACAAATAACGGCTTTTGGAGGAATCCTGCCCTCAATACTGCATATGTTCAGACGCCATTGCAGAAAAGGATAATGGCAGAATATCATAATATGTGTTATTTCTTATTGTTCGTCTACCGAATTCATTTAATAATACATTACACGACGTTTGTAAATATGTTTTATTTCCAAATAAAAAACCTCATGCATATTACCAACCACTGCCTACTTATATGTGTGAAAGCGTTAATAGCAGAAAGGCAACACCGTTTGAAAATAATTGATGACGACATATACATTGTTTTTGATTCGAATATCATAATTAAACAATCATATTAATAACCAATGATGTTTCAGGAGGTCGGTCAACATGACGTCATGTGTCCAGTGGGGCTTGACAGCGCTGGTGCTGACCAGTGTGACGTGCTTCTCGCGGTCTCAGGTATACATGTGACTGTCACTCAAGACGGAGGGAAGACAAGTATTAGTAATAGTATAGTAAACTACGCAAACGTGACGTTGAGTCTGTGACGGAGATCTGCGTGACCACATAAATATAATATATGCAGTCGATATGTTTATTGTGAAACACATAAATACAGAGATGTATTTTACTGTGATTTGTTGAGACTCATAAGTTGTTTAAATCAGAAAAGTAAGTATTTACCTCGCATGCTCAGATGTCCTTAAACGCAATGTTGTGATTAGAAAGATTATACGCACAAATTTCATTGAGACAACGTAAGAGTGTTATGTGTTAAGCAACAACTACTCGTGGTATTTTGAACAGGCTGGACAACGTTTAAATTGTTGACTTTTATAATATGTGAAATGTTACATTATGAAATCATGTATGACCAGTTACGTTAAAATGAGTGTAAGTACCATAAAGCATTGGTACTAACGATACCATAAAGCAGTGGTACTAACGGTCCCATAAACACTGGTATTAACGGTACCACAAAGCACTGGTGCTAACGGTACCACAAAGCACTGGTACTAACGGTACCACAAAGCACTGGTACTAACGGTACCATAAAGCACTGGTACAAACGGTACCACAGAGCACTGGTACTAAAGTAACCACAAAGCACTGGTACTAACGATACCATAAAGCACTGGTACAAACGGTACCACAGAGCACTGGTACTAAAGGAACCACAAAGCACTGGTACTAACGATACCATAAAGCACTGGTACTAGCGGTACCATAAAACATTGGTACTAACGGAACCACAAAGCACTGGTACTAACGGTAATACTTAATAACGTTCGTATTGGTTTTCAGCAGCAATCTGCCGGCGGAGAATTACAGGAGAGTGGCTGTCATATATCAACTCTAAGAAGAGAATTTCTCGTTACTACTTGCTCGCTGCTCCCTGGGGTCCGGGATGTGGGGTCTGATGACGTCACTGTGGGAACACGCTGCACTGTCGCGTAAGTAACACAATGTTGTAACAAGTATGTCATTGTTACGTCAATTTCTATACTGGCATTTATATATGAATGTGTGTGTGTGTGTGTGTGTGTGTGTGTGTGTGTGTGTGTGTGTGTGTGTGTTGTGTTGAGTGTGTGTGTGTGTGTGTGTGAGTGTGTGTGAGTGTGTGTGAGTGTGTGCTTGTGTGTGTGTGAGTGTGTGTGGGTGTATGTGAGTGTGTGTGAGTGTGTGACTGTGTGTGTTTGTGCGAATTTGTTATGTATGTAGGTATGTATATATGTATGTGCATGTGTGTATGGGTGTATACATGTGTGTATGGATGTGTGGATGTATGTATGTGCAAGTGTGTGTGCATGTTACTACAATATGTTTACGTAAATCTTTTAACCAAGACGATGTCTTCGTTATTTGTGACATTACATGTAGCAGATAACATACCTATCTCTTGAGACGCCACGTGACAATGACCAATTGGCAACTTAAATCTCAATTGTCTCAGAAGAGTAATAACTATATTTCTAAAGGACTAAGTGGGATAGGCACCTTTCGGAGATACCAATACAATTACGTTACCTCGAAACCTGTGGTGATACAAGTTAAAACACTCTAATTTATTGTGTCGTATTTGCAAAATAGTATGTGCAGTCCCATGTAGGAGGCTTGAGAACGTAATGTGTACATACACCCAGAACATATGTGTGTGGTTCAGTTGTACGACGGACGGTCGTCGGTCTTCACAACGCCAGTGCGGGGCCGGCGGACAGTGGGACGGACCGCGGCTGAACTGTCACCGCCGGTCACGTGGTGAGTACACGCCACACACACGTCACACACACGTCACACACACGTCACACACACGTCACACACACACACCCACACACACACACACACACACACACACACACACACACACACACACACACGTCACACACACACACCTACTGAAGTGTTAGTGTGAACGAACGCACGGTTAGGTTTACAACGTATACCCACTACCCATCTACACACACGCACGCGCGAATTGACACGTACAAACGCACAAATACACACAGGCACGAATATGAACATGCACACACATGCACGTGAACACGTACAGACACAGGCGTGTTTGCATGTATATGCACACGCTCTTGCAGCACAGGCACTTGCCCGCGTAGACACACACTCACATATATATGCATACATTATATATATATATACTTACATATATATATATATATATATATATATATATATATATATATATATATATATATATATATATATATATATATATATATATATATATATATATATATATAATTCTGTGTGTGTGTTTGTTTGTTTGTTTGTTTGTTTGTTTGTTTGTTTGTTTGTTTGAGTATATAAGTTTGTAGGCATGTATATATGTATGTGTGCGTGTCTTTGCGCTAGCGAGTGTTTGTGCTCAGATAACGTGTATACATGCAAACACGCGTGTGTATATACGTGTCTGTACGTGTCTGTGTGTGTATGTATGTATGTATGTGTGTGTGTGTGTGTGTGTGTGTGTGTGTGTGTGTGTGTGTGTGTGTGTGTGTGTGTCTGTGTGTCTGTGTGTCTGTGTGTGTATGCGTGTGTGTGAATGCGTGAGTGTGTGTATGTGTGTGAGTGTGTGTGAGTGAGTGAGTGAGTGTGTGTGTGTGTGTGTGTGTGTGTGTGTGTGTGTGTGTGTGTGTGTGTGTGCGTGCGTGTGTGTGTCTGCGTGTTCATGTTCGTGAGTATGTGCATTTGTGCGTTTGTACGTGCTTAATCGCACGTGCATGTGTATACATGTGTATGGGTATACGTCGTAAGCCTAACCGTGCTGCGTGCGCATATATATATATATATATATATATATATATATATATATATATATATATATATATATATATATATATATATAATTACGCGCACGCACACAAATACACACATAAATACACACAATACACACGTGTACGTATTAACACAAGTGCATACACTCACACGGAAGCACTCATGCACATTTGAATAGACACACATATGTGACATACAATCACACATTATTTGCCAAATGTATGTTTGCGTATATTAATTTGTCATAATGTTATTCACCGAAACCCTGATTTATGGCTGACGGAAATATAACGTTTTAATATGAATTTTGATATTTTATATTACATAAGATAATAATAAAAATTAGTGTGGCTATTACTACCCCTTGTATTCATATTGTTGACGTTATCTGTTTGTGTTCTCTGAACATTAATAACTCGGTGTATTTCAGATGAAAGAAGGGCTGACATGAGAGTAAAACATGTTCAAAAAAGAGACCTGGTTGATGCTGTCGGACGTGTGTTTGTTGGAGTTTATTGTGCTGTCTTTGATGACATTTTAGGCATGACCGATTGCGACGGTGGTAAGTAGATATGTGTGTGTTTGTAGACCAAACCTACATCAGTTGTGCGTACAGCGAACTGAAATTATGCAAGTAATCTAGCGGGCCCGTTGGGATGCTTACTATGTTTAGATTTTGTTCCGAAATTCATCCGGAGGCGGGACAATTCATCCGGAGGCTCAATATTTGAAAAGGTTTTGCCTAGAATTCCAACCGACAAATTTCATAATATTCTATGATCAACATCATCGTTAAGACAACTATGATATCAACCACGTACTTGAATTAGGAAAAATGTTCAGTTGCTTTTATGTCATAACATTTCAAAATCGCGAAGGCGTAACCTTGCAACAACTATGTAAGCCACATTCAGCATTTTGTTGCGCCCTGCGCGTGAGCAACCGACCCAATGTTTGCACACATTGAAACTACGTAACGCGAATTGTAAACGCCTTAGCGCGGGTGACTGCCTTCCCCCCAAGTATCGCTGCTCCCTCGGCTGCTGTAAAATAAAATGTGGCATAACAATGGAAAGAATACACTGATTTATTATTGTGATTGTGTTTTAAAAAAAAACAGTTCAATTATATTGTAGTCGATACTAATGTTTTAAGCGAAATGAGATATGTCTAATTGTGTTCGAGGAGAACCAGTGAGACAGTAGAGAAGCAGCGACTACATTGTCAGATTCTCACCCAAGACAACTCGGATTTGAATCGTTCAGCCCCACACGTAACTGTCTTTGCGCATTAATTGCAGCGGGGCTGAAAGTTCTAATAGATCCAAACGATATGCTGTTGTCTATCGGGGCTTAAAGTGTAATGCACTGTGCAGTCATAAGGACTGGACGCTGTGTTTGAGAACTCCTGTCTAGACGCGACGAAAGCGGGCACAAGTGGTTTAGTCGCATATCTTGTGATGTATCGCCTGATACGACTAGTGTTGTGAAGATGCGTATATGCTGTCCGTATATAATCATTATATATTACACGACATGGTTGGTACGCAGGTGGCGGCGCCCCAGTGGACAGGACGCCTCCGACCATCACGTGTCCGCCTGTCAACGAGTCCATCGTGGCTGAAGAAGGCAAGTGTGACGCCATAGTCCGGTGGGACGACGCAAAGGCGACAGATAACGTCCAAGTGAAGAGGTAATTCAAGCTAAGAAATATTACATTCAGTTTAGATATTGTCTTCTTGAGTCCTAATAAATCGAACCGTTGCTGGTCAAGGCCAAAGCGTAAGCGTCCTTAAAATAACCATTTAAAATGATATTTTTTTTTTCAAATTATTGCCATTAAGGATATCATAAAATTACAACGTTTTCAAAATTGCTTAGCATGAGCTGTGACTAGGTGTCTAGGTTTTACTCGTTCTAAGACCTGTGCATTGCGTTCGTGACCGATATCGTATCACCGTTAAGATCTGTATCGTTACATACCAGGCACATTCCTGTGAGCAACTATCGTACATGTATTAACTGCTTACTCCTGCACGAAAACCTACTCAGCTTCGGTAATCTTATTCTGATTTACTTTTTGTCATAAAGTTAATACCAAAATTGGGATTAGGGTTTTTTATTTAGCAACTAATATTCTTTGGAATATATTTCCGTCTAATATAATGTTAAACCAGTTGAAAATATTGCTAAATTCCGCCATCATATAAAAACATACCTTTACCTCCTATCCGTCCACGCTAGATCGCCGCCATATCAACCGATCTGTTGGCAACTGCATTTCTTAATCTAAAGACAAATTTCCCTTAACAAAATTAAGCGGACAATAACATTTTTGAATGTGGAATCTTTAGATAAATTATATAGTATACACGGGATAAATTCAAACATGTTACAGTGTGTTGAAAACCATTCCTTCCGATGCGCAGTCCGGAAGTCGGTTCATGTTCGGTCGACACGCCGTCGTGTACGTGGCCACCGACACCAGCGGCCTCACGAGTTCATGCTCGTTTCAGTTCGAAGTGAAAGGTTGGATATAGTTTATTTAGTGTATTTAGTAGTAACTGAGTGTCATAATTGTTATAACATTGCGTGTTGTATTGAATTAGAATTATGTTTTGGAAAATTTGATATTTTAAATAAAATTGAAACAATAAAACCAATGTTATGTCACAAAATGAATCATGATTACAATATGTGCTGAACCTCGCAGTTACATACCGCCATCGCCATCGCCATCGCCATCGCCATCGCCATCGCCATCGCCATCGCCATCGCCATCGCCATCGCCATCGCCATCGCCATCGCCATCGCCATCGCCATCGCCATCGCCATCGCCATCGCCATCGCCATCGCCATCGCCATCGCCATCGCCATCGCCATCGCCATCGCCATCGCCATCGCCATCGCCATCGCCATCGCCATCGCCATCGCCATCGCCATCGCCATCGCCATCGCCACCGCCACCGCCACCGCCACCGCCACCGCCACCGCCACCATCACCACCACCGCCGCCGCCACCGTCACCGTCACCATCACCATCACCATCACCACCATCACGCTCATCACCATCACCATCACCACCACAACCACCACCACCACCACCACCACCACCACCACCACCATCACCATCACCACTACCACCACCACCACCACCACCACCACCACCACCACCACCACCACCACCACCACCACCACAACCACCACCACCACCACCACCACCACCACCACCACCACCACCACCACCACCACCACCACCACCACCACCACCACCACCACCACCACAACCACCACCACCACCACCACCACCACCACCACTACCACCACCACCACCACCACCACCACCACCACCATCAACATCAACATCACCGCCACCATCAGCATCACTCCGTTTATCTTTGTGCTGTTCACAGTCGTTCTGTGTGGTCCGCTACCGCGTCTTAAACATGGCCAGTTTGATTGTCGCATGAACCCTGCATGTGACCTGGGCTACATGTACGGTACTACGTGTACCGCCACATGTGACACAGGATTCATTCTGATCGGTGATGAGACTAGAACCTGCCGACAGAGCGGGCGGTGGACGGGAGGGGACGTGAAATGTTCAAGTAAGTCACGACAGCGCACTGTTGCAACAGTCAAATGATAAGCATTGGTCGCGTGTTTAATTTGGTATGAACTACAAGACAGGTGTATCGTACTGTCACCGTGAACACAGTATTGGTACCATGTATACTTCGTATTGATACCGTGGTCGTGGACATATCGTGTTGTCACCAAGGGCATATTGTATTGTTACTGTGGACACAGCGTTCTGTCACCGTGGATGTATCGTATTGTCACCGTAGAGATATCGTTCTGACATCGTGGATACATCGTTCTGTCCACATTTGACACACCGGTCTGTCACCACGGATATATGGTTCTGTCACCAACGACACATCGTTCTGTCACCGTAGACATGTCATTTTGGCACTTTGGACACATCGTTATGTCACCGTCGACACATCGTTATGTCACTGTGGACACATCGTTCTGTAACCGTGGAAACATCGTTATGTCACTGTGGACACATCGTTATGTCACCGTGGACACATCGTTATGTCACTGTGGAGTGTGGACACATCGTTATGTCACCGTGGACACATCGTTATGTCACCGTGGACACATCGTTATATCACTGTGGACACATCGTTATGTCACCGTGGACACATCGTTATGTCACCGTGGACACATTGTCCTGTCACCGTGGACACATCGTTCTGTAACCGTGGACACATCGTTATGTCACAGTCGACACATCGTTATGTCACTGTGGACACATCGTTATGTCACCGTGGCCACATCGTTATGTCACTGTGGCCACATCGTTATGTCACCGTGAACACACTGTTCTGTCACATGGACATAACAGTACTGTCAGTGAGGATTCATTGTATAGTCCTAAGGATGCTCTATAGGTAGCAAAATATGCTCAGCTTGGATTGCATATCATGTGCGAAATGGTTGTCGATCCGTAAAACTAGATACAGCGTTTTGTAACAATGTACGTGTATTTTCATTCATATTATATTAAGTATTTTTTTTATATTTTGAAACGAATGCACGTCATTCATTTCTTAAACAGTACACATTGTTGCAGGAGACACGTGTCGTCCACTAACAGCTCCGGCCAATGCCGTCATCCGGTGCTCGGACACGTGGCTCTATCGTTCCACCTGCATCACCGTCTGCAAGGAGGGATTCCGGTTGGTTCAAAGTGGCACCCGCACCGTCACTTGCCGAGACGACCAGACGTGGTCAGGAGTATTGTCAGGATGTGAAGGTAGATGTAACTTATTACTACTGTACGTGATATTGAACAAAACGCGTATCGAATAAATATAACCCCTTGTTGCACATAGAAAGTGACGTAATTTCTGGCGGCTATTTCTTTCACAGAACCGTGTAGACTTGACTAACACATTGCAATACAGGTACCAACATGGTGGTTTTGGAATTTAATTTACGTATTACGTTTATACAACTGATGTTGAACCCTTGAAATGCATTTAATGTTATTATTTGAATGTTGCCTTCCTTGACAAATTTCGTTTATATTATGTTAAGCAAATAAATTATATTCAGGTAATTAAAACAATGTACATGAATAATCACATTTTAACTTGATCTAGAAAACATCTGCGTATTTTGCAGATATAATTTCTATCATATAATGCGTGTTTTCAGACACGTCACGTCCGGTGTTCAAGACATGCCCAACCGTATCCAATGTCAACGTTGACAGCGGCCAAACTACGGCTGTCGTCACGTGGGCTGTTCCTGTAGTCGACGACAACGTGGATAAAGCAATCAAACCAAAGCGCACGAAAGGCCTAGCTCCGGGATCAAGATTCTCTATGGGCACACATCACATCGAGTACACGGCCCAGGACACAGCGAAAAACACAGCCAGTCCCTGCCGATTCTCATTCACCGTTGGAAGTAGGTGACTTCGCTGTAAACTACACACGACATTTCTCTCGTTCTACTCCGCTTGTCTCCCAGCCTGTCTCCCCGCCCGTCTTCCCGCCCGTCTCCCCGCCTGTCTCCCCGCCCGTCTCCCCGCCCGTCTCCCCGCCCGTCTCCCCGCCCGTCTGCCCGCCCGTCTCCCCGCCCGTCTCCCCTCCTGTCTCCCCGCCCGTCTCCCCGCCCGTCTCCCCGCCCGTCTCCCCTCCCGTCTCCCCGCCTGTCTCCCCGCCCGTCTCCCCGCCCGTCTCCCCGCCTGTCTCCCCGCCTGTCTCCCCTCCCGTCTCCCCGCCTGTCTCCCCGCCCGTCTCCCCTCCCGTCTCCCCGCCTGTCTCCCCGCCTGTCTCCCCTCCCGTCTCCCCGCCCGTCTCCCCGCCCGTCTCCCCGCCCGTCTCCCCTCCTGTCTCCCCTCCTGTCTCCCCTCCCGTCTCCCCTCCCCGCCTGTCTCCCCTACTGTCTCCCCTCCCGTCTCCCCGCCCGTCTCCCTTCCCGTCTCCCCGCCTGTCTCCCCTCCTGTCTCCCCTCCTGTCTCCCCTCCCGTCTCCCCTCCCCGCCTGTCTCCCCTACTGTCTCCCCTCCCGTCTCCCCGCCCGTCTCCCTTCCCGTCTCCCCGCCTGTCTCCCGTCCTGTCTCCCCTCCTGTCTCCCCGCCCGTCTCCCCTCCCGTCTCCCCGCCTGTCTCCCCTCCTGTCTCCCCTCCTGTCTCCCCTCCCGTCTCCCCTCCCCGCCTGTCTCCCCTCCCGTCTCCCCGCCCGTCTCCCTTCCCGTCTCCCCGCCTGTCTCCCCTCCTGTCTCCCCTCCTGTCTCCCCTCCCGTCTCCCCTCCCCGCCTGTCTCCCCTACTGTCTCCCCTCCCGTCTCCCCGCCCGTCTCCTCTCCCGTCTCCCCGCCTGTCTCCTCGCGTGTCTCCCCGCCCGTCTCCCCGCCTGTCTCCCCTCCCGTCTCCCCGCCTGTCTCCCCGCCTGTCTCCCCGCCCGTCTCCCCGCCTGTCTCCCCGCCTGTCTCCCCGCCCGTCTCCCCGCCTGTCTCCCCGCCTGTCTCCCCGCCCGTCTCCCCGCCTGTCTCCCCGCCTGTCTCCCCGCCCGTCTCCCCGCCTGTCTCCCCTCCCGTCTCTCCGCCCGTCTCCCCGCCTGTCTCCTCCCCGCCCGTCTCCCCGCCCGTCTCCCCGCCCGTCTCCCCGCCCGTCTCCCCGCCTGTCTCCCCGCCCGTCTCCCCGCCCGTCTCCCCGCCCGTCTCCTCTCCCGTCTCCCCGCCCGTCTCCTCTCCCGTCTCCCCTCCCGTCTCCTCTCCCGTCTCCCCGCCTGTCTCCTCGCGTGTCTCCCCGCCCGTCTCCCCGCCTGTCTCCCCTCCCGTCTCTCCGCCCGTCTCCCCGCCTGTCTCCTCCCCGCCCGTCTCCCCGTCCGTCTCCCCGCCCGTCTCCCCGCCCGTCTCCCCTCCCGTCTCCCCGCCCGTCTCCCCGCCTGTCGCCCGTCTCCCCTCCCGTCTCCCCGCCCGTCTCCCCTCCCGTCTCCCCGCCCGTCTCCCCTCCCGTCTCCCCTCCCGTTTCCCCTCCCCGCCTGTCTCCCCTCCTGTCTCCCCTCCTGTCTCCCCGCCCGTCTCCCCTCCCGTCTCCCCGCCTGTCTCCCCTCCCGTCTCTCCGCCCGTCTCCCCGCCTGTCTCCTCCCCGCCCGTCTCCCCGCCCGTCTCCCCGCCCGTCTCCCCGCCCGTCTCCCCGCCTGTCTCCCCGCCCGTCTCCCCGCCCGTCTCCCCGCCCGTCTCCCCTCCCGTCTCCTCTCCCGTCTCCCCGCCTGTCTCCTCGCGTGTCTCCCCGCCCGTCTCCCCGCCTGTCTCCCCTCCCGTCTCTCCGCCCGTCTCCCCGCCTGTCTCCTCCCCGCCCGTCTCCCCGTCCGTCTCCCCGCCCGTCTCCCCGCCCGTCTCCCCTCCCGTCTCCCCGCCCGTCTCCCCGCCTGTCTCCCCGCCCGTCTCCCCGCCTGTCTCCCCGCCCGTCTCCCCGCCTGTCTCCCCGCCCGTCTCCCCGCCCGTCTCCCCTCCTGTCTCCCCTCCTGTCTCCCCTCCTGTCTCCCCTCCCGTCTCCCCGCCCGTCTCCCCTCCCGTCTCCCCGCCCGTCTCCCCTCCCGTCTCCCCGCCCGTCTCCCCTCCCGTCTCCCCTCCCGTTTCCCCTCCCCGCCTGTCTCCCCTCCTGTCTCCCCTCCTGTCTCCCCGCCCGTCTCCCCTCCCGTCTCCCCGCCTGTCTCCCCTCCTGTCTCCCCGCCCGTCTCCCCTCCCGTCTCCCCGCCTGTCTCCCGCCCGTCTCCCCACCCGTCTCCCCTCCCGTCTCCCCGCCTGTCTCCCCTCCTGTCTCCACTCCTGTCTCCCCGCCCGTCTCCCCGCCCGTCTCCCCGCCCGTCTCCCCGCCTGTCTCCCCGCCTGTCTCCCCGCCCGTCTTCCCTCCCGTCTCCCCGCCTGTCTCCCCTCCCGTCTCCCCGCCTGTCTCCCCGCCCGTCTCCCCGCCTGTCTCCCCTCCCGTCTCCCCGCCTGTTTCCCCGCCCGTCTCCCCTCCTGTCTCCCCTCCTGTCTCCCCTCCTGTCTCCCCGCCCGTCTCCCCGCCCGTCTCCCCGCCCGTCTCCCCTCCCGTCTCCCCGCCCGTCTCCCCGCCCGTCTCCCCGCCCGTCTCCCCGCCTGTCTCCCCGCCCGTCTCCCCGCCCGTCTCCCCTCCCGTCTCCCCGCCCGTCTCCCCGCCTGTCTCCCCGCCTGTCTCCCCGCCCGTCTCCCCTCCCGTCTCCCCGCCTGTCTCCCCTCCCGTCTCTCCGCCCGTCTCCCCGCCTGTCTCCTCCCCGCCCGTCTCCCCGTCCGTCTCCCCGCCCGTCTCCCCGCCTGTCTCCCCGCCCGTCTCCCCGCCTGTCTCCCCGCCCGTCTCCCCGCCTGTATATATATATATATATATATATATATATATATATATATATATATATATATGTATGTATATATATATATATATATATATATATATATATATATATATATATATATATATATCGAATGCATAGTGGCAGCATCTGTATAGCAGTGAGCCCCACTCATTATACATGTTCACGTATTTAATGATCTGTGGCGTAAGTTCTTAGATGACATCACTCGATATCAATTTTTAACTGCATGAATGTTTTCGCAGAGACGAGTTGTCCACCCATCGTGCTAGGGTCACAGAAACTGTCGTTTTCCTGTCCTGGTGGCTACGTCTACGGGGCGACGTGTACATTCACGTGTGTCACGGGCTACGACATGATCGGGAAAAACAGCACGACTTGCGACCGAAACGACAGCTCGGCGCTGACGGGCTACTGGAGCAGCCCGGCGCCAATATGTGATGGTAAGTAGGTCGTCAAGTGTTCACTATCTCCTTTACAAAACCCGATGTGCTTGATGTCCCCATATAAAAATACCGTAATTGATATGAGGAAGAATGATGGATGTGTACATAATAGATAATATGTTTTCTAGTAAAACGTATATTATTCAAAATTGCAATTGTTTTATTTATTTTGTATTATTTATTAAACTGTTTTTAAATAACAGTGCACGTGTGTTGAATCTGACATCATCGACCAGACGTCTGTGTTCAGTTTGTCGTGTCATTGAGTCTGACATCATCGACAAGATGTCATCTTCAGTTTGTCGTGTCATTGAGTCTGACATCATCGACCAGACGTCTGCGTTCTGTGTGTCGTGTCATTGAGTCTGACATCATCGACAAGATGTCATCTTCAGTTTGTCGTGTCATTGAGTCTGACGTCATCGACCAGACGTCTGTGTTCAGTTTGTCGTGTCATTGAGTCTAACATCATCGACCAGACGTCTCTGTTTAGTGTGTCGTGTCATTGAGTCTCACATCATCGACCAGACGTCTGTGTTCAGTGTGTCATGTCATTGAGTCTGACATCATCGACCAGACGTCATGTTCAGTTTGTCGTGTCATTGAGTGTGACATCATCGACCAGACGTCATGTTCAGTTTGTCGTGTCATTGAGTGTGACATCATCGACCAGACGTCATGTTCAGTTTGTCGTGTCATTGAGTGTGACATCATCGACCAGACGTCATGTTCAGTTTGTCGTTTCATTGAGTGTGACATCATCGACCAGACGTCATGTTCAGTTTGTCGTGTCATTGAGTGTGACATCATCGACCAGACGTCATGTTCAGTTTGTCGTGTCATTGAGTGTGACATCATCGACCAGACGTCATGTTCAGTTTGTCGTGTCGTTGCAGTGAAGACGTGTGAGGACAAGGAGTTGCACTGGCCGAAGAATGGGGCTCTTGCTTGTGCGAAGTGGGTTCATGGGTCTCATTGTCGCATGTACTGCCACGACCAGTACGACATCCCTCGTGGTATAAGACCATATGACTACTACGTTTGTGACGATTCTAAGGGAACGTGGACACCAAACGACATTGTCCCCGACTGCTCTGGCAAGTATCAATATGTCGAGACTAGACAGTGGTTGCATTGTCATTTCTTTGCATTGGTAATAACTGTATTAAATGCCAAATGAAACACATTTTCTAAACGTTAAAGTAATTAGTTATGTTGTTGTTACGCCAGGAACTACATGTAGGCAATACAATTGATTGCGTATTCGTAGAGTTATATTTTATCAAGTCAACTATACTTATAAAAACTACTTCCATCCGCTTGCTTCGGCTTCCAGGCATATCTATCCATATGTTGAAAACTTAATTGCTGCTTAAGGTTGTTTTGAGATTGGCCAAGTCTGTGGGTCATTTCAAAGTATAGATGAAACAGAAGTTGTTTTATAATAATAATAATAATAATAATAATTATTATTATTATTATTATAATCATTATAATTCTCATTATAATTATAATGATTAATATTAATTATTATTATTATTATTATTATCATTATTATTATTATAAGTAGTGTGATAATAATTGTTGTGATGAGTATATTATGATAATTATTATAATACTTATTATAATAAGTATTATGATAAGTATTACGATACTTATTATGTGAATTATTATTGTTATTGTTATTATTATTATTATTATAAATTATTCATTTTATATGCCACCAGTTGATATTGCAGCGTAGCACGATGATGTTAAAACAACTTATGTTACGTTTCAGTAAAGCACACAGCAAACAAAGCTAGGAGAATGAGCAACCTGCGCTATTACAGTGGCGATTGTTCTTCAACCGATACACAGCGGCGCATCAAGGAGAAATTCATCACTGCACTAAACTCATCAAGATATAGCTTGGTCTGTACGGCGCACGCTGAGTGCGGCGTTGACAATGTGGAGGTGAAATGCGGTGAGGTGACAAGGCGAAAACGTGATCTCTTCCAAACCAAGACGTGGCACCGAACGGAGCGAGTGAAAAGGTCGTACACACACGAAGTGACGATCACGTTCGCCTTAGTCACTGCGGTGCCTCGCGTATCAGACGCTGTGGAAAAATGGAACCAAATCGAAGCCACGTTGGACAGCTTGAAGGAATCTCTTAACAGGAGCATTGCCACCGGTAAACTTGACCTAGCTGTTAGCGACTTCCCAATGCAAATGCACCAGGGTTCATTTGAGATGATCGACGGGGAAGCGCAGTTGCACTGTCCCCCAGGCTCCGTTCCCCGGGACGACTCCTTCACCTGCGGTATGTCGCCTAGTTTACTTTACACTACGTTATATTGTTTGCAATCGCACGAAATGAATGCGCGTTTCTCGGTTATGAGAGCTAGAAGGACCACGGGACGCGAAGTAGCATTGGCGAAGTAACAGTGGGGATTTGATGGCAGAGTGTTAATTATTTACAGGTTTATGGGTGGATTACTGACTTGGTGGAGTGCCTTGACTAGACTTCTACAGCCTTCGGCATGCAGATCAATGCAGAAAAGACCAAATTGATGACCAACAACACCAATCGCCTCAGCACTGACATCAGGGTCAACGGCGAGAAACTATATTACGTCAACAGGTTCAAATATCTGGGAGCAATCATTGCAGATGAAGGATCTAAACCTGAAATTCTCGCCAGGATCACCCAGGCCACAGCAGCACTCGCCAAACTCAAGACCATCTGGAATGACAGGAATATAGCACTCAGCGCAAAGATCAGACTGATGAGCTCACTAGTCATGTCCATATTCCTGTACGCCTGTGATTCTTGGACACTAACAGCAGAGACCGAGAAAAGGATACAGGCCATGGAGATGAGATGCCTCAGAAAACTCCTCGGCATCACTTACAGAGACCACATCTCCAACGAAGAGGTCCTAAACAGAACTCGGCAAGCCATTGGACCCCACGAAGACCTCCTGACCACAGTCAAACAACGTAAACTGAGATGGTACGGCGACATAGCAAGATCATCAGGGCTTGCCAAGACAATCATGCAAAGGACAGTCCAAGAAGGGAGAAAACGAGGCAGACAGAAAAAGAGATGGGAAGACAACATCCCGGAATGGACGTGATTGAAACTGGGCGCCGCCATGAGGAAAGCGGAGAGACGAGAGAAGTGGAGGGAGCTGGTTGCCAGGTCATCTGTGGTTCCCAACGGTCCACTGAGATTACGGGATAGGCAAGGCAAGGCAAGGATGGATTACCAGTTGAATGTGTGGATGTTAACCGATTAGCACTCAAGTCGGGCATTGACGGTCACCTCGAATCTCCTCAGGTCGGCCATAGCCGGCCAGCGAATACATCACAGCGTTTGAATTCGGTTTATGTGGTTGCATCTAGTGACTAAGAGATGCAATAAATGCGACACCTATCTAGACATATAACATTACATTGTGACTAATTTGGATACTTCCGTTCTCAAAAATATTTACCGCGTTTTCGAAATTTAACAGCAATAGGTTTTGTTTTTGGACATTTAAAAATGTCCTGCAGCCAGGAGTTGGCCACGTGTACAGCTAAAATGTGTAATATATTATATAAAAATGTATACCAGTGTGTAGATAATTTAATGTTCTTTTAAATAAACCCAACTTGTAGCAGTAGAAATCCAAGCATAAAAAAGTTACACCGCAACAAAGTAGCTATTTTACAAAAGGTTTCAAAATGTCATAGTGTCAACCAAGAAATGGTCAACATATTTTAAAGTTATAACAACAGTTTTGACACCACTGTGTAGGTAATTTAATTATCTACAACATGCATACAACATGCTATTGCGAGAATTGAATAATAAAGGCGCTAGAGCAAAGAAAATGGCGCAAGCAATGTTTTTAAACATCTAGGTCAAATGTTTGAGGAGCCACAGGCATCACGTTACAATCGGCTGCGTGCTAATGGGTTAATACCGGCAAGACTATCCTAGAAAGAAAAACAAGCTGGAATGTGGACAAGACGTCCTTGTCCTCTTGTCATACAGCGTTAATTATATGTGGGACACTACCTTAGTAAAACTGGCACAATCAATTAATGTGAAATAGTTCTACCTGTCGACGACACACGTTGAAAGTGACGTGATTGTTTCAGCAAGCCTTCGCTTCTCCTCTCTCATGATGTCAGTTTTGTTTTCTCGACAATGCATGCCATATATCGTTTGTTTGCAGTCGTTTGTCCAACTCGGACATATTACGACAGCAGCAGTGACAGCTGCGTGGACTGTCCGGTCGGCTCCTACAACGACAAAGAGAACCAGACGTCCTGCACGCAGTGTCCGGAAGGAACATCCACACTGACCACAGGGTCAAGAGACATGGACAGTTGCATCGGTCAGTATCTCCACAATAACCTCAATATCTAAGCCTAACTCGAATTATGAAGTACCTATATACCATATATATATATATATATATATATATATATATATATATATATATATATATATATATATATATATATATATATATACATACACACATGTATGTATGTATGTGTGTGTTGTATGTGCATGTGTTAATTTGCGTGTGTATATGTGTATGTGTATGTATGTTTGTGTAGACATGTATCAATGTGCCGTACATACTTGTGTGCATGTGAACTTGTACGAAAATCTAAATGCAAGTCCAACCGTGAATGTGAATTCGCGTATACGTGGACCTGTACTGTACGAGACACGTTTGCATCCGGCAACACCCTCTTGCAGACATGTGTGTCCCTCTTGCAGACACGTGTGTCCCTCTTGCAGACATGTGTGTCCCTCTTGCAGACATGTATGTCCCTCTTGCAGACATGTGTGTCCCTCTTGCAGACATGTGTGTCCCGGGCACCTACTCCAACACAGGCCTCGCTCCCTGCACCCCGTGCCCTGTCGGCTCCTACCAGTCCCAGAGAAACAAGAAGGCGTGTACACTGTGTCCACACGGAACCGTCACTAAGGACCCCGGATGTGTCACCAAACAGGGCTGCCAAGGTACTCTCACTGCGAGAAATGTATATATAACGTTTAGCTTCAAGTTCGGATCTGAATTGTTTATGGTGGTATGTGAAGTTGTGATAATATGCTCAGTGTAAGCCCGTTACTTTTGCCAATGTGTAGTGTCATTGCCCATAGTGTTCCAAGTTACGTGTGTTTGAAAAAAATCTCTAGTAATGATATTCCTGAGAGCTTTTGAGAGGTTTTACATAGCACGACAATGAACCACAAAAGGAAAACAACTGCAGCTTAGAGGTTCTCGTCACCAAATGCAGAAACGTTGACCTACATTACGATGTAGACCGACGCGTTGCTGAAATGATTGCTAGTCGTAATTAACTATGTTTCGTTAGTCATCGAGTGAGAATGTACAATTGTATGTTCGGTTACTTAAATCCCTAATTAGTATATTTTAATTCACAGCGTTTCAGCTGGACACGGCGACATCTGGCGGCACTGTGGTTGTTTCTGATATAGTCGCTGCACAAACGAACTCGTGGTCCGTGACGTTCTGGCTCAACGTCAACTCCGACAACACCAACATCATCACCATCAAGAACAATGACGTCATCTTCCAACTAAAAACACCATCCGCTCTCTCTTACGACATCTCTGGGTAGGTTTCTGGCAATACATCTAGCAACAACACATGTGTTACATGTCAGCAAAAACATTGTGGTCTAACCGCGGTCATTCATAACACGCCACTTACGTATCATCCAAACAGGAAACATAGATGAAATGTAATTTTAATATGTTCATATTATGCGTAACTAATATATCTGACATTTCTCTCTGTCTGTCTCTCTCTCTCTACATTCCTATCTCTCTCCACTTTATCTCCCTCCCTTCCTCTCTCCCCCCTCTCTCTCCCTTCCTCTATCTCCCCCCCCCCCTCTCTCTCTCTCTCTCTCGCTCCCTCCCTTCCTCTCTCCCCCCTCTCTCTCTCACACACAAACACACACAGTATTTTTCATATTTACCTTCATAATCAGCTCAGATGCAATTACCTTTTTCAATGTCGTCGTTTGCAGAACCTCCGGCAACACCGGCGTGAACCTTGTGGCCAAAATGTGGAGCCACATCTCTGCCGTCTGGAATAGCCGCACATGTACATTCTACTTATATCGAAGTGGTAAACAAATAGCTACACAGGACTTGAGAGACAAATGCAGCCTGGAATTGACCTCAGCCTCCACACTGACATTGGGATCTGCCACATCAGGAGGTAATTCCCCAGTAAAAGATGTCTAACCAATATATTAATACCAATAAGACACGAACGTCAGGGTTATTGAGCGAATATTAATTCCCGATATTTATATTAGTATATGTGTTTGTTATTTCTCCCACAAGTCTTAAGCCGTGTTTTTGCGCTATTTAACTGATGTGGTGTAAACCATAAAACACTTTTACACTATCAAGCAAACTAATATTTATTTAATTGTTAATACTTACTATTTATGTGACTTTATCTTTTACATTCTTTTACGTGTCTTTTTACGCAATGGTGTATTTTTCATCATTGAACTAAATTATGTTTGCTAATGGTAACAAACTATTGATACTAGTTTACTAGTGTTTTGCATTCTTTGTCAGACTCGTTTTCCGGCAGCGTCACGATGCTGTCTGTGTGGACGACTGCCCTGGGTGGCGCCGCCGTCAGGGAGCTGTCCAACTCGTGTCTATACGACGACACAGAGGCAGCCTTCAGGTGGCAGATGATCGTCAACGCTAAGACACGGGGGATGGTAACTAGATCAACCACATGCGATGGTAACTATTCCATACCTTTATTACTGTCACGGCCATAAAGTGAAGAAAGTATACTCTCTCTCTCTCTCTCTCTCTCTCTCTCTCTTCTCTCTCACTCTCTTTGTCTGTCTATATGTCTATTTGTCTATATATCGCTCTCTGTCTCTGTCTCTGTCTCTGTCTCTGTCTCTGTCTCTGTGGTTTGTCTCTGTCTCTGTCTCTGTCTCTGTCTCTGTCTCTGTCTCTGTCTCTGTCTCTGTCTCTGTCTCTGTCTCTGTCTCTGTCTCTGTCTCTGTCTCTGTCTCTGTCTCTGTCTCTGTCTCTGTCTCTGTCTCTGTCTCTGTCTCTGTCTCTGTCTCTGTCTCTGTCTCTGTCTCTGTCTCTGTCTCTGTCTCTGTCTCTGTCTCTGTCTCTGTCTCTGTCTCTGTCTCTGTCTCTGTCTCTGTCTCTGTCTCTGTCTCTGTCTCTGTCTCTGTCTCTGTCTCTGTCTCTGTCTCTGTCTCTGTCTCTGTCTCTGTCTCTGTCTCTGTCTCTGTCTATGTCTCTGTCTCTGTCTCTCACACTCACACTCACACTGGCTCCAACCCCTTCGTTCTTACCTCGTCAGCACAATCATTATATTTCATTTTCGTAACCATTATTCTCTGTCACCATATGTCTCCGTTTGTCCACCTGTGTTTCTCCGCCTCCGCCTCCGCCTCCGCCTCCGCCTCCGCCTCCGCCTCCGCCTCCGCCTCCGCCTCCGCCTCCGCCTCCGCCTCCGCCTCCGCCTCCGCCTCCGCCTCCGCCTCCGCCTCCGCCTCCGCCTCCGCCTCCGCCTCCGCCTCCGCCTCCGCCTCCGCCTCCGCCTCCGCCTCCGCCTCCGCCTCCGCCTCCGCCTCCGCCTCCGCCTCCGCCTCCGCCTCCGCCTCCGCCTCCGCCTCCGCCTCCGCCTCCGCCTCCGCCTCCGCCTCCGCCTCCGCCTCCGCCTCCGCCTCCGCCTCCGCCTCCGCCTCCGCCTCCGCCTCCGCCTCCGCCTCCGCCTCCGCCTCCGCCTCCGCCTCCGCCTCCGCCTCCGCCTCCGCCTCCGCCTCCGCCTCCGCCTCCGCCTCCGCCTCCGCCTCCGCCTCCGCCTCCGCCTCCGCCTCCGCCTCCGCCCCCGCCTCCGCCTCCGCCTCCGCCTCCGCCTCCGCCTCCGCCTCCGTTCGTCTCTCTCTCTCTCTCTCTTTCTCTTTCTCTCTCTCTCTCTCTCTCTCTCTCTTTCTCTTTCTCTTTCTCTTTCTCTTTCTCTTTCTCTTTCTCTTTCTCTTTCTCTTTCTCTTTCTCTTTCTCTTTCTCTTTCTCTTTCTCTTTCTCTTTCTCTTTCTCTTTCTCTTTCTCTTTCTCTTTCTCTTTCTCTTTCTCTTTCTCTTTCTCTTTCTCTTTCTCTTTCTCTTTCTCTTTATCATAACCGTTGTTATTTTCGTCCACACCTCCTAGAAGACTTCAGTTGACATGGACGATTAGTTGCACGTTTTTAATAATTACTACTCACGTAAATTAGGTAACAACATATTGTGCATTTATAGTGGCGCAGCATCTACGTACCTATATGTGTTCCCTGTAGTCAACGATAACTGCGACCCAGACCCGTGTCATGGCCACATATGCGAAGACAAACTGAACGACTTCGTGTGCCACTGCAAGGGAGGGTTCACAGGCAAGATGTGTGACATTCCGCCCGACTTCTGCGCCAACAACCTTTGTCTCCACGGCGCCACCTGCATCAATGGCCGCGCCAACTACACGTGTCGTTGTGCTGCCGGCTTCAGAGGCACTTACTGCGGCGACGACATCGGTAAGTGTGGCTTTATTAATGCATTCTATAATTATTTTGCAATCATTGCTATTTGCACTGTTGTAGTGAAAGACGGTTATGGTTCAAGGCGAATAAAACATGTCTGATATTGCAGTGGAAGGAGTACGTAGAATGTGAAATACGGGATCTGCTGTGTAGACATAGCTGTTTGGACTATTGCAGCAAGAAAGGTATGCATGGTGTCCATAGTATACATAGTCCTCTTATTGTAAGACACGTCTGGTCTGTTCTGGAACGTGAACGATGGCTATGGTCCGTGGAGTGTGTGGTCCTTTTGCAGTTAGACCTCTCTGGTCTGTTCTTGAACGTGAACGATGACTATGGTCCGTGGCGTGTGTGGTCCTCTTGCAGTAAGACATGTCTGTTCTGTTCCAGTGAATGGTGGCTATGGTCCGTGGAGTGCATGGTCCTCGTGCACTAAGACCTGTGCAGGAGGGGTCCAGTCACGCAGCCGTCTGTGCAATGACCCAGTGCCTGACCAAGATGGTCTGCCGTGTGACGGTCCGTCCAGAGAAACACGAGACTGCAACGAGGACAAGTGTCCAGGTAACATGCCTTAATCGAGTATATTTAAACGCCATATTTCAAGGTGTTATTAGCTCACTATGTGACATGAGGTGTACTAATTCAAATTGTGTTTTTTTAAACGATTTGTGTGCCGACTGTAAGCTTAACATCTGATGGCTTCAGCTATATAAAACGAAAATCAGTAGGTAGCCTCGATGTTGTGTAATCAGGATATTTTTAATCAAAGTATGTTAGTGTATACACTGCTGAAACTGCCCACAGCTAGCATGACACGTGTATTATTTTCACAAACAAATGTTAATAAGAAACCTTTGAGGTGATAATATTGTATGTCGTTAATAGTATGCACAAACCAATAACACATACAAGTATCTGCACCTCTGTCGCACACGTAACTCTGACACCACCACGTGGCGTCTTTGTTAACTATGGCAGCCATCCCGGACTTTCGCTTCAAATTCAGTTCACAAAACAACAATATCGAAAGATGTCACTGCATTGGCACTAATACGTGTTATGTTTTTTTTTCTTCAAAAACGTAATGAACTTTGACCCAAAAGCCCTAAAACTTACATGACGCTGAATAAAATAATTCCCGGTGTCCGTACGAAACATCTTGCGTCGGTCGGACACCTCGACTTGCTAAAAGCCGTACCGCCTGAGTATGTGGGAAACGAAACATTGTGTTCTAGTGTCGTTTAAATTGAAAGCATAATTTATATAAAAAGTAGACCCAACATCTGTCCGCACGTAACACATTTTCTGACACCACCTCTTCGTTATGCACACAATATTGCGAGAAACGGCCTCAATTATATTTTTCATGACATGACTTTTCCAGTACCTCAACACTTTATATTTGTTTATATTCAGCCAAACAAATTGTTCCCAGACGGATTTTACAAAGCTGTAGGAAGCTCAAAAGATGCCTACTTGTCAGGACACCACATGTTGTGTATGGAAAAAATGGAAAATAAATTCTTTCGAACTTTTAGCGATAATAATATTTAGCGCCATTGAACACGATCACACTTTATGGCAGCTATGCTTCTTGCGTTATGGCTACTTTTAACCACATTATTTGTGTGATTTTAGTCGAGTGGCGACTTGCAATGCTGACGTGACGGCATGTCACAAATGGCTGACGAAACTACCAGTCGTTTTAACAAAAAATCCAGTGCACAAAACAAACACTACATCTGCTCTTCTAAACTGTTTGTGCGATTCTGTAGCCAATTGTCATTTGATAAAGGTGTAAGTCACACAAATATATTTCACGATCTATGTTTACTTCCATTTCGCTGCACCCACTGTTGACTGTGCAGATTTCGTGATCGTTCTTTAAAAAATGAAAGGGACATTTTTTAACGAAACGAAAACATTTGTTCTTATATCGCGCGATCTTTCACTAAACCTTAACCATTTCGTTTATAATTATAATTGTGTTTATATATAAACATGCATTATACAAGAATAACATCATGGTTATTTATTAAGAAACAATTTGATCCTCTTCCAGGAATATATAAAAAGAAATGAGAAATGAGAGATTTGAGCGAAATGAGAGATTGTTGATCATAAAAGAAAATTGCAATTCACGTATCTCGTTTTGTTAGCACTGCTTATAAAGCTGGTTTTGAATCTGGACGTTTTGTTTGCAACGTCAACGTGGAAAGTCTCAAATTGTGGACTTCGCTTGGTGCACACTAAACGCAACTTTCTACTTTCTACTTTGAAGAACACTTTGTCCCGTGTCGGTGTCATGGAACTGAGCACGCACTAAGCGGTCAAGTAACTTGTCACCTCCCTCGTGTAGTCTAGAGAAGATTCACACCGTGCAGTAACAACGCGATACACCACAGAACGTGTTGCCTTTCAGAATGCAGACAACTCAACACCTTACCGGGAGGTCAAGAGAAAATACTGAACTGCTCCCATCAAGGCACCGGCAAAACCATCTGTCACGTGACTTGCAAACCGGGAACAGAGCCAGACCACGTCTTGGCCAATTCGTACTTCTGCGGGGCTGAAACCAACTACGTATGGTCACACCAGCTCAACCAACCAGATGCTCGTCTGCCAACTTGTACAAGTACGTGTAAGACCACAGTAGTGAGACTACATCTCCGTTTGCCATTAAGTTGCTTCTCACCTTTATATATATATATATATATATATATATATATATATATATATATATATATATATATATATATATATATATATATATATATATATATATATATATATATATTAAATGTCATATGAAAAGAACGTGTGCGTAGTTTACCTCCAACGATTACTGCGTTGTTTGTAGGTAGCGTAGTACCGAAACAAGTGGCGTTGAGGATCCAAGTGGCCTACAATGTGACAAGCCCAGAGCAATTGAACCCTGCCAAAACCAAACTCACTGACCTGTGTGGCCAGAATGACTGTGTCCGATCTGCCGTGTGTCACGTGACCACGGCAGTAGCAGGTGCGAAGTCTGTGGTCCGGCGTTCGGCAAGTCCATCTGTCGGTCACACAATTGTTCTTGTGGTTGTGGGCACTGTGCAGCGAGCGAGTGAAGGTTCAATCACAGGTAATCCTACGTCACATCCGGTCTCGTGCGTATCGTGACAACGACCCTTGGCGGGAGTTTTAGCGTAGAGCTGCGTTGATTCCACATCTTCCTGTCATCACGCTGTGGTTGTTGTCCGAGGCAACACTCTAGATGCTGGGATTTAAATTTGCCGTTGGTCCTAGTTTATTTGTATTGACACTTTCTCTGCTTCTCCTCCTCCTCCTTCTTCCCCTCCTCCTCCTCCTCCTCCTCCTCCTCCTTCTTCTTCTTCGTTGTCAGCTGTCGCTAGCACAGCTGACAGCAATACTAATTTTGTATCTGCTTTAAATATTTGCGTATACATACACTCGTTATGTAATGTTTTTTAAACATTATTTAATCGCGATAACCTTATGAAATGTACATTTTACCTTCCCAGTGGTCGTGATTGTTAACGCAACTGCACTTTGAACATTAGGTAGATAATATACTAAAAAATAGACTAGTTTGCCTAATAAATAGCGTAACGCAGTTAAAATATAGTGAATAAATGTATTCGCATATGTTAACTTGGACATGTCATCACAGTTGTCGGCACTGTATTCTCTGCAGACGACGCTGCAGTGGACAGTTGGAACGACATCATCCGTAACCTGGAACAACTGGCCCTGGTGATTAACCGAGCGACGACGGACGGCAGCCTGTGCTTCTCTGTGGCCGGCGTCACGTACTGCCCCATCAACGGCTCTCTCGTGCTGCAGGGAGTTCAGATCTGTCCAGCACCGAGGGTTCTCAGCTACGACGGCTCACGGTGTGGTGCGTACGACTACAACAACTCATCCACTGAACGTCCGTGTCGTGTAATACGGCTTTAAGTTGCCCTCATTGCCATTTACGTATTGCCGAAAAACTGTTATCAAAATTGCATTCTTGCTAAATATATTAACTGTATAATTGTCAACCTTTGTTGACATATTTGTGATAACGTTTTGTCTCCTGGTGTCACAGTGAACTGTCCCGCTGGCACCTACTACCAGCGAATGAAGTGTGTCCCGTGTGCGAAGGGACAGTATCAGGACAAAGAAGGACAGACTGAATGCAAGCTGTGTCCGGCAGACAAAACCACCGCAGTGCCAGGGGCAGTCAGCATGGCCGACTGTCAAGGTAACACATGTCTTATTTTGGTGTTTACCTTCAACCTAATTATGAAACCCGTGACCGAGGAAATGATTCTCTGACGAACGACAACATCAGTGTTTCTTTAATGGCTCGCGGTTTGAGTAATCCAGTACAGGTACGTTACCACAGAGCGCGCTGCCATACATGTTTTCAGCCACGCTGTATGTATTGCAAGAATATAATGCATACATAAATATATATTGATGTCCTCAATCATATTGCTTCGTAAACCAGCGCGTGAAATGAACGAGTGTGGCCCAGACTCGTGACTGAAGCGTCATTCAAACATTGAATATTTTGATTGTGAGTGAGATATTCTAACAATTACGCCACCGCGCCACGCTGTATTGTCACGTGTGGCTGACTCTCGCTGATGATCATTGGGGAGAGCCGAACAATCTACAACACCTGTTTATGTGACACGAGGGCAGCCACAACAGCAAATACGCGAGAATACGCGAGACTACTGCTTGGAGAACTGCATCCAACTGACGATAGAAGAGGACACTCTTTATTGTTTCTCACATGCAGTGTTCAGAGATGTCCAATCATCGACAACTGTAGACCTAAAAAAAATTTCTGGCAGTAAATACTCAGCGTTACAAAAGTAGAAAGACAGCCCCCACAGTCAGCAATGACATCTCATTATCTCTGTGATTATATTACTGTTACAGCGCCTACACCAACGACGGCAGTGACGTCACCAACACCAACACCGTCTACTACCACAACCACACCTGGTTCTACAACTACCACAACAACAACCACACCTGGTTCTACAACGACTACAACGGCGAAAATGATGTCATCAAAAGCTACGTCTACAACAACAACAACAACAACAACAACAACAACAACTGCTCCTAGTGTGTCTGCCACTGTCACAGCGGCGAGAACGGTGGCACCAACTGCCTCTGGTGCTACAACAAAAACTATTCCGACAACAACAAATATTGCGATGTCACCAACTACGACTGAGAAAACAAAAATGGCCACAAAGGCGGACACCGCGAATTCAACAACAACAACAACAACAACAACAACAATGCAATCGCCCACTGGATCATCGCCAGGTGAGAATGACTAACTCCGCACACCACTTCACGTAATACCTAGGATTGCCTCGAGTGCCACAAACAGACGACGTATTATACACTACGTCAAATATTAGCGTAATACTAATATATACAACAGAGAACATTAGGGGCCTACATATGTTAATTTAGCCAAACTGATGGACCATATGAAGTAAGATACCACTGTACCGTAGCTCTCACATCACTAGCAGAATGTCACTTATTACGCACGTTTAAGGTTGATCGTACTTCATATACCGTTGTAGTGGTGATACTATCAGAAATAAGTGAGATGGTTTCGCGACAGCCGCATGTATTAGCGAATACCAAGTAAAGCAGTCTAAACATATAATGTAGAG
>OZ024855.1:30590646-30598146 GCA_964017155.1 Oasisia sp. SBJ-2009 | reverse complement strand
GCTACTACCAAATAACACCCTACCCACCGAGTGAGCTACTACCAAGTAGAACCCTACCCACCGAGTGAGCTACTACCAAGTAGCACCCTACCCACCGAGTGAGCTACTACCAAGTAGCACCCTACCCACCGAGTGAGCTACTACCAAGTAGCACCCTACCCACCGAGTGAGCTACTACCAAGTAGCACCCTACCCACCGAGTGAGCTACTACCAAATAGCACCCTACCCACCGAGTGAGCTACTACCAAATAGCACCCTACCCACCGAGTGAGCTACTACCAAATAGCACCCTACCCACCGAGTGAGCTACTACCAAATAGCACCCTACCCACCGAGTGAGCTACTACCAAATAGCACCCTACCCACCGAGTGAGCTACTACCAAGTAGCACCCTACCCACCGAGTGAGCTACTACCAAGTAGCACCCTACCCACCGAGTGAGCTACTACCAAATAGCACCCTACCCACCGAGTGAGCTACTACCAACCAGCATATACCTCCAGCCACAATTAAAGGACACTGTTGGCGATATCAATTGTTCGCATAAATGTTTTGACTGGAACAACGGCACACGACGACGTGCTGGGAACATCAGTGAATTGACGCATCAAAAATTAACCAGTGGTAAAGTGAACCTGTTGTCTTAAGACTGGTCAAATAACGACGGCCCTTAGGAAGATAAGATACGTATTTTATATGTGAGAAACAATGTATGGCGTTGCAATAATTTACTTAGCCAACAGACTTAGAGTGGCATATTAAGCGTGAACGCGACATAACTACGCAATTTTGTTGTTTTGTGTAATCGTAATGATCTTCTCAGAGAAGTCGAGGTGGAGTCTAGTGAATAGCTGAGCTAGGGATTGAAGTGTGGATCGTTTGTTACGTACATTTAACCGGATATCGCTGTTTAAAAAGCGTATGTTTTAATTATTTATTCAGCCCCTATTGTTGCGTCTTTCTTTTACAGTGAACAATAGTGTGTTGTCTTACTTACTCAGTTGACCGTGTGTATGTGACTGTGTTGTCTTACTCAGTTGACGGTGTGTACGTGACTGTGTTGTCTTACTCAGTTGACGGTGTGTAGGTGACTGTGTTGTGTTACTAAGTTGACCGTGTGTATGTGACTGTGTGGTCTTACTCAGTTGACCGTGTGTAGGTAACTGTGTTCTCTTACTCAGTTGGCGGTGTGTACGTGACTGTGTTGTCTTACTCAGTTGACCGTGTGTATGTGACTGTGTTGTCTTACTCAGTTGACGGTGTGTACGTGACTGTGTTGTCTTACTCAGTTGACCGTGTGTAGGTGACTGTGTTGTCTTACTAAGTTGACCGTGTGTAGGTGACTGTGTTGTCTTACTTAGTTGACCGTGTGTAGGTGACTGTGTTGTTTAATCAGTTGACCGTGTGTAGATGACTGTGTTGTCTTACTCAGTTGACCATGTGTAGGTGACTGCGTTGTCTTAATCAGTTGACCATGTGTAGATGACTGTGTTGTCTTACTCAGTTGGCCGTGTGTAGGTGACTGTGTTGTCTTACTCAGTTGACCGTGTGTAGATGACTGTGTTGTCTTACTCAGTTGACCGTGTGTAGATGACTGTGTTGTCTTACTCAGTTGACCGTGTGTAGGTGACTGTGTTGTCTTACTCAGTTGACCGTGTGTAGGTGACTGTGTTGTCTTACTCAGTTAACCGTGTGTAGGTGACTGTGTTGTCTTACTCAGTTGACGGTGTGTACGTGACGGTGTTGTCTTACTCAGTTGACGGTGTGTACGTGACTGTGTTTTCTTACTAAGTTGACCGTGTGTAGGTGACTGTGTTGTCTTACTCAGGTGCCCATGTGTAGGTGACTGTGTTGTCTTACTAAGTTGACCGTGTGTAGATAACTGTGTTGTCTTACTCAGTTGACCGTGTGTAGGTGACTGTGTTGTCTTACTAAGTTGACCGTGTGTAGGTAACTGTGTTGTCTTACTCAGTTGACCGTGTGTAGATAACTGTGTTGTCTTACTCAGTTGACCGTGTGTAGGTGACTGTGTTGTCTTACTCAGTTGACCGTGTGTAGATAACTGTGTTGTCTTACTCAGTTGACCGTGTGTAGGTGACTGTGTTGTCTTACTCAGTTGACCGTTTGTAGGTGACTGTGTTGTCTTACTAAGTTGACCGTGTGTAGGTAACTGTGTTGTCTTACTCAGTTGACCGTGTGTAGATAACTGTGTTGTCTTACTCAGTTGACCGTGTGTAGGTGACTGTGTTGTCTTACTCAGTTGACCGTGTGTAGGTGACTGTGTTGTCTTACTCAGTTGACCGTGTGTAGATTACTGTGTTGTGTTATTCAGTTGACCGTGTGTAGGTGACTGTGTTGTCTTACTAAGTTGACCGTGTGTAGGTGACTGTGTTGTCTTACTCAGTTGCCCATGTGTAGGTGACTGTGTTGTCTTACTAAGTTGACAGTGTGTAGATAACTGTGTTGTCTTACTCAGTTGACCGTGTGTAGGTGACTGTATTGTCTTACTAAGTTGACCGTGTGTAGGTAACTGTGTTGTCTTACTCAGTTGACCGTGTGTAGATAACTGTGTTGTCTTACTCAGTTGACCGTGTGTAGGTGACTGTGTTGTCTTACTCAGTTGACCGTGTGTAGATGACTGTGTTGTCTTACTCAGTTGACCGTGTGTAGGTGACTGTGTTGTCTTACTAAGTTGACCGTGTGTAGGTAACTGTGTTGTCTTACTCAGTTGACCCTGTGTAGGTGACTGTGTTGTCTTACTCAGTTGACCGTGTGTAGGTAACTGTGTTGTCTTACTCAGTTGACCATGTGTAGGTGACTGAGTCGGCATTAACATGAATAACATCATTGCAACCCTCTGGGTATGACGCCATTTGTTGTATTGGCAGATAACTACCACATTTGCCGTCGGAATGTGCATAAACTGTAGAATGTGTTACGCAGTATATCATATGTCAGCGGTTTCTCTCTTCATGTTCTCTGTTTGCATTAGAAATGCCACCTCTGTAAAATATTGTAATATGCCAGTGAGTGTGATGTTATAAATATTCGAATAGACATTACTGTATTATGCGGAGAACACTTTATATTCTCACCACGCGGCTTCTTAGTTTTCAACTGGCCTTTGCCTTCAGCATGAATCGTGGGAAATGCACTTATTATTTTGCCAAAATAAGTTGTTATTCTTGTGTTGTTACAATAAAAGTATCGCAAATGGTTTTCGAAACGTTTACGTATTTGTGTTTGTCATATGAGATAATTTTTTAAACATTAAGTGACCTGATAATTTTCAACTTGTTTTCAAATTTAAAATGGATTGTGGGATATTCTTATTTTACAAGAAGGCCAATTCGATATCGATGCCATTACAAAATTTGTCCTATGCGTGAAAATGTATTGACTACTGATGTTTTATATTAAGTCAAACTTTGCGCAGTCGCCAACAAAAGCCGACACAGTTGGGTATTGCTACTTCCTGGGGCTAAACTAATCGATTTCAACTGATCAGTGATCAGTTCACGGATCACGGAACAAACGCAGACGTGTAATTCGATACGCTCCCTAAAGTGCTAATACCCTTTAAATCACCAACAAATGAAATATATATATTCTTTCCACTAGTAATAGAAAAATCTGACAAAGTTTAGCATTCGCGAGGAAGAGGGGATAGGAGAAAATGCAACAGAACTCAACGACTGTCTCGCCGTTTCTAAACCAAATAGCTGTCCCTACGGCATAGTAAACGTAATTGCAATGTTAATGTCATCTACACCATTTTAATTATACATGTATACCGACCACGTGACCGTAGAAGGAAGCAGGAAAAATTCCGACCACATTCTTTAGAGTTTGCGTCAATGTGTCTGAATGAGGCAGATAACAATCATTACAAATCAGAGATAATAGTCAGCTATAACCACCACACAATAACAAGGAACACACTTTCATGGTGTATTAGGCTAATTACAGGAAACGTACATATAACCAATTAAACTATAGTCAATAGTTCACCCAGTAGTTTATGACATTCTGGAACAGACCGTTTGCTGACGCTAGAAATTCCCCGCAGGAAGTGATGTCATGACGCATGCTCCCTGTAGCGTGACCTGACTACAGGGGACAGACCACGTGTTCATTTGCATATCACCGAAGTACGGATGTGGGGTAGTTGGCAGTAGTGGGCGTGCACCACGGCATCCACAACTATAGCAATGTCTCACGGCGCCAGCACCGTGTACGGCATCCACAACTATAGCAATGTCTCACGGCGCCAGCACCCTGTACGGCATCCACAACTATAGCAATGTCTCACGGCGCCAGCACCGTGTACGGCATACACAACTATAGCAATGTCTCACGGCGCCAGCACCCTGTACGGCATCCACAACTATAGCAATGTCTCACGGCGCCAGCACCGTGTACGGCATCCACAACTATAGCAATGTCTCACGGCGCCAGCACCGTGTACGGCATCCACAACTATAGTAATGTCTCACGGCGCCAGCACCGTGTACCGCATACACAACTATAGCAATGTCCCACGGCGCCAGCACCGTGTACGGCATACACAACTATAGCAATATCTCACGGCGGCAGCACTGTGTACGGCATACACAACTCGAATGAATTTGAAAACTTCGACAATTGTAAGATGAACAAACAAGGGCCAACTACCAACACACACACACGTAACAATTCCAGGACGTCTCCGAATTATTATTTGTATAACTATGCATTTAAAAAGAGAATTTTCTGTTTTCTAAATATTGAGTTGAGAATTACGGTATGTTTGAATAAACGGACACGGGCACGTACTCAATCCATGCACACGTGTACGCAACCACACACATACACTCACAACATACGCACTCACGCACACACTCACTCACGCACACACACGCACGCACGCACGCACGCACGCACGCACGCAAACACACACACGCACACGAATACACGAACACACGCACACATGCACACACGCACTCATGCACACATGGACACACGCACACACGCACACACGCACACACACACACACACACACACACACACGCACACACGCACACACGCTCAAACACGCACGCACACAAGCACAAACGCAGGAGCACGGTGAAAGTATTAGCCAGCTGCGAGGACATAGTACCGTCCACTAAGCCCACTAAACGACATCGACACTCTGGTCGCTATTCTGACGACACACGCCCGCCTATTCAAGCGTCAACTGTTTCGATTGCGATAGTTATCTCTCTAAGTGCGCCTGTGACACGCATCATCTCAATGCGCGGGCCGCACGTTAGCGTTACGCATGAGTTGCCTCTGGGAACGCTCCTAGCGAACTTGATGTGCAGTTACCTTTGTAGTTGCGCCTGAAGCGTGTAATTAACACACACCTACCCCACAGCTTAAATTCGTCTACTTCTTCAAGTTATTCCTTCTTTTTATGGATACTGTGGTATCTCCGACTTCCTGGTTTATGACGTCCCACATTCATTTGAAACTATTACCGTGTTTTATTAAATAATTCTAATGTGCATTGAAAATTCTCTCAAAATCTTCATTTTCACCTGCTCCCGGGATACGTTAATTCATATTCCTAAGGTTATTTGTGCAGAAGTAATATATTATTAATCCACTCTTGTTCGTGTCAACTGGTAGTGTGACGTCATAAAAATGTACCTTTATCTGTTAAAATATCAAATAAAACAGAACGAGTTTGGTGGAGGAAGAACGTAATAGTTTACTAGCAGTCACCTTTATTAGATGTGTCGGAATCTGTCCCAGCGGTGACAATGTCCGTGTGACAGCACTCTTGGTCCAGACATGTGAGAGGATTGGTTCCGTAATGGATAACATAAAACTGTATTCAGATATGGACTTCTTGACGTATCTATAGCGTATGGTCTAGTTATTTTATATGGCGTGACAATATTTGTCCTCTTATTCCTGATCACGATATGCAATTACTCCGGCGAAACGGTTGGGTTTCTCACAGCGCTTTGGTGCTGCATCCGGGGAGTGGTTGTTGTAGTAACATTTGTGTGCGTGCGCGTGCATGTGCATGTGTCTCTGTGTGTGTCTTTGTGTGTGTGTGTGTGTGTGTGTGTGTGTGTGTGTGTGTGTGTGTGTGTGTTTGATGTACACATATGCGTGTGTGTGCATGTGTATATGTGCTATGTGTGGTGTATGTGATTGCGTGTGGGTGTGCTTGCGTATGTAGGCGTAATTGCTTGCGTGTGTGTGCGCGTGCGTGTGTGTGCGCGTGTTTTGTGCGTGTATGTTACCATGTCTCTGTACATGTGCTCGTGCGTGCATGCTTTAGTGTTTGAGTGTGCGTTATTGCGCGTGAGTGTATGCGTGTGTGCGTGTGTGCGTGTGTGCGTGTGTGCGTGTGTGCGTGTGTGCGTGTGTGCGTGTGTGCGTGTGTGCGTGTGTGCGTGTGTGCGTGTGTGCGTGTGTGCGTGTGTGCGTGTGTGCGTGTGTGCGTGTGTGCGTGTGTGCGTGTGTGCGTGTGTGCGTGTGTGCGTGTGTGCGTGTGTGCGTGTGTGCGTGTGTGCGTGTGTGCGTGTGTGCGTGTGTGCGTGTGTGCGTGTGTGCGTGTGTGCGTGTGTGCGTGTGTGCGTGTGTGCGTATGTGCGTGTGTGGAGGTTATATATGTGTATATATGTATGCATATGTGCGTGGGTGCATACAAGCGGGCGTTGTGCTGTGAACGTAGTTCGAAATATAACACTAAAATGTTCAGGGCAATTGCGTTTGTAAACAAAATGTGTTGCGGGGCCCTCAACGGATTTGAAATGCTCGACAATTCTAATAGTCAAGTTACTTATTAAAAAGATTAAAGATCTAATGTTTACGTTGACTAACGCAGTATATCGGGTTATTATTTTACTTCGTTACACCAAAAAGTGTTTCTGATCATGTGACTCATTATGTGTATAAGGACACCAACTCGACTCTACGGCGCCTGGGTTGGCGTCAGAACGCGGACTATTTCACCACTCACCAGGTACATGAATGATTTTAGATCCAACAAAGCTAATTGTTAGCATATCCACAAACAATTCAATGACACAAACGCATTGCTTTAATGCACATATAATCACTCAAAAGGTTTAAAAAGTAACAGTTTGTTGCACACTGCTGACCAAACAGTCGCTAAACGCGATGAGATTACACACGCAACATGGCATATTTTGATTCTCTATAGTCGTCAGGGTAATGGGGCAGTTATATACATTATATATATATATATATATATATATATATATATATATATATATATATATATATATATATATATATATATATATATATATATATATATATATATATAAATAAAAATTATATATATATATATATATATATATATATATATAAATAAAAATTATATATATATATATATATGATATATATATTATATATACATTATATATATATACATATATATACATATATATATATATATATATATATATATATATATATGTATATATATGTATATA
>OZ024855.1:30580646-30585646 GCA_964017155.1 Oasisia sp. SBJ-2009 | reverse complement strand
AGTTACGTAACTTGACATGGTTGTATAATATGCATGACTTCACAATCCCAGAAATGTCTTTCACTCGATTGTGGGTATCAAGGTAAACTTGTTTGACATTTCCCTCCAGCCCGGCCCTGTCAGCCACTCGTTGCCCCGGACAACGGGGCCGTCGCCTGCAACGGCTGGAACGGAAGGTTCGGAGAAGTTTGCACCGTGCTGTGTCAGCAAGACTGGGATCTACCCCCGGGGAAACACCTCTCGCGTCTCTACGTGTGTGGGGCTTCCGGGCAGTGGATACCGGAAATGAACATCAGCGCATGCTCAGGTAATTAAACGGTGTCCTCGTGTTTGTACGACAGGGCAGCGGGAGTCTAGTCACTATTTATTACTTATGATTATTCTACTATGGTTATCATCCCAGCCTTGATTTAGTCGTTTGTGTATTGTGTACGTATTCTCAGCAAAATCAATACTACCGGCGTATAATTACGTTTTCATTTATTTCCCTTCACGCGTTCACCCCGTGTCGGTGCCTGTGTAGGCAAAGCCCACGCTGTACTTCTCTCCGTAGATGTGATAGTTTTATTGTTAAATGCAATATAAGTGGTTTCTTTAACCGTTTACTACGCCAGATTTCAGAGCCAAGACAATCATTTATATAATGCCCTTATCACCGCATACATAACATGAAGCACTTGCCTTCATTGCCTTCACAGAGCGGTGGCCCGGCATTGACAGGAGCAAGTCGGGGGAGCCCCAGCCACACCACTTCAGCGGCGACTGCGGCGACCAACGAAAGGAGATCGGCGAGAAATACATCGAGATACTGAAGGCGTCTGACATGGCCGAGATGTGCACGAGCTCTCGATGGAGCGACTCGTGCGTGCCAGAGAAGGTCAAAGTCGTTTGTGGCAAGAACATTGCACCAAGTCGTTGAGAACCGATGGGAATTAATCCTTGTTAGCTCAGTCAGTGCACTTTTGTTGCAAAGAGACTAACACAGCAGTTACTGAAAGACATACACATGAGAGACGGTTGCTGTAGTTACAAGGTTGTGTATTCCGTATATAATATACATCAAACGTATTGCACTTCTCACCAATGGTCTGCACAATTTAGGTCACTGTAAGTATAATTCCTCATAAACACATATGTGATGTACACTCACTCACGCTCTCTCTCCTCTCTCTCTCTCTCTCTCTCTCTCTCTCTCTCTCTCTCACACACACTATCTATTCTGGATGGAAACGTATACAGCGTTAATTTCTATATAACAAATCATTTATTTATAATGTATTATTATGCACTGTCAGTTCAATACTATTAGTGTTTTGTAACAACATTCAGACGTCTTTTTACAAATAGTTTTGAAAATGCGTATGAATTCTCTGTGGACTATCAAGTGTAACATTCCCAGACGGTGATAATGGCATAATGACGAACGCATTCTGAACATGTGTAAACTACACTACAATGCGGTAGACTGTTTCACTTTCACTTTTCACTTGGACCACCGGCTTGTAAAAGGCACATAATTATCAGGGTTTGGCATATGAGTCACCATAAAGCCATTTTCCATTTCTTACATGAATGGATTCTTAAAAGCTGTATGGATGTTTTGTTGTTACCCAATATTATTATATGCGGACAGTGTTCAGTTATTTATCAAATGTTGAATGTGTAGTACTGGGACAAATGTTGAAAGTGTAGTACTAAGATAAATGTTGAAATTGTAGTACTAGGACAAATGTTGAAAGTGTGGTACTAGGATAAATGTTGAAAGTGTGGTACTAAGACAGATGTTGAAAGTGTGGTACTAGGATAACTGTTGAAACTGTAGTGTTAGGACAGATGTTGAAAGTGTGGTTCTAGGATAACTGTTTAAACTGTAGTGCTAGGACAGATGTTGAAAGTATGGTACTAAGATAAATGTTGAAACTGTAGTACTAGGACAGATGTTGAAAGTGTGGTACTAGGATAAATGTTGAAACTGTAGTACTAGGACAGATGTTGAAAGTGTGGTACTAGAATAAATGTTGAAACTGTAGTACTAGGACAGGTGTTGAAAGTGTGGTACTAGAATAAATTTTGAAACTGTAGTAATAGGACATATGTTGAAAGTGTGGTACTAGGATAACTGTTGAAACTGTAGTGCTAGGACAGATGTTGAAAGTGTGGTGCTAGGACAGATGTTGAAACTGTTGAAAATGTAGTACTGGGACAAAGGTTTGGTGTTGCACGACCCACTGCTGTTGGTGTATAAACGAAACAGCAGCTTCGAGACATGTGTCTCTTGAACGGGAATGATGACGCATGTTAAATTGGACCATTCATCCTTTGCTACGCCTACATCCGGTGTCGATTGTAATTTGCATTGCCTACATGTTGCGAACACAGTTAACACAGTGAACACAGCGAACACAGTGAACACGCTGTCAGTGTCACTGTCAGCAACTGTTGGACAATCATTGTGACCATTTATATTAAGCTCTTCGGCAAACGCTATGTTATAGGTGAACTTATTATGTGATTTGCTTGAGTTACATGTAATTTGTTCTAACATAGCGACTGACTGATGAAACAGTGATGATAAATACAGCAGAAAATGGTTACAATATATCGTGATTTTGTGTTGTTGTTTATTTATTATTTATTTTAATTAAACCTCTAACTGTGCTAGGTGAACGTTGAGATGAGAGCGCTTCCGCACGTAACTACAACCAGCACAGTCAGTATGCTGGTGTGACCGCTAGCCCCGTTGACAGAGATCTCTACCGTGCACTAGCCACCTATTCGTCATTATATTTTCCGCTGACGTAACAGTAGCCGCTAATAACAGGCATATCGCCAAAACATAGTAGACAGTTGACACAACGACCAAAGAACCACGCAGATGAGCATATATTTGGTGGTAACAAAGACCATTACATCAGCGTGGAAAAACAGCTCAACGTTCCCATACAAAATGGTAAAAACTCGTCCTGCGAGGCCCCGTTGTCTGGTGGTTATACATAGACTGATATATTATATTCTTTGTCATCTTACGTTTCCTTATGTTGCCCAGTTTATTGTAATGCACACAAATGCGTCACTCTTCAGCTCACGATAAACTTCCTTATGCAAATCGTCTGTCATACGGTGTCTTTGTTCACTGAGGCGTGACAAGCGCGATAGCCAGTGTGCTCGGGGAAATCCCTTCGTCATTGAAACCAACATAGGTACTGAGCTAACATTATATCGATACGTAGTCTTGTTCCACTGGTAGTTGCATTAAGACCGACATCGACCACGTTTCACATGTTTTGAGTAGAACAGCGTCTTCTTACAGAAACACTTGGTTGTTCATCTAGAGCCCAGCGACGTATAAACGTACAAAGGTGAGTTTATATACAGCGCAGTATTCAAACCAACGACTGCGCAATGCGCTTTACAATTGGCCACCAGGTCTGATAGTTCAATCGAACTCCTCGACGTATCCGGGGGACATGCTGCATTTAGAGCGCAAAGACTAATAGTACACGAGAATCTACCGCTGTCTGTAGCCAGGTAGTCTCTCGTACGACAGCGTGAGTTGGCGCTTCCTTGAGCGAATGAATTTGTCCAAGACTTGAATCGGCAGCAGAACAGTTCGTGTGATAACCTGCCGATGGCAACAATGAGTTATTCCGATATATATGTGTCCTACACCCGTCTTCGTCCATGACAACTCATCAACAATAATCATCATTTAAAATAGTGGTCGTCGCCGTTCCAACACGCTAGGAGCAAAATACGTCATACCATCTAATTATGACAACAGATTGATCCATATTGTCACGAAACGCTTCAGGTTTCAGATAGCACGTTGCATATCAAGAGTCGTACCATTTCCACCTTCTACCATTAAATGGGACATTTTCAGATATTAAGGCTGATGTGAGTTTACGGGATGAGATCACAGCTCAATTAATCCACGACCGGCTTTTTCCATTCCTATTAGGGATCCGTTACTGTCCCTGGCACAGACAACAGGCAGAAAGGACCAACAACGGCTTATAGTGTCACTTCCGAAAGACACGGGCAACGTGGGGTGAACGAAATTGTCAGTTTCGAACAAATGGCACCAGGACTGGAGCCTTGGTTGCTACAGTCCGGCAGTCTGATCAGAAACGTTCAGGCTACCTACGTATAACACGCCTTATTTATCAATTATATTTTCTGGAGCTCTCACAAAGGATCCGCATATATGCCGCTAACAAGCAGTGGAACACTGCCAGGCATTCACGGTCGGGTGATGGACATTTGTGGGACAGTTTAGGAGAACATTTAGCATACACAAAATGCTAAGACCGATTACTGATTGTTTTAATAGTCATGCTTTGGGGTAGTTTGATGACGCATGGAGAGCACCTATGTGGTACAAATCGGAATATGTTATTATGTGTTCGGACTAACATGCAATTTACTTCGTTAGTAACAACAATGCAATATGCTAGTACTGAGGTGATATGTATCTATATTCATGAATGAATTGATAAAATGTTGTGATTAGGAATTGCCAAGCTGTTGGGGTCAAACCGTCGTTACAAACTAAGTTGTGTGAATACGTCACTACATAGATATACAATTACACAGGCTGGTTACTGTTGGTGCAGCTGCTGCAACGGTTGTTGCTTCTTCTGCTCCTGTTGACGCGGCTACTACTGCTGCTGATGTTGTTGATTTTGCTTCAGCTGCAGCTGCTGCCAATGCCGCTGTTTTGCTGCTGCAGCGACTGCTAAAAGGCAACCGCTGCAGCATCAATCATTCACAGAGCCGGCGAACCAACACAATAGACAGAACAGTGTTGTATTCACGGTGGGCGGGCATGGAGTTATATTTAGACTTTAGTCAACAGTGACGTTACCGGCGAGACCTCAGGTTTTCCTTATTCCGCAAATGTGTGCTCTTTTCCGTATTCTCTAAAGAGCTAATGATAATATTTAAAAAAAATGAAATAGTGTAATCCGTTTGACACAGTTACCATACGCTTTGTTTTG
>OZ024855.1:30563146-30575646 GCA_964017155.1 Oasisia sp. SBJ-2009 | reverse complement strand
GTACACCCACCCCACTGAGGGTACACCATCACGCACGCACTCACTCACGTACATCTACCCCCACTGAGGGTACAGCGTCTCGCATGCACGCACGTAACCTACTGAGGGTACACAGTCTCGCACGTACACCTACTGAGGGTACACAGTCTCGCACGTACACCTACTGAGGGTACACAGTCTCGCACGCCCGCACGTACACCCATTCCCACAAACACATCAACGTATTTGTTCTGTCGACAGTGGTGTACTGTTCGCCACCGCGGCGACCTCGACACGGGGAAGTCGACTGCGACACGAGCCGATGCAGCAGCGGCTACACGTACGGCACGAGGTGTAGGGCGACGTGTCAGGACGGCTACAGGAGGACCGACGGAGACCGGCAGATGACCTGTCGACGCAATGGTCAATGGCTGGGCGGCAACGTGAAGTGTTCAAGTAAGTCTCTTCACGTTCAGTCACCATAAACTCACTGTAAAGTCATCGGTGGTTCATAGTGGAGTCGTCGTGGGCACACTATAGGGAAGCTGGATCCTGTTTGCAGATTCACGAAGAGTTGAAAGATAAGTCTACGTCTAGACTTCATATGACATATCGAAATGTCAGTTTGGACTCATGTCAGTGCCTTTAGACTCATCGTTGAGTCACTTTCGATTCATCGTATCGTAGAGTCACTTTCAATTCATCGCAGGGTCACTAACTACTCATCTCAAAGTCATTTTCGGCTCATCGAAGAGTCATTTTCGACTCATCGTATAATCACTTTCGACTAATTGCAGTGTCACTTTCAATTCATTGCAAAATCGCTTTTCTTGTAATTAAACTGTGCATTTAGGCTATTATTATTCGTAAACAAATGCACTCTGATGTGTACCTTTTATTGCAGGAAACGTATGCCCTGTATTAACAGCACCGGCCAATGCCGACATCCGGTGCTCAGACACGTGGCTCTATCGTTCCACCTGCATCACCGAATGTAAGGCGGGGTTCCGGTTGGTTGGAAGTGGCACCCGCAGCGTCACTTGCCGAGACGACCAGACGTGGTCAGGAGTATTGTCAGGATGTGAAGGTATACTATGGGCACATTATGGTGTTTGCACATATATACGAGTGTGTACATATGTACAAGCGCATATATGTACCCATGTACTGATCATGCCTCTGAAGTTGTGTACAAGTGTACGCTCAAATTGTTATATAAATGAGAACATCCGGGTTCTAATTATATGCTGCCGTTTCGAACCTCCGGCAAGTTTGTTCGCTCTGCGTTGCGCTAGTTCACTCTATGTTGGATATTTGTGTTCGAGTGGTTTCCGCGCATTTATTGCAGCGTGATTGAATGCTCCCTGGAGAAACCAAGATGTTGTTCATGTGAATAGTCTACCTGGGAGTGACACGTAAATCACTGGACACTGCGCTACATAAGAACTTAGCGTTACTCTATATGGTAAAGTTGTTTATTTTACTTAAATTAGATACCATGTTTTCAGATCACGAGCGGCCAGAGTTCACGAAATGTCCGTTCTCTGTGAGAGTTAATGTTGGTCGAGACGGACAAACAGCTGTCGCAACGTGGTCGACTCCAGTTGTAACTGATAATGTCGACAAATCTATCGTACCACGTCTCACCAAAGGCCTGGCTCCGGGCTCACAGTTCCCGGTGGGTGAACACGTGATAGAATACAGTGTTGAGGACGCGGCACACAACGACGCCGTTCCCTGCAGGTTCATAGTCACAGTCGGAGGTAGGTGAATGTCTGTACGTTCATTCGCTTTTACGTTTGGTTATTCGGTCGATCGTTACTTCCATAATTCATTTCGTTCGTTCGTTCGTTCGTTCGTTCGTTCGTTCGTTCGTTCGTTCGTTCGTTCGTTCGTTCGTTCGTTCGTTCGTTCGTTCGTTCGTTCGTTCGTTCGTTCGTTCGTTCGTTCGTTCGTTCGTTCGTTCGTTCGTTCGTTCGTTCGTTCGTTCGTTCGTTCGTTCGTTCGTTCGTTCGTTCGTTCGTTCGTTCGTTCGTTCGTTCGTTCGTTCGTTCGTTCGTTCGTTCGTTCGTTCGTTCGTTCGTTCGTTCGTTCGTTCGTTCGTTCGTTCGTTCGTTCGTTCGTTCGTTCGTTCGTTCGTTCGTTCGTTCGTTCGTTCGTTCGTTCGTTCGTTCGTTCGTTCGTTCGTTCGTTCGTTCGTTCGTTCGTTCGTTCGTTCGTTCGTTCGTTCGTTCGTTCGTTCGTTCGTTCGTTCGTTCGTTCGTTCGTTCGTTCGTTCGTTCGTTCGTTCGTTCGTTCGTTCGTTCGTACGTTAAATGAGTGTTATGTGTTTCAGCGATAACATGTTCCTCGATCCCTTGGTCTCGCAAGATGAAGACCGTATCTTGCCCACAGGGCCTGGCGTACGGTGCATCGTGCACCTTCGCTTGCGAGCCCGGATATGACATGATTGGTGAAGAGAAGCTGACGTGTGAGCGAGGAGAGGAGACATCAGCGTCTGGCGTGTGGAGCAGTGAGCCGCCCACGTGTGACGGTCAGTTGACATCTGCTGGGCAAAATACACATTTGTTCAATCTAGATGTGTTACTCTCCTGGTTAAAGTATCGCGAAACCGGCTGATTGATGTACTTTATATGTTATATTTGCTTAACAAAGCCTTGATCTATTTGTACCCGCTGTATCTTGAACTAGTTTACGGTGTCGAGAGACTGGTTCTCTGATGCACAAATATGCAGCGTTCACTGGTTCAGATGTTACCGACACAACGCATCAGTCCAGTGCGGCCAAATTACGCGGTGAAAACGTTAAACTGTTATTATTGTTACTATTATTATTAGAAGTAGTGGTAATAGTAGTAGTAATATTTCAACTACAACAATTACTACTACCACTTTTATTACGACTACAACAACAAATAACAACAATAATAGTAATAATAATAATATATAGTATTTTCATTGCTGTTAATAACAGAAAATCTTACGTCTGACATTGTGTCAGTACATTACATGCACAATATTTATTCCGTGTATAATCCATCAGGAGTTGGTTTATGACTTGTCTAGCACAGATATTTTAGATCTGGATATTTTACTTGACGGTCACTACAACTTCGTCTTATGAATGTATATTGATAGTTCACATAAACGTGGTTCAAATGTGTTAATAGCTATTCGACTTGTCGTTCGTTTACATGTTGTGTAGTGAAAGAGTGCAAGAAGCTGGATCCACCCAGGAACGGCGCCCTGTCGTGGGACCACTGGTTGTACGGCATCCAGTCACGCATCTACTGCAATGACAAGTACGATGTCCCTCGCGGCACAACCACCTTAGCCTTCTACGTGTGCGATGAGACAAAGGGAACATGGAGTCCAAGCGACAAAGTCCCGGACTGCACAGGTAGGGGTAGACAAGATTTACTCTTTTTGAATATGTATTACATATTATTATTTTACAACCGCTAATTAGCTTTATTTAGTATATCTTGTGGACATATGCTGATATGTGTGTGATTTACATAAATGATGCATGAATGGTTCGGCAATCAGTAAGGATACAAACTAAGAATGATATTGAGTGGAAATTAAGCTCAATTAACCAATCGACCAATGATTGCACACACGAACGAACGAACGAACGAACGAACGAACGAACGAACGAACGAACGAACGACCGAACGAACGAACGAACGAACGAACGAACGAACGAACGAACGAACGAACGAAAGAACGAACGAACGAACGAACGAACGAACGAACGAACGAACGAACGAACGAACGAACGAACGAACGAACGAACGAACGAACGAACGAACGAACGAACGAACGAACGAACGAACGAACGAACGAACGAACGAACGAACGAACGAACGAACGAACGAACGAACGAACGAACGAACGAACGAACGAACGAACGAACGAACGAACGAACGAACGAACGAACGAACGAACGAACGAACGAACGAACGAACGAACGAACGAACGAACGAACGAACGAACGAACGAACGAACGAACGAACGAACGAACGAACGAACGAACGAACGAACGAACGAACGAACGAACGAACGAACGAACGAACGAACGAACGAACGAACGAACGAACGAACGAACGAACGAACGAACGAACGAACGAACGAACGAACGAACGAACGAACGAACGAACGAACGAACGAACGAACGAACGAACGAACGAACGAACGAACGAACGAACGAACGAACGAACGAACGAACGAACGAACGAACGAACGAACGAACGAACGAACGAACGAACGAACGAACGAACGAACGAACGAACGAATGAACGAACTTATCTTAAATGTGCATTGCTCGTTTAGGACTGTACATGTGTCATAACGCTATTCGTAATAAAATAGAAGTGATGGTAGTCGTCATTTAGATATCGTTGTGTTGTTGTCTGTTCCCGGCGAGCACAGTACGTTTAACTTATCCCAGTTGCTTATGAGAATGTTTGAAAGCTAAGCTGATGTTACATAACAATGTTATTTCAACAAATTCATATTAATGAACAACCACATTTATGTGTTATGTTATTCAAAGAAATGTTTTTGTGTGCGTTGCAGCGAAACACAATGCAGAGAGGGTTAGACTACGAAGTAAGTTGCAGTACTACAGCGGTGATTGCACGACAAAGGAAACGCAATTTTACATCAAACAGGAGTTCATCGCCGCTCTGAACTCGTCGTCGGACTACAACACACTGTGTCGGGCCTTTCCAGCCTGCGGCGTAGACAACGTCTTAGTTGAATGCGGCGTAGTGACTCGGCGAAAACGAGACACACGCAGAGTGAAACGGGATTCGACTCACAACGTTCAAATCAAGTTCGACTTGTTTATAAAGTTGCGTGAGGAGTCGAATGTTGACGCAGTAAATCTGTGGGAAGAAACTGAGAACACGTTTGAGAAGATGAAGGAATCTGTACGTCAAAGCATCGACAATGGCCGACTTAATCTGACAGTCAGGGACTTGTCAATGCAAATCAGACCACATTCATTTGAGGCGGTCGACAGCGAGGCCCAGTTGCAGTGTCCCCCCGGGTCAATACCTCGTGACGACTCGTTCACCTGTGGTACGTCAATTACAATATAGTGACAACTCATTATTATTCCGACCCGTGTGTAGTTCAATGTTACTGTCCCGATTAAAAGGTTTTCCGGAACTAATCACGCATATGGCGAACCATAGTTCAAGGACACCGTTTAGAAATTATGTTCCCGTGAAATACCGTTTATGAAGTATCAGTTACTACAATTAATGTTCAGGTGACGAGATTTCCGGATTAGCAAGATTCATATTAACGAGATTCCAATGTCAATCGGAGATTTTGCAGACATCTGGTCCAAGTCCACCGCACTTTTACAATGAATAGATTGCATATGGATATTTCTCACCCCAGGCTACTCTCTGCCCCCAGACTACCCTCTTCCCCCAGACTACCCTCTTCCCCCAGACTACCCTCTTCCCCCATACTACCCTCTTCCCCCAGACTACCCTCTTCCCCCAGACTACCCTCTTCCCCCAGACTACCTTCTTCCCCAGACTACCCTCTTCCCCCAGACTACCCTCTTCCCCCAGACTACCCTCTTCCCCCAGACTACCCTCTGCCCCCAGAGTACCCTCTTCCCCCAGTCTACCCTCTGCCCCCAGAGTACCCTCTTCCCCCAGTCTACCCTCTGCCCCCAGAGTACCCTCTTCCCCCAGACTACCCTCTGCCCCCAGACGACTATGATCTTCCCCCAGACTACCCTCTGCCCCCAGACTATGATCTTCCCCCAGACTACCATCTCTGTATCTCCTAGCTGTATCCACCTCTACGCTGTCTGTTTACAGCTGTATGTTCTACTCGGACGTATTACAACAGCAGCAGTGACAGCTGCGTGGACTGTCCGGTCGGGTCCTACAACGACAAGGAGAACCAGACGTCCTGCACGCAGTGTCCGGAAGGAACATCCACACTGACCACAGGGTCAAGAGACATGGACAGCTGCATCGGTCAGTATTTCCACAAATTACATTATGAAGTAAGCCTACAAGTTGAACTGTACCGTTCTCCTCACTGGAAAGTGTAACCTGCATCTAGCCATTTCGTGCGTGCAATTTGAAAGTTCTCTGCACTCTGTTGTATCCAGGTGATGTCTCTACAAGAACATGTACTATTGTTATAAGAGTGTGTATGTGTAAACGTGTAAACCTATAATACGTTCTCATGCACGTACGTCATCCTCAATGCATATATGTACGTGTATACATACATATTGAATGTGTTGTTGTTGATATATATATATATATATATATATATATATATATATATATATATATATATATAAATATATATACATATATTATATATATATATATATTTATGTATATTATATATATATATATATATATATTTATGTATATTATATATATATATATATAATATATATATATATATATATATGTATATATATATAATATATATATATATATATATATATATGTATATGTATATGTATATGTATATATATATATATATATATATATATATATATATATATATATACGGGTGCGTGGATACATGACGTATATTCATATAAAATGCTCACACGGTACTTTGTATATTTAAACCCCCGGGCGTGCCTCTTGCAGACATGTGTTCCCCGGGCACCTACTCCGACACAGGCCTTGTACCTTGTGCCCCGTGCGCTGTCGGCTCCTACCAGCCCCAGAGGAACAAGACGACGTGTACCCTATGTCCACACGGATCTATGACAGCGAAGACAGGAAGTGTCACCCTGCATGACTGCCAAGGTACTGTGGAATGATGTCACAGCGACAGCAGTCTCCCTAGTTAGGACCGGGGACCAACATACTGGAACAGGCACATCAAGATTTTCCTGCCGGTTGATAATGATATGCTCATTTTATGGAAGTGTAGCTGTTCTGTGAGTGTGGATGCAAATATGGAGCACCTCTGTTTGAGAACGTATGTGAGTACACGAGTACGTGCGTATATACATTTGTAAGAAGTAAAAAGTGTTTCTTTTACTTAAGAGATGTGCATTCCTTCTTAGGCGTGACATGACATCCGTATGTTTGCCTTTTATAGTTAACACAAACAACTGCAACCCAGACCCGTGTCATGGCCACAGATGCGAAGACAAACTGAAGGACTACGTGTGCCACTGCAAGGGAGGGTTCACAGGCAAGACGTGTGACATTCCGCCCGACTTCTGCGCCAACAACCTTTGTCTCCACGGCGCCACCTGCATCAATGGCCGCGCCAACTACACGTGTCGTTGTGCTGCCGGCTTCAGAGGCACTTACTGCGGCGACGACGTCGGTGAGTGTGGCTTAATTAATGCATTCTATAATTATTTTGCAATCATTGCTATTTGCGCTGTTGTAGTGAAAGACGGTTATGATTCAAGGCGAATAAAACATGTCTGATATTGCAGTGGAAGGAGTACGTAGAATGTGAAATACGGGATCTGCTGTGTAGACATAGCTGTTTGGACTATTGCAGCAAGAAGAGTCTGGTGTCCATAGTATACATAGTCCTCTTATTGTAAGATACGTCTGGTCTGTTCTTGAACGTGAACGATGGCTATGGTCCGTGGAGTGTGTGGTCCTTTTGCAGTTAGACTTCTCTGGTCTGTTCTTGAACGTGAACGAGAGCTATGGTCCGTGGAGTGTGTGGTCCTCTTGCAGTAAGACATGTCTGGTCTGTTCCAGTGGACGATGGCTATGGTCCGTGGAGTGTGTGGTCCTCTTGCAGTAAGACATATCTGGTCTGTTCTTGAAAGTGAACGAGAGCTATGGACCGTGGAGTGTGTGGTCCTCTTGCAATAAGACGTGTATGTTCTGTTCCAGTGAGCAGTGGCTATGGTCCGTGGAGTGTGTGGTCCTCTTGCAGTAAGACATGTCTGGTCTGTTCCAGTGAACGATGGCTATGGTCCGTGGAGTGTATGGTCCTCTTGCAGTAAGACATGTCTGGTCTGTTCCAGTGAACGGTGACTATGGTCCACGGGGTGTATGGTCCTCTTGCAGTAAGACATGTCTGGTATGTTCCAGTGAACGGTGACTATGGTCCATGGAGTGCATGGTCCTCTTGCTGTAAGACATATCTGGTCTGTTCCAGTGAACGTTGGCTATGGTCCATAGAGTGTATGGTCCTCTTGCAGTACGACATGTATGTTCTGTTCCACTGAGCGGTGGCTATGGTCAGTGGAGTGCATGGTCCACTTGCACTAAGACATGTATGTTCTGTTCCAGTGAACAGTGGCTATGGTCCGTGGAGTGCATGGTCCTCTTACAGTAAGACATGTATGTTTTGTTCCAGTGAACAGTGGCTATGGTTCGTGGAGTGCATGGTCCTCTTGCAGTATGACATGTATGTTCTGTTCCAGTGAACGGTAACTATGGTCAGTGGAATGCATGGTCCTCGTGCACTAAGACCTGTGAAGGAGGAGTCCAGTCACGCAGGCGTCTGTGCAATGACCCAGTGCCTGACCAAGATGGTCTGCCATGTGTCGGTCCGTCCAGAGAAACACGAGACTGTAACGAGGACAAGTGTCCAGGTAATACGCCTTAAGATTGTAACATCGGCTTACATAGAAGAAAATACGTGCGAAAGACACATATTGGTATTGATCTTGGTATTGCTGTGTGCCTTTCTGTGTTAGTCATGTTATTGTTTGTAAATTTATTCCGAAAGTGCTCAATTAAAATATATTTGATACCAGAGATTTACACAGTAATCATGCCGTATAAAACTTCGTGTTTAGTTGTTCTACATGGAAACATATTTGGGCACCTGAGCTCTATGATCTGTGAAACGAATATTACACAATCCTTTGAAAGATAGGCAGTTGTTTTTCGAAGCAAATATATATATATATATATATATATATATATATATATATATATATATACATATATATACATATATATATATATATATATATATATATATATATATATATATATATATATATATATATATATATATATATATATATATATATATATATATATATACTGCTGTTTCAGAATGCAGTCAATTCGCGACGTTACCAGGACTACAGGGAGCAACAGGGAATTGTTCCCAAGAAGGCAACGGAAACACTGTGTGTCACGTGACATGCAAACCTGGAATGGAATCAAGCCAATCTTTGACCATCCCTTACTTCTGCGGACCGAAGACAAACTTCGTCTGGTCACACATGCTGAACCATCCAAATGCTCGCCTTCCGGACTGTACAAGTAGGTGGACATTATAATGTAATTATTGCAAAACTGCGCAAGCCAAAAGGTGTGCGACTCTGTTGATTAATGATGTACTACAAGACAATTTATTAGAATACTTTCGGAAATACATACTTGTGTATACACATATTTTGTATATACCCACAGTCTCTCTTGCGAAAACAGACTTTGTACATTGTAGCGGGTAACTGCTGGCGAAAGTGGCTGGTCACGAGTATGATTACTGTTGACATATTATAATGTAAACGTACATTTAGTTTGTTTTTACTGTGTGACTGTTTCCTTTTAGACAGTGCCGTGCCGCCCCAGGTCGCACTGAGGGTGCAGGTGTCTTATAACACCACAGACCCGGGCCAGCTGACTCCGGCTAAAACCAAACTCACCAACCTGACCCAAAGTTGTGACTGCATTCACACTGGCGTATGCAAAGTGACCACTGCAGTCAGACAGAAAGTCGGGTCGACCTCAGACTCGGTGACCCCTACCGTACCAGGAAGGACAGTTGACGGCTTCCAACTGATACTTGTCATCATCGGCTCGACCGTCCACGGAGAAAGCCCTCGGGCCGGTAATTGTGCTAGTTACATATTATATCTATTGTTATCGTTATTATCATTATAGTCGGTGAAATTTGAGTTAGTTACACTCTTGCATTGTAATCCGCACAATTTACTTCCATCAAATTGTCAGTCAGAATGGTGAACACATGTGCACATTGGACTCCTTGCGCTTACAAACGAAATCAGATATTCAATGTGTCATAGTTTTGTCGTTATTAAGGCATGCACTCTGTTATTAGGGTATTGTAACGTTTCGCTATAACTTATATGAATATAATAATATACATTGTTTAAGGACTTGCATGTTCTACGATATTGCCTATTTTATGTAACTATTGTTGTATTGTTATCGTCACAATGACCATGTCTTCTCGTTTGTTAGACGCCGCCGCGGCCAGGTGGAACTACATCGTCGACAACCTCAACACTGTGGCATCGTTGATCATCACAGCGACACACAACTACACTCTTTGTTTCAATCTGGCTGGACACGTTTATTGTCCTATCAATGGATCATTGCTGATGCAGGGTGTACAGATCTGTCAGCCACCGATGGTTATGAGCTTTGACGGATCAAGGTGTGGTATGTATCATGCTACGTTCCTCAGCTTAGTGTTGATGATTGTTAAGAAATGGCGGCCATCTTGAAACATGGCTGGCAGTTAGGACGTTAGGTTGTGACATAATTAAGTGATATTGACCTTGTATGTCGACCCACATATGCAGTAAGTCAATGAATTGTGTATACTATCTTTTTGATACCAGTGTTGAAATGTTCAGAATAATGTAGATATCAGATTAATAGGTAAACTAGCGAAAGAAATGCAATACCAGGAAGACCCGCAGCCACACATTGTGTATTGCTTTATTTGATATAAATAATCTGTGTGTTGTGTCTATAATTATGTTTTAAAAGTCTGACTCACTTGCATTATTTTGAATCAGGTTGGATTATATTGTAACCTCCTTTTAAATTATGCTTAATGTTTGCAGTGTCTGTAATATTCAGTTATACCGCAAGTCTCGTGTGTCTTTGCAGTGAACTGTCCCCTAGGCACCCGCAGTGAACGCCTCAGGTGTGTCCCATGTGGGCCGGGACAGTACCAGGACAACGAGGGACAGACGAGTTGCAAGACGTGTCCCGCTGGTTTGACCACAGCATTGCCCGGCGCGGCCAGCGTGGACGAGTGCAAATGTGAGTGACCAGTGGACTGCAGAATGACTAGAGCTTTAAAGCTTGTTATTAAAACGCAACGTCCGTCTGTTAGAGGCTTCATCCACTACAACTAAATTAAACTGGATTAGTTGTTATTTATAAGGTGCGTAGCTTAAGTCAACGGTTGTAAATTTGTGGATATTGGTTGGCTTTGCGGCAGGGGAGTACCGCTGTTCCTTAGCAGGAGCAAGAGAATGAGAACGTCTTGTGACAACAGGGAACTTGACTCTACAGCAAAACCACATTAGGTCATCTCTCATTCGTTTGTATTTTGCGAGACTCGTTATATTAACATGTTACATACCACCGGTTCCCCAACATCATTCCCAGCTGTAGTGGAATTGGTATGTGAATACTTACGTAAAGCAAAAGCATGTTTTGGGTACAATTTGGTAGATTGGGCATTAGATTAGCACATGGCAATGGTGGCTTGTAAATGCTATATGACTAAGTAATATGCATTTTCCCACCAAACAGCAGTGACTACAACAACAACAACTACCGCTACAACGACCACTACTAACACAATGGTGACAGCGACTACCGGCAAAACTGTTCCTGATGATGTCGCTGTTGCAGGTGGATTTGAAAAAGGTGAGGATATCATAAACTAGTCCAGAATACGATCACGGTGAATTCACTTACACAACCTTCGTTTATTATTATTATTATTATTATTATTATTATTATTATTATTATTATTATTATTATTATTATTATTATTATTACTATTACTATTACTATTACTATTACTATTACTATTACTATTACTATTACTATTACTATTACTATTACTATTACTATTACTATTACTATTACTATTACTATTACTATTACTATTACTATTACTATTACTATTACTATTACTATTACTATTACTATTACTATTACTATTACTATTACTATTACTATTACTATTACTATTACTATTACTATTACTATTACTATTACTATTACTATTACTATTACTATTACTATTATTATTATTATTATTATTATTATTATTATTATTATTATTATTATTATTATTATTATTATTATTATTATTATTATTATTATTATTATTATTATTATTGTTATTGTTATTATAAACAACAACAACAACAGCATCAACAGTTTATGGTAGTGTACTACTTTTTGGGAGTATGCCCACTTCTAGTCTATGTATTTAATCTTACTGTTGCTAAACAGTCAACTAATGTTCAATGGTGTCTTTTGTTGTAGACGTTCAGCATACAAACAAATCAACAGTAGCAATAGTAGCTGCTGTAGTCTGCTGCTTTGTCATCCTTGTCATTGCGGCTGTGGTTGCTGTGGTTGTGATTGTACCCAGGAGAAGGAGATATATGTCAACAGTCATGGTAAATATTCGCTCTTCTCTTACATAAATACTATTGGCTCTGCTAAATTGATTACACCTATACAGTGCTTTAAATATAAACGGCTAGTTATCATCAAATTAATACGTGTGAGTGTG
>OZ024855.1:30550646-30558146 GCA_964017155.1 Oasisia sp. SBJ-2009 | reverse complement strand
TACACGTGACAATCACGGCGACTAACGGTTTACACGGAACATTCACGACGACTAACAGTTTACATGTGACAATCACGGTGACTAACGGCTTACACGTGACCATCACGACGACTAACAGTTTACGCATGATAATCACGGTGATTAACGGCTTACACGTGACAATCAGAACGACTAACAGTTTACACGGGACAATCACGGTGACTAACGGCATACACGGGACAATCACGGCGACTAACAGTTTACACGGGACATCCACGATCACTAACAGTTTACACGTGATAATCACGACGACTAAAAGTTTACACCGGACAGTCATGACTACTAACATTCTACACCGGGCAATCACGACGATTAACAGTTTCCACCGGACAGCCAAGACGACCTACAGTTTACACTGTACAATCACGACGACTAACAATTTACATCGGACAATCACGGCGACTAACATTCTACGCCGGACAATCACGACGACTAATAGTTTACACGGGACATTCACGGCGACTAACATTCTACGCCGGACAATCACGACGACTAACAGTTTACACCGGACAATCACGATGACTAACATTCTACACCGGACAATCACGACGACTAACTGTTTACACCGGACAATCACGACGATAAACATTCTACGCCGGACAATCACGACGACTAATAGTTTACCCCGAACAATCACGATGTCTAATAATTTACACCGGACAATCACGACAACTAACAGTTGACACCGGACAATCACGACTACTAACAGTTTACACCGGACATTCATCACGACTAACAGTTTAATCCGGACAATCACGACGACTAATAGTTTACACCGGACAATCACGACGAACAACAGTTAAAACCGGACATTCACGGCGACTAACAGTTGACACCGGACAATCACGACGACTAACATTCCTCACCGGACAATCACGACGACTAACAGTTTACACCGGACAATCACGAAGACTAACAGTTTACACTGGACATTCACGACGACTAACAGTTTACACCGGACAAACATAACGACTAATAGTTTTCATTGGACAATCACGTCGACTAACAGTTTACACCAGGCAATCGCGACGACTACCAATTTACATCGGACAATCATGACGACTAAACGTTTACGCCGGACAGTCATGACAATTAACATTCTACACCGGACAATCACGACGAGTAACACTTTACACCGGACAATCACGACGACTAACAGTTTACACCGGACAATCACTAAGACTAACAGTTTACACCGGACAATCACGACGACTAACACTTTATACCGGACAACCACGACGACTAATGGTTTACACAGGACAATTACAACGACTAACAGTTTACATCGGACAATCACGACGATTAATAATATACACCGGACAATCACGACGACTAACAGTTTACATCAGAGAGTCATGACGACTAACAGTTTACACCGAACAATCACGACGACTAATAGTTTACACCGTACCATCACGACGAGTAAGAATTTACACCGGACAATCTAGAAGGCTAACAGTTTACACCGGACAATCACGAAGGCTAACAGTTTACTCCGGACAATCGCGACGACTAACAGTTTACTCCGGACAATCGCGACGACTAATAGTTTACACCGGACAATCACGACGACTAACAGTTTACACCGGACAATCACGACGACTAACAATTTTTATCGGACAACCACGACGACTAACAGTTTACACCGGATAATCACGACGATTAATAATATACACAGGACAATCACGACGACTAACAGTTTACACCGGACAGTCATGACGACTAACAGTTTACACCAGACAGTCATGACGACTAACAGTTTACACCGGACAATCACGACGACTAACAGTTTACACCGTACAACCCCGACGAGTAACAGTTTACACCGGATAATCATGAAGGCTAACAGGTTACACCGGACATTCACGACGACTAACAGTTTATACCGGACAATCACAACGACTAACAGTTTACACCGGATAATCACGACGACTAACAGTTTACACCGGACAGTCACGACGACTAACAGTTTACACCGGGCAATCACGACGACTAATAATTTACACCGGACAATCATGACGACTAACAGTTTACACCGGACAATCACGACGACTAATAGTTTACACCGGACAATCACGACGACCAAAAGTTAAAACCGGACATTCACGGCGACTAACAGTTTATACCGGACAATCACGACGACTAACATTCCTCACCGGACAATCACGACGACTAACAGTTTACACCGGACAATCACGAAGACTAACAGTTTACACTGTACATTCACGACGACTAACAGTTTACACCGGACAAACATAACGACTAACAGTTTACATTGGACAATCACGTCGACTAACAGTTTACACCAGGCAATCACGACGACTACCAATTTACACCGGACAATCAGGACGACTAAACGTTTACACCGGACAGTCATGACAATTAACATTCTACACCGGACAATCACGACGAGTAACAGTTTACACCGGACAATCACGACGACTAACAGTTTACACCGGACAATCACTAAGACTAACAGTTTACACCGGACAATCACGACGACTAACAATTTATACCGGACAACCACGACGACTAATGGTTTACACAGGACAATTACAACGACTAACAGTTTACATCGGACAATCACGACGATTAATAATATACACCGGACAATCACGACGACTAACAGTTTACATCAGAGAGTCATGACGACTAACAGTTTACACCGAACAATCACGACGACTAATAGTTTACACCGTACCATCACGATGAGTAAGAATTTACACCGGACAATCTAGAAGGCTAACAGTTTACACCGGACAATCACGAAGGCTAACAATTTACTCCGGACAATCGCGACGACTAACAATTTACTCCGGACAATCGCGACGACTAATAGTTTACACCGGACAATCACGACGACTAACAGTTTATACCGGACAATCACAACGACTAACAGTTTACACCGGATAATCACGACGACTAACAGTTTACACCGGACAGTCACGACGACTAACAGTTTACACCGGGCAATCACGACGACTAATAATTTACACCGGACAATCATGACGACTAACAGTTTACACCGGACAATCACGACGACTAATAGTTTACACCGGACAATCACGACGACCAACAGTTAAAACCGGACATTCACGGCGACTAACAGTTTATACCGGACAATCACGACGACTAACATACCTCACCGTACAATCACGACGACTAACAGTTTACCCCGGACAATCACGAAGACTAACAGTTTACACTGGACATTCACGACGACTAACAGTTTACACCGGACAAACATAACGACTAACAGTTTACATTGGACAATCACGTCGACTAACAGTTTACACCAGGCAATCACGACGACTACCAATTTACACCGGACAATCAGGACGACTAAACGTTTACACCGGACAGTCATGACAATTAACATTCTACACCGGACAATCACGACGAGTAACAGTTTACACCGGACAATCACGACGACTAACAGTTTACACCGGACAATCACTAAGACTAACAGTTTACACCGGACAATCACGACGACGAACAATTTATACCGGACAACCACGACGACTAATGGTTTACACAGGACAATTACAACGACTAACAGTTTACATCGGACAATCACGACGATTAATAATATACACCGGACAATCACGACGACTAACAGTGTACATCAGAGAGTCATGACGACTAACAGTTTACACCGAACAATCACGACGACTAATAGTTTACACCGTACCATCACGACGAGTAGGAATTTACACCGGACAATCTAGAAGGCTAACAGTTTACACCGGACAATCACGAAGGCTAACAGTTTACTCCGGACAATCGCGCCGACTAACAGTTTACTCCGGACAATCGCGACGACTAATAGTTTACACCGGACAATCACGACGACTAACAGTTTACACCGGACAATCACAACGACTAACAGTTTACACCGGATAATCACGACGACTAACAGTTTACACCGGACAGTCACGACGACTAACAGTTTACACCGGGCAATCACGACGACTAATAATTTACACCGGACAATCATGACGACTAACAATTTACATCAGAGAGTCATGACGACTAACAGTTTACACCGAACAATCACGACGACTAATAGTTTACACCGTACCATCACGACGAGTAGGAATTTACACCGGACAATCTAGAAGGCTAACAGTTTACACCGGACAATCAGTAAGGCTAACAGTTTACTCCGGACAATCGCGACGACTAACGGTTTACTCCGGACAATCGCGACGACTAATAGTTTACACCGGACAATCACGACGACTAACAGTTTACACCGGACAATCACGACGACTAACAATTTTTTTTATCGGACAACCACGACGACTAATAGTTTACACCGGACAATCACAACGACTAACAGTTTACACCGGATAATCACGACGATTAATAATATACACAGGACAATCACGACGACTAACAGTTTTCCCCGGACAGTCACGACGACTAACAGTTTACACCGGACAGTCATGACGACTAACAGTTTACACCAGACAGTCATGACGACTAACAGTTTACACCGGACAATCACGACGACTAACAGTTTACACCGTACAATCCCGACGAGTAACAGTTTACACCGGATAATCATGAAGGCTAACAGGTTACACCGGACATTCACGACGACTAACAGTTTATACCGGACAGTCACGACGACTAACAGTTTACACCGGGCAATCACGACGAATAACTGTTTACACCGGACAATCCCGACGACTAATAGTTTACACCGGATAATCGCGACAACTAACAGTTTACACCAGAAAACCGGGCGCATGTTGTGATGCTAGCACTGGTATAGCATAGTTTCCTTGCTTTGTCCAGTCAAACAGAGGTCAGTCTGGCTGCTCACTGGACCGTCCACCGAGTGGGTTGTGGTTGGAAGCCACACGTCACTAGAGAGAATGTCATCTAGCTTTGACATTTAAACGTTCCAATTGTTGCGTAGACGGAGCATAACACAGACATACGAGCATGTTGTGACGTCACAACGCAAAGAGCTACATTTGGCTGTTGAAGTGTCACTTGCCAGTGAATGCATGCAAGTGATTATCCGCTAATCAGTGGCACGGCGTTGTACGTGAGATCGTGGGTAAATATGTTACACGCCACTGGCTAGATCGTCTATCAACGGTAGTCGAGCTTCTGCTTTTATTAAAAAGGCGTGTTTAATAGTTTGTCGTCGTGATCGTATTGATCAATGACGTTGGGAAGTCCCCGACCTTTCCGTGAGTCACACAAGAGGCACACGGCAAACATAATAATAGTGCAGTGTATTATGATATATAACAGCTTATCTAGAAAGGTAAAACGAAATTACTTTGGCCGTGACGTCGGAAAAACCCCTCCAGTGAGTCCTGTGTGCGGAGCGTCGTTCTCCCACGGGGCAGAACTTTACCAGCTGACGTAGTTGAACTAATATTTCCGTGTTGCGGCTTAATCTCTAAATTACATGCATTTTCTGTCATCTGACATCACCCGTTGCCAAAAAAAGTATTTTGATCGATGAAGAAGATGTTTTATGTGCTATCATAACTAGCGTTTGTAACCGGCACGCCGTTGGTCTGTCTTAATGCGACACGCTACGTGATGTGTATGTCAAGGTACTCGTTCTACAGAAAGTGTCACACACATGTCTCATGTCACAAAGCCCACGTCTACGGATCTTCTTTCAGTTTTTTCTTCTGGTATGTAGCAATAACACATCGCAACTTGTGGCATGGGCATTGTAACAACACGTACGTCTGTTGGACCAAACGACAAGTTGCCATAAGCTACACGTACACACGTTGAGCTTGTGACATAAAGTCCTTTGTTATGTTGAGCTTGTGACATAAAGTCCTTTGTTATGTGGAGCTTGTGACATAAAGTCCTGTGTTATGTTGAGATTGCGACATAAAGTCTTTTGTTATGTGGAGCTTGTGACATAAAGTCCTGTGTTATGTTGAGCTTGTGACATAAAGTCCTGTGTTATGTTGAGCTTGTGACATAAAGTCCTGTGTTATGTTGAGCTTGTGACATAAAGTCCTGTGTTATGTTGAGCTTGTGACATAAAGTCCTGTGTTATGTTGAGCTTGTGACATAAAGTCCTGTGTTATGTTGAGCTTGTGACATAAAGTCCTGTGTTATGTTGAGATTGTGACATAAAGTCCTGTGTTATGTTGAGATTGTGACATAAAGTCCTGTGTTATGCGCCGCTGAGTGTCTCCGTGGAACATTGCATTGTTGGATGCGACTACAATGAAAAAAAGAAACGTTCTCAGCCCGTCCAGTGTTCCTGTAGGGTCCACTTTGCACGCCTCACAACACGCTGTGGACGGTGGTGCTGAGACGACCCCTACAGTGACTTCTAACCAATCTGAGAAAACATGCTTCCAACATGTTTACTTCAAATGGCGATAGTTTGCTCGTTGGGTAAAACAATAGCATGATTTGGGGGGCTTTGTGCCAATATTTAAAAAAAATTGTATTGCGCAAATACATGACAAACTATCCATGTTTTTTAAGTTTACATGACAGATAATTGTGAACCCATTACCCCCGACAGACTAGACAGACCACTTGTCACAATAGTGTTATGTAATATTCTAATCATAAACTGATGTCGTTGCTCTTGCTACTACTGCGTAGTCTTGTCTTCCAGTCGCTACGTTGAAGTGTTTCTAATAATAATGTTGCATCTTGCAATAACGCATGCAGGTGTTCATATGTTTAATAGTACGGCATGTTTACTGTGTGATTATGTAAAGAGTTCACAAAGCCAGACACATATGACGCAATGTCTATTTTCCTGGTAGCTATGTCGTTATTATTAATATTATATATTTGCGACTCAGGTGGTCGGCATACAAGTCCCGTGAGAGAATAATGACTGTTTAAAGCGCTCTCCCGGGTGAGTCACTCACTCACTCACTGTGGAACGACCAATGTATGATCAACGCAACGCCCAGTGTCCTGTCCTGAAAAAAATATTCAATGGCAGTGACGTTGGAAAATCCCCACTTCGATCACTCAAGCAGCCAGCAACAGGAATCTGATGTCACACTATTTAATTGCGACAAGCTATTTAGGTAAAAATACTACGACTGTGTTTGATCCCATGCAAATAGAGGCATTCACAAGAGAGGTGTCCGCCTCAGGCAGTCACGACACACACGTGTGTTTAGGCAAGGTCTGATACGATCTGAACATTCATCAAGGATTAATGAGGCGGGGCAACACAACCTTATCTCGAAGATCTTGGTCGGCTGAAGGCGCGATAGTTTGCAGAAAGTACGTTGCTGTGTAAGTTGGTTTTCTTAGAACATATGAGTCAGAGAAAACAGTCAGGTGACCATTCAGTAATAAGTGTATAAATAACTTAAATAAAATGAAACAAGACATTTCAGCTGCAAAATATATAAAGTGACCTTTCCAACATAATAACTATTACCATCCATACCATCTGATCAATTTTTGTGTGATTCTGTGCAACATATGACA
>OZ024855.1:30540646-30548146 GCA_964017155.1 Oasisia sp. SBJ-2009 | reverse complement strand
CAAGATATCCTACACTGACGACTTCACCAATGACGAGATCAGGACTATCGGCTCCCAACATATACGAAGACCTGACCATAGCGAAGACGAGAAAGCTGCGATGGTTTGGGCACATTACACGTTGAAACAGGCTCAGAGACGCAATACACCAAGCAACGCTGCCGGGGACTGTAGACATGGAATGTTTTGGAAACTTCAAATGTTAGTTGCTAAGTTGTTTGTCACGTAACTTGAGCGGTGCACTGTAAACCCAGACAACGGCTATGCGAATGGACCAGGATGTTTGCGTAGACAAATGTGACACGATTTTTCACATCCTCGATTGTTACTAACACAAACGTACTTCATTGATATGCAAAGAAACACTTGGACTGTCAACAGCACCAATGTCACTTTACAGGAAGCTGACGTCATGTTGTTAAATCCTGCGGGAAATGTTTTTCGTCAGCGAATTGTATGGGCCAGTATATAACAAATCACCGTGTGATGACGTCAGATGGCGTCAACGGAGAAACACGATTTCTTTATACGTCTCATTGAGTGTTATTATAATTTATGGCTACACCGTCGAGTTTCTTTGTACCGTTACATTACTTCCTGTGGGGAATTTTTATCGTAAGCAAACTCTCTGTCTAAGATCTAATCACACACAGTGTGACCCAATGGAGGGGTTAACATCAATACAAACCTTTTCACTTCCTCATTTCCTGTGATTAAATTGACGGCTCGTCAAGTGTATGTGTGCAAGGAAGCGTGCGCCGACTGATGGTTGTCTGTGGTCAACAGTAGTTATGTAGATATTAACTGTTTATTCGAAACACTGACGTCAGTTCGGTATATTTATGGGGACAGAACATTTCTTCTTCCTTTCAGTGGCGTTTCGGGAATTGAAATATAATTTATATTTCTTTACAACGCTTGTGCTTTTACTGCTACATTACTGTATAGTGTAGTGTACAATTTACTGCACAGTGTAGTGTACAGTTTACTGCACAGTGTAACGTACAGTTTACTGCACAGTGTAGCGTACAGTTTACATTGCACGAATCTGTGTACGTGTGTTGTGTTACTCAAACACAATATAAACATATGTCTCTCAAACGCGCGTTCAGTTGTTGATGTAACATAACATGATAAACTATAATGACAACAATAACGATGATCATAATTAGTCTTTACATCCACGGATATATCAACAGGGACAGATAGACAGGCGCGCAAAGACACGTTCACATACAATTGACATTCACGACAAAGACGCGTTTTATGAATGTACGAAGTAGTTCCCAAATCAGTGTTGTTTCTGTTTCTGTGTCAGTTTTATTTACAGCAACATTCGATATCAATTGTAATGGATATAACGTCCAAAGTCAAAACTCCCTAAGAAATATTTACCCTCATTCCAGTATTTTGACGCATACACAAATACATATATAACTTGTTAAAACTACACACATTGATAAGCTACATACAGGAAGCAATGTATATACAATCATTTAGTAACACAACATAAACATATGGACGAAGAAAGTTGTCGTATGGCGATGTTGTCCACAGCAGTGTTGAAATCGGACCAGTGTCATAAGTGAAAGGAACGAGTGCTATAATAACTTATTAATAATATTATTGACAATTTATACGCAACACTTTCTACAAAACGCACAACGTTAATATATGTTAAAACATTGATTGTAATAACTAATAAAGCATCTATTAGGGCAACACAAAACATAACAACGCCATGCATTGATACTTTGGCAACGAGTGGTATTAAATATAATTTATTTAGCATTAAGAACGTACTTTATGAGCGAGATTAACAGTTTTAAAATAACATGTCTAACGTTCAATCTAACTTATTCACGAACGTTTGACATGAGCTGTGTTTGCCACAACTGATATGCGTAGACATTAATGATACATGTCGGCTGAACACAATTAACCTCCCTGCGCTGATGTCCTCAGGCCACACAATTGTTATAGTGTGCAAGATTAATATGACCATCCTGAGATAACTAACCTAATGTTTTCTCATGAACAGGTGGAAGATACATACTGTATCACATGTTGATTATTTCTGTTTTGCATGTGGCGGAGTCACGACAAGATTCTTCGCTAAAAATCATCATTAGTATTCCGAAACTACCCTCATAGCGAGATACGAGTCATTCCAGATGGTCGGTTATAAACCGCTAGTCCTTTAGTTCCGGTACATGCCATCAATGGTAGTCCACTTTGCTAGGAGATGATAGCATGCAATGTCTGGATCCTGACGTCACATAACACGAACTGTGAGTACGCCGTGCGTGTATGTCCCAATGACGGTGACAGTGTTGAAACAATAGACCGGCTTTACAAACGGCCAAACGTAATTTTCACGTAAAACAACAAACACTGAAATTGTACTAAATAATAAGCACGACAAATGTCGCTGTAAACTCAACACAGACATACTGTCCAGTAGGTCCGGGGACTCACGCATCTGTAGCGTCAGCATCGCCTTAGTTGCATTCTTGCTGTCGGGAAGTACCATCAGTTTCAACAGCCTTGTTACAACCAGGAATGATTGTCAATATGTTTATCGTGACGACAGTGACCAAATATTAGATGCCTTTGTTTAAATGTCCTTTGACCGTTGACTGAGATGAATTCATCGTTACGACTACTAGCAGCGTTTGCGACAACGACACACGATTACGCCAACGACGACTGCCGCACCGATAACCAAGAGGGATCCTCCAACGATAAACCCGACAACGACACCGAGTCCAGTTGCTGTGGCTCTGGCTGAGTGAACCATGAAACACAAAAAGACAAATATTACCGCACAGAGAAGAGAAGAGAAGAGAAGAGAAGAGAAGAGAAGAGAAGAGAAGAGAAGAGAAGAGAAGAAGAGAAGAGAAGAGAAGAGAAGAGAAGAGAAGAGAAGAGAAGAGAAGAGAAGAGAAGAGAAGAGAAGAGAAGAGAAGAGAAGAAGAGAAGAGAAGAGAAGAGAAGAGAAGAGAAGAGAAGAGAAGAGAAGAGAAGAGAAGAGAAGAGAAGAGAAGAGAAGAGAAGAGAAGAGAAGAGAAGAGAAGAGAAGAGAAGAGAAGAGAAGAGAAGAGAAGAGAAGAGAAGAGAAGAGAAGAGAAGAGAAGAGAAGAGAAGAGAAGAGAAGAGAATATATTAAAAGCCTCTAAATTTTCCATTTGTATTATTGAGAGGTGCAATGGTGTGCTTTATTGTAGAATCAATAGAGCGTCTCTGACGTATAACCAACGAATCAAGGATTAAATTACTCCACATTTCATGCAGCGTGCAGGTACCTGACGAGAAGCTGTCAGTTCGCAGGAATACTAGCATACGTCTCTCTATTAACTAACATATGAGCCCAGTATAACAGGAATCCAAAGAATCGATCAGGTATTCTTAGCTTACCTATTCCTCCAAGGTTTGAGTCTTCATCCGGCTTACGAGTTGATGTTTTTCTTGCAGTTGTCACTGGAAGAATATATACACAATGTACTGTACTTGAATGAATACGTGTTTAGTGTGCGTCTGCCATCGTCTTAAACATTTGCTGTTTTCATTCATCTAAATTAGCAGTCACATCATTAACGGTTTTTCCATAACGTTTCTATGTTACCAATAACGAAAATGTTACCAATAACGATGTTATGTAGAGAATGACATCTGGGGAAAATAGTGCAATTCCATTTTCCATTTTGTTGAGGGCATTCTCTCGATGTTAAAGTGAAGCGTTAATCTGAAAAGTAACATAACTTCCTCCGTTGGATTAGTGTACGTCTAAGAATGAACTGGAACTTTATGTAATTTTTCATAACATTTCATATTGACCAATTTTTATTGTTTCATTTATCTTTATTCCTCGATGTATTGTTAAGAAGTCTTGCTTAACTTGCACTATCATTCTACCTACTTTTAGTTCACAACTCTAGTCAACAGCAAGCAGTCATCAGTTGTGACAAGCTTGCGTGGAGATATACTAAAGCCAACTTACCATTGCACTCGCCAGCACTTATCATTCCGATAGCCGCCGACATGTAACCGGAAGGACACTCCTTGCACGAGGTCTGCGCGCGCAGGTCTTGAAAGAACCCGACGCCACACTTCGTGCACACGTGATTCTTCTCGTACGTGCCTGAGTTACACGCCTCTGGAACATATACAACGCTTGCTAAGTATTGAACATTTCAGATTATAGCCAGAGATAATCTAAGCATATGTACTTATGTACTCTTTCCAAAAATCAGAAGGTCGCACCACAATAAGTATATTAATAATAATTAAATTTTCAGAGCTAGATATGTGCTTATTGTAATTTGTATACAGGAAACGTTGTTGAGCTGTTTTACATGTTTTTATGTACAATGTTCACGACTGAAGAAACTGCGTTAAAGGTGAATTTTGTATTTTATTTGTTTGTTTGTTTGTTATTGTGTCTGCATGTGCTATAATGTGCGTTCGTGTAAGCGGATAGGCGTATGTATATGCACGTGCTATATGTATGTGTGTTTGGCTACACAGAAATACATTATAATTATTCAGGCTGCTTACCACATTCTTGGTTAGATTTCGAGCCAGTTCCATTTGTCGTGAAGCCATCGGGACAAGCCTTGCAAGACGTCTGCTGAGATTTGTCTTGGTAAAGCCCAAATGGACACTTGACGCAGACCACACCGTCGCCATAAGTACCAGCGCTGCATTCCACTGCAGGTCAAGAACACGCCATGTCATAGAAATACATGTGATCACAGTCAAAACCAAAAATACATGTGATCACACAACCGTCCCCACTCATCGTCATACATCGGCTGGTCTTCGTGTTTTACTTTTTTCATTACAACCTTGTGCAGTATCATCCCAAATGTGCAATTCCGTCGTTCAGATTTGAATTCATGTACCATGCCTCGAATTATTACCGACACTATTTACTTACATCATCAATCTATCACTCGATTAATCGATCGATCAATCAACCAACCAATCAATCCGTCAGTCAGTCAACCAACCAACCAACCAATCCACCGGTTCATCAAAAAGCAGTTAAGCAAGCAATTACATCTTATTTTACTCCACAAATGACATGTAATGATGTATGCAGTTGTTCAAGAGACAGGTGTAATTAAATCTACCAAGGCGACAAAGATGATAGCTAATATTTAAAATGTTGTTTTCGAACAAACTGTATTAAATCATTAGTAAATAAATCAAATATCAAGTGGCAACCTTTCCAAAGTGCATTATGTTGTAGTGTACTCGACAGCAGCGTAGTAACAAAACTAGTCGGACAAGGCCCGGGCTGCGATCAATTAAAACCCATATGTTTAACAAACGTGTCATTAGACCTAAAATTATATAAAACGTCTAAATCCATTTGCAAGTACGTCCTAAACTCGGTCATAATATTCACAACAATTTCCGCACAGATAAGGAAACCCGACCCGACCGGACCCGCCGGCCCGGCCCGGCCCGACCCGGCCCGGCCAGGCCCGGCCAGGCCAGGCCAGGCCCGGCCAGGCCAGGCCAGGCCCGGCCCGGCCAGGCCCGGCCCGGTCCTGCCCGGCCCGGCCAGGCCAGGCCCGACCCGGCCCGGCCAGGCCAGGCCCGGCCAGGCCAGGCCCGGCCAGGCCCGGCCAGGCCAGGCCAGGCCCGGCCAGGCCAGGCCCGGTCCTGCCCGGCCCGGCCCGGCCAGGCCCGACCCGGCCCGGCCCGGCCCGGCCAGGCCCGGCCAGGCCAGGCCAGGCCAGGCCAGGCCAGGCCAGGCCAGGCCAGGCCAGGCCAGGCCAGGCCAGGCCAGGCCAGGCCAGGCCAGGCCAGGCCAGGCCAGGCCAGGCCAGGCCAGAACAGACCAGGCACAACCCGACTCGACCAGAGCAGAGCAGAGCAGAGCAGAGCAGAGCAGAGCAGAGCAGAGCAGAGCAGAGCAGAGCAGAGCAGAGCAGAGCAGAGCAGAGCAGAGCAGAGCAGAGCAGAGCAGAGCAGAGCAGAGCAGAGCAGACGCGACCAGTCTGTGTTAATTTAGTCTGCTCGGTTTGGTAGATGGTTGAAAGGACGTACCACAGACGACAGACACACGGGTCATGCCGGGCCCACAGCTGACGTTTCCAGTGACGTTGTGTCCGGTGACCGAGTACTGGACGCCGCCCACGTCCACGGTAAGGTTGCCGTCCTCCGCCCGCTCCTGCAGTAGCTCGACGGCCGCAGTGAGGCCCTTGATGGCCCACACCAGGCCCCGCATGGCGGCTGAGGCAGACACACGGCATATGGGTCAGGTACGTCGTTCGGTTAGCACTGAACTGCTCTTTCAATCACCCTAAACACCTGCTGGTAACGTTTTTACCCAGCGCGCTTTCCCCAACACCCAACGTAGCGCATCATCCATTCTTCCGCACATACCCTAACCCTGTGAGCAAGACGTAAGTTATAGACAGCCATTACATTGTCCCTTTGTAGTGTCATCATGTCTGTACCACTGAATATGCCTGTTATATATATATATATATATATATATATATATATATATATATATATATATATATATATATATATATATATATATATATATATATATGAATATATATATATATATATATATATATATATATATATATATATATAATCTTTAGAATTCACTATCGACATATGTTACAATGTTAAATTGCGAAGTTTCCATAGATTACCACAATATAGTAATGAAATTGTTGTAATTGTGCTTTGCCACAATAACTAATAGAAATAAGGAAACATTAATTACTGCATTTGTAAACATTACCGTACGAAAATTAGTATACAATTATGGTAGTTCGTATGAACAGCGTCAAAAGGAGTGAACGAACCTTCTTGGGTCGCGTTAGTCTCGTCCCTGTCTGTGTCCTCTGACAAGGACAGTGCGATGGTCACTGTGAGGGGGGACTTGCTGCCTTGACCATCACCGCCCGCGCATCCCACGCTCAGCTCCGTCATCTCACAGGTCCTGTTGTTGATGCAAGGGATACTGTCGATCGCCTCCTGGGCATTCGCCCTGACCCCGTCCGTCACGGCCGCGTCGCCGCACGGGGCGGTGGCGTACTGCACGCTGTGTCGCACCGTCAGACTGTCTGGCAGCAACATTTCTGTGTCCGAAAACACGACATTATCACACAGTGACATTTACATTTCATCTTAATAATTAGGATACGTAATTCATTTCACGAATCTGTTAACCAAACCTATTTCACGGAATATTTGAAGCAACAACCGTGGAACTGGAGGAGCCGGACCCGACGTGGAATGCCGGGAAGAAAGACGTAAACAACGGACGGAGTACGACGGAGAAGACTCGATGCGACCGAAGCGCTCGGAGCGCTCCAGCTAGACCGAAGAGGGTTGTGTCAGAAATAATGCAAAGCACTCTATAATGCAAATAAATATATTCAAACACACCTGCGCAATCAGGCACTCGAGCGCGGGGGTTGTCTTGTGTCTGATGACTCCAGCGACTGGCCGTGTCGGGGCCGC
>OZ024855.1:30533146-30535646 GCA_964017155.1 Oasisia sp. SBJ-2009 | reverse complement strand
GGTTAACATGGTAGAGCATTAAAGATTTATTTATTACAATCATGGTGAAGCTTCCTAATTTCTACACAATGACTTGAGTGGACAAACCTCGTGATTGTTTCACCATCCATTTTACATACACTATTATAAATACGGAAATGACGACATACACGTTTTGTCTGACATACCTTAAGGGACAGAGTCAGTGCTGCCGGCTGAGTTGTCACTGACGTGGTCGTAGAAACATATTGCTGGTAGGCACTCGGCACGAACGCAATGTCGAATGCTAATGAAATAACATAAGTGTCAGGAAGAATAGGAACTATTTTTATTTTACACACACACTCACGCGCACGCACGCACGCACGCACGCACGCACGCACGCACGCACGCACGCACACACACACACATACACACACACAAACAAACAAACACACACACACACTCTCACACATACATGCACGCACACACACACGCACGCACGCTCACATACACACACACACACACACACAAACAAACAAACAAACAAACACACACATACACACACGCACACACACACATACATACATACACATACATACATACATACATACATATATATATATATATATATATATATATATATATATATATATATATATATATATATATATATATATATATATAATATATATATATATATAATATATATATATATATAATTTGTACACAAATGTATTTGTATCTTTTTAACATGTACATGATTACAGTTATTCCAGTTATACAAGAGTTCAACAAAATACTAAAATAATAATGATGTTCCCTGGTCAGGATAACAACTGGTGAAACACCGTCGGTCATTTCTTACGGAACACAACACTCGTGTCCGACTCTGTAACACTGCTACTGCTACAGTTAGTCCCTATCATATAGCTGCTCGGTATGGACAGAGAGCGACCTCGGCACCGAATACGACACAAAGGTAAACACATCTAGGCTGAAGCAACGCCGTGGAGCCGTATTATTTTGTCTCAGTCTAAAAATAATTTTAACTGGCCAAGTTTGAAATCGTGGACTTTAACGTAGCGTTGTCGTAATTACCCGGACACATGAACTGCCCTGGGTTGGATGTCTACTGTAGCGCTAACATGAATCCACGAGCAGAACAACAAACATTGTGTTACGTGTGTACTGCTTAGATTGTATATACAGTGGAACCTCGCCAATACGACCACACTCTTGACTGGTTAAAAGTGACCCAAATAGCGAGGTGACCATATTAGCAAAACCTAATTTCACTGTTATACACGTTGCTGTTACAAAATAAGTTTTCATAGTCCGAAGGTGACCGTAATCGCGAGTGGACAAAGATGACTGAATAGCGAGGTTCAACTGTACGTGTCTATAGTGTAGCGCTATCGTACGACAGCAAGAGACGGGCACGTGATGTTACCTGTGCACTGGGTGAGGAGTGAGACGAGCACGTGGTGTTACCTGTGCACTGGGTGAGGAGTGAGACGAGCACGTGATGTTACCTGTGCACTGGGTGAGGAGTGAAACGAGCACGTGGTGTTACCTGTGCACTGGGTAAGGAGTGATCACGTGGTGTTACCTGTGCACTGGGCGAAGAGTGAGACGGGCACGTGATGTTACCTGTGCACTGGGTGAGGAGTGAGACGAGCACGTGATGTTACCTGTGCACTGGGTGAGGAGTGAGACGAGCACGTGGTGTTACCTGTGCACTGGGTAAGGAGTGATCACGTGGTGTTACCTGTGCACTGGGCGAAGAGTGAGACGGGCACGTGATGTTACCTGTGCACTGGGTGAGGAGTGAGACGGGCATGTGGTGTTACCTGTGCACTGGGTGAGGAGTGAGACGGACATGTGGTGTTACCTGTGCACTGGGTGAGGAGTGAGACGGGCATGTGGTGTTACCTGTGCACTGGGTGAGGAGTGAGACGGGCATGTGGTGTTACCTATGCACTGGGTGAGGAGTGAGACGGGCACGTGGTGTTACCTGTGCACTGGGCGAGGCGTGAGCTGCCCTCATCAGTGGTCGTGGTGCCAGGCGGACACACTCGGCACTGGACGGCGCCTGTCTCGGGAGCGTAGGTCGCCACGTCACACGGGGTACACGGCTCCAGCCCGCCCTCGCCCGAGTATGACCCGGGGGCGCACTGAGCTGCAACGTGGAAGGAGCGACGTGGGGTTATGATGTCGTCGTTGTCGTCATCAGCAAGACCGACATTGGTTTCATCATCATCATCATCATCATCATCATTATCATCATGCCATCGCTATCGTCATTGTTGTCGTTGTTGTTATCATAAAAATACGTAACGTGATATTGCACTATCATCGTCATCATCACTACTATTACCGTCATCATCATTAACAACAACACCATGATCATTATTAATCACCATCACTGTCATCGTCGTCGTCATCATCATCTCAAGAAATGTATTACTAATAACAATTGTCGTCGTTGGTGTTGTCGCTATGCCCATCATCTTCATCATATTTGTTATCATGTTAGACA
>OZ024855.1:30525646-30530646 GCA_964017155.1 Oasisia sp. SBJ-2009 | reverse complement strand
AGGAGCGGGAGGAGCGGGAGGGGCGGAAGGAGCGGGAGGAGCGGGAGGAGCGGGAGGAGCGGGATGTATGTTTCTAGACATGTGCAATGTGTGAAGCGCAGTGGCGTAACGGGTAGAACACTCGACTCTCAACTGAGAGAACTCAGGTCGAATCCTGTGTTTCTGCATCGTACCCTGAACAAGGTCATTCCCGCATTGTTTCTTCAATTTACTCAACTACGTGAATGAGACACAACTAACGACAATGGAGGGTATTTGTGTACACATAATTGTCCTGCATTGCGGCATAATGCTTCACAAGTAGCTTAGATGCTGTACGTGTCTGTAAAAGTGAAGCATAAAGGGCGCTTAACAGTCGTAAGTGCTGGACACTGCGCTACAGATGAACCCAATGTTCGGTCAATAAGACTACACATGAACCCGATGTCCAGTCAATAAGAATACTGAATACGCTTTACGTGGCTGACCAGTTCATTCCGACATCATCCCAACTTCACTTCCGTGAGACGCGACCAGCGATAATCATTAAAATTAATATTCCACCGATAATACACTCAGATTAACTGGGTGAATTAGAGCAATGGTGAATGAATGACATTGCCCAAGTTTCGAAAATACGGCGAGATATTTGAAACCGCCTGTGAATTACCCCGACTACTTAAAACAGATTCAAGATTAACTTAGTGTTGGTTGAGAAAACACCACATTTATCGAACGCGTTTATGTGTTGCTTGCATAAGCAGAAAGTAGTGTTGTGTCTTTTGTTTACGCTGATTATTTCCGTCGCTGTTGTAACAACATCGATATGTTACCTTTTGTCACGGATATACAAAGCATAACAAAATAACTTAAAACGAAACTGAAAATAATCATTTAACAGACCAGAAGGCCAATACTGACCACATCCTAGCGACGTCTGGGACGGAAGAAGGCCGTCATCACAGACCAGCGTGGGTCTTTGTCCTCCACTGTCCTTGAACCTCAGATCACCGTCCAGTGTGAGATTCTTGAACTGTTCCGCCATCGAGTCTGCGAGCTGCGGTACCATGGTGGTCGCCGCCCTCACGTTGTCTGCTGTCGACAGGTTGGCCTTCACCTGCACGGCGTGACTCACCTCGACGACCACCCCCTGGATGTCTCTCTTGTGTCGCGGTCTGTCGTCACACGGAGGGTCACAGCGTACCGCAACGTTGTCCACCCTGTCACAACATCAAATACGTGTGTTGTGGTGAACGGAACAAGTCGTGACGCCCGGTACAATGACACGTACACAAAGCAGTATAACACATCTCCTTCGTATGGTAGACGATGTACGAACGAGTTGGAACAGGGGCCAATATACGCGAACAAACAATATTCTCAGTCAGCTGTAGGAAAATATCATCATGGTTGCATAATTATAGTGATCAAATTTGAAATAATATTGTTTCAAATTATTTGTAATTGTTTATAATACACATTTTTTTCCAAATCAAATGAAGACAAATTATATAACATGACATAGAAATAACAACATAGAAAGAACAATGTATGAGATCTTTAGTGATCTTGCGGGACAATTTTTTAGTGGACACGATAACCATGACGTTGTCATCTATCGCTCATACCCATCATACCTCTCACACCCCTCATACCTCTCATACCTCTCACACCCCTCATACCTCTCATACCTCTCACACCCCTCATACTTCTCATACCTCTCATACCCCTCATACCCCTCACACCCCTCATACCTCACATACCCCTCATACCTCTCATACCTCTCATACCCCTCATACCCCTCATACCCCTCATACCCCTCATACCCCTCATACCCCTCATACCCCTCATACCCCTCATACCTCTCATACCCCTCATACCCCTCATACCCCTCATACCCCTCATACCCCTCATACCCCTCATACCTCTCATACCCCTCATACCTCTCATACCCCTCATACCCCTCATACCTCTCATACCCCTCATACCTCTCATACCCCTCATACCTCTCATACCTCTCATACCTCTCATACCCCTCATACCTGTCATACCTGTCATACCTCTCATACCCCTCATACCCCTCATACCTCACATACCCCTCATACCCCTCATACCTCTCATACCCATCATACCTCTCATACCCCTCATACCCCTCATACCCCTCATACCTCTCATACCTCTCATACCTCTCATACCTCTCATACCTCTCATACCCCTCATACCTCTCATACCCCTCATACCCCTCATACCTCTCATACCTCTCATACCTCTCATACCCCTCATACCTCTCATACCCCTCATACCTCTCACACCCCTCATACCCCTCATACCTCTCATACCCCTCATACCCCTCATACCTCTCATACCCCTCATACCCCTCATACCCCTCATACCTCTCATACCCCTCATACCTCTCATACCCCTCATACCTCTCACACCCCTCATACCCCTCATACCTCTCATACCCCTCATACCCCGCATACCTCTCATACCCCTCATACCCCTCATACCTCTCACACCCCTCATACCCCTCATACCTCTCATACCCCTCATACCTCTCATACCTCTCATACCCCTCATACCTCTCATACCCCTCATACCTCTCACACCCCTCATACCCCTCATACCTCTCATACCCCTCATACCTCTCATACCTCTCATACCCCTCATACCTCACATACCTCTCATACCTCTCATACCCCTCATACCTCTCATACCTCTCATACTTCTCATACCTCTCATACCTCTCATACCTCTCATACCTCTCATACCTCTCATACCTCTCATACCTCTCATACCTCTCACACCCCTCACACCTCTCATACCTCTCATACCTCTCATACCCCTCATACCTCTCATACCTCTCATACCCCTCATACCTCTCATACCCCTCATACCTCTCATACCTCTCATACCTCTCATACCTCTCATACCCCTCATACCTCTCACACCCCTCATACCTCTCATACCTCTCATACCTCTCATACCTCTCATACCCCTCATACCTCTCACACCCCTCATACCTCTCATACCTCTCATACCTCTCATACCTCTCATACCCCTCATACCTCTCACACCCCTCATACCTCTCATACCTCTCATACCTCTCATACCTCTCATACCTCTCATACCTCTCATACCCCTCATACCTCTCATACCTCTCATACCTCTCATACCTCTCATACCTCTCATACCTCTCATACCTCTCATACCTCTCATACCTCTCATACCTCTCATACCTCTCATATCTCTCATACCTCTCATACCTCTCATACCTCTCATACCCCTCATACCTCTCATACCTCTCATACCCCTCATACCTCTCATATCTCTCATACCTCTCATACCTCTCACACCCCTCATACCTCACATACCCCTCATACCTCTCATACCCCTCATACCCCTCATACCCCTCATACCCCTCATACCCCTCATACCCCTCATACCCCTCATACCTGTCATACCTCTCATACCCCTCATACCCCTCATACACCTCATACCTCTCATACCCATCATACCTCTCATACCCCTCATACCCCTCATACTTCTCATACCTCTCATACCTCTCATACCCCTCATACCTCTCATACCTCTCATACCCCTCATACCCCTCATACCTCTCATACCTCTCATACCTCTCATACCCCTCATACCTCTCATACCCCTCATACCCCTCATACCTCTCATACCTCTCATACCTCTCATACCCCTCATACCCCTCATACCTCTCATACCCCTCATACCCCTCATACCTCTCATACCTCTCATACCCCTCATACCCCTCATACCCCTCATACCTCTCATACCTCTCATACCCCTCATACCCCTCATACCTCTCATACCTCTCATACCTCTCATACCCCTCATACCCCTCATACCCCTCATACCTCTCATACCCCTCATACCCCTCATACCTCTCATACCTCTCATACCCCTCATACCCCTCATACCTCTCATACCCCTCATACCCCTCATACCTCTCATACCTCTCATACCCCTCATACCCCTCATACCTCTCATACCTCTCATACCCCTCATACCCCTCATACCTCTCATACCCCTCATACCCCTCATACCTCTCATACCTCTCATACCCCTCATACCCCTCATACCTCTCATACCTCTCATACCTCTCATACCCCTCATACCCCTCATACCCCTCACACCTCTCATACCCCTCATACATCTCATACCCCTCATACCTCTCATACCTCTCATACCTCTCATACCCCTCATACCTCTCATACCCCTCATACCTCTCATACCCCTCATACCTCACATACCCCTCATACCTCTCATACCTCTCATACCTCTCATACCCCTCATACCTCTCATACCCCTCATACCTCTCATACCCCTCATACCTCTCATACCCCTCATACCTCTCATACCGCTCATACCCCTCATACCCCTCACACCTCTCATACCCCTCATACCTCTCATACCCCTCATACCTCACATACCCCTCATACCTCTCATACCCCTCATACCCCTCATACCCCTCACACCCCTCATACCTCACATACCCCTCATACCTCTCATACCCCTCATACCCCTCATACCCCTCACACCCCTCATACCTCTCATACCCCTCATACCTCTCATACCTCTCATACCCCTCATACCCCTCATACCTCTCATACCCCTCATACCCCTCATACCCCTCATACCCCTCATACCTCTCATACCCCTCATACCTCACATACCCCTCATACCTCTCATACCCCTCATACCCCTCATACCCCTCATACCCCTCATACCCCTCATACCTCACATACCCCTCATACCTCTCATACCCCTCATACCCCTCATACCCCTCATACCTCTCACACCCCTCATACCTCCCATACCCCTCATACCTCTCATACCCCTCATACCCCTCATACCCCTCACACCCCTCATACCCCTCATACCCCTCATACCCCTCATACCCCTCATACCTCTCATACCCCTCATACCTCTCATACCCCTCATACCTCTCATGCCTCTCATACCCCTCATACCTCTCATACCCCTCATAC
>OZ024855.1:30504012-30521512 GCA_964017155.1 Oasisia sp. SBJ-2009 | reverse complement strand
CTATTACATACGTCTGACGTTAACTCTGATACAAACATCTGACGTTGACTCTGTTACATACGTCTGACGTTAACTCTGATACAAACATCTGACGTTGACTCTGTTACATACGTCTGACGTCAACTCTGATACAAACATCTGACGTTGACTCTGTTACATACGTCTGACGTTAACTCTGATACAAACATCTGACGTTGACCCTGTTACATAAGTCTGACGTTAACTCTGATATAAACATCTGACGTTGACTCTGTTACACACGTCTGACGGTAACTCTGATACAAACATGTGACGTTGACTCTGTTACACACGTCTGACGTTAACTCTGTTACATACATCTGACATTGCCTCTGTTACGTACGTCTGACGTTGACGGTGAAGCTGCAGGGAAAGGCCTTGTTGCCGGCGCTGTCTCTGGCGTTGTACGTCACGCGGTGTGTTCCCACGGTCAGTGGCGTGTTGGGCGCTGGACCAGTGCGGGTCATTCGTATATTTTCACCTGAGTTGTCCGTAACGACCGGTTCTGTCCAATTGGCCTCCCCAAAGTCACTCAACTTCGCAGTGTATGCAATTTGGTCAAGGGGACAGTATTTAATCTTTGGCCGCTCGTAATCTGCAAAGTCATAATTTTCCCTGTAATGTGATTTTAGGTGTATTTTCGAAAACGTAGCCAACAAAATCGCGGTCTGTCTAATCACAGGTTTTGATGTTAAAGTGTATTTGCAAAAACAAACACTCGTGAACTTTTTTCAAATATGTTTTTAGTTATGAATCTCTGTGGTATATATGTGTGTATGTATGTGTGTTTATATATATATATATATATATATATATATATATATATATATATATATATATGTATGTATGTATGTATATATGTATGTATATATGTATGTATGTATGTATGTATGTATGTATGTATGTATATATGTAGGTATGTATGTGTGTATGTATTTATGTACATAGGTATGTGTGTATGTGTGTTTATATATGTGTGTATGTGTGTATTTGTGTATGTGTGTATGTGTGTATGTGTGTATGTGTGTATGAGTGTATGTGTGTATGTGTGTATGTGTGTATGTGTGTATGTGTGTATGTGTGTATTTGTGTTGGCGTGTGCGTGTGCGTGTGCGTGTGCGTGTGCGTGTGCGTGTGCGTGTGCGTGTGCGTGTGCGTGTGCGTGTGCGTGTGCGTGTGCGTGTGCGTGTGCGTGTGCGTGTGCGTGTGCGTGTGCGTGTGCGTGTGCGTGTGCGTGTGCGTGTGCGTGTGCGTGTGCGTGTGCGTGTGCGTGTGCGTGTGCGTGTGCGTGTGCGTGTGCGTGTGCGTGTGCGTGTGCGTGTGCGTGTGCGTGTGCGTGTGCGTGTGCGTGTGCGTGTGCGTGTGCGTGTGCGTGTGCGTGTGCGTGTGCGTGTGCGTGTGCGTGTGCGTGTGCGTGTGCGTGTGCGTGTGCGTGTGCGTGTGCGTGTGCGTGTGCGTGTGCGTGTGCGTGTGCGTGTGCGTGTGCGTGTGCGTGTGCGTGTGCGTGTGCGTGTGCGTGTGCGTGTGCGTGTGCGTGTGCGTGTGCGTGTGCGTGTGCGTGTGCGTGTGCGTGTGCGTGTGCGTGTGCGTGTGCGTGTGCGTGTGCGTGTGCGTGTGCGTGTGCGTGTGCGTGTGCGGGTGCGTGTGCGTGTGCGTGTGCGTGTGCGTGTGCGTGTGCGTGTGCGTGTGCGTGTGCGTGTGCGTGTGCGTGTGCGTGTGCGTGTGCGTGTGCGTGTGCGTGTGCGTGTGCGTGTGCGTGTGCGTGTGCGTGTGCGTGTGCGTGTGCGTGTGCGTGTGCGTGTGCGTGTGCGTGTGCGTGTGCGTGTGCGTGTGCGTGTGCGTGTGCGTGTGCGTGTGCGTGTGCGTGTGCGTGTGCGTGTGCGTGTGCGTGTGCGTGTGCGTGTGCGTGTGCGTGTGCGTGTGCGTGTGCGTGTGCGTGTGCGTGTGCGTGTGCGTGTGCGTGTGCGTGTGCGTGTGCGTGTGCGTGTGCGTGTGCGTGTGCGTGTGCGTGTGCGTGTGCGTGTGCGTGTGCGTGTGCGTGTGCGTGTGCGTGTGCGTGTGCGTGTGCGTGTGCGTGTGCGTGTGCGTGTGCGTGTGCGTGTGCGTGTGCGTATGTGCGTATGTGCGTATGTGCGTATGTGCGTATGTGCGTATGTGCGTACGTGCGTACGTGCGTACGTGTGTACGTGTGTACGTGTGTACGTGTGTACGTGTGTACGTGTGTACGTGTGTACGTGTGTACGTGTGTACGTGTGTACGTGTGTACGTGTGTACGTGTGTACGTGTGTACGTGTGTACGTGTGTACGTGTGTACGTGTGTACGTGTGTACGTGTGTACGTGTGTACGTGTGTACGTGTGTACGTGTGTACGTGTGTACGTGTGTACGTGTGTACGTGTGTACGTGTGTACGTGTGTACGTGTGTACGTGTGTACGTGTGTACGTGTGTACGTGTGTACGTGTGTACGTGTGTACGTGTGTACGTGTGTACGTGTGTACGTGTGTACGTGTGTACGTGTGTACGTGTGTACGTGTGTACGTGTGTACGTGTGTACGTGTGTACGTGTGTACGTGTGTACGTGTGTACGTGTGTACGTGTGTACGTGTGTACGTGTGTACGTGTGTACGTGTGTATGTGTGTATGTGTGTATGTGTGTATGTGTGTATGTGTGTATGTGTGTATGTGTGTATGTGTGTATGTGTGTATGTGTGTATGTGTGTATGTGTGTATGTGTGTATGTGTGTATGTGTGTATGTGTGTATGTGTGTATGTGTGTATGTGTGTATGTGTGTATGTGTGTATGTGTGTATGTGTGTATGTGTGTATGTGTGTATGTGTGTATGTGTGTATGTGTGTATGTGTGTATGTGTGTATGTGTGTATGTGTGTATGTGTGTATGTGTGTATGTGTGTATGTGTGTATGTGTGTATGTGTGTATGTGTGTATGTGTGTATGTGTGTATGTGTGTATGTGTGTATGTGTGTATGTGTGTATGTGTGTATGTGTGTATGTGTGTATGTGTGTATGTGTGTATGTGTGTATGTGTGTATGTGTGTATGTGTGTATGTGTGTATGTGTGTACGTGTGTACGTGTGTACGTGTGTACGTGTGTACGTGTGTACGTGTGTACGTGTGTACGTGTGTGTGTATGTGTGTATGTGTGTGTATGTGTGTGTATGTGTGTGTATGTGTGTATGTGTTTATGTGTGTACGTGTGTGTACGTGTGCACGTCTGCACGCATGCATGATTGTGATCGTCTTATTGCAGCTCCAAACACGACAATACTACTCAACTAAAACGAAACTGTAAATAAAGTCAATTTGTGCATACTAACCATAATTATCACAATATGTTCTCTTGGCCACGCATTTGCCTCAACCGACATATCATCGATGAGCTGGTTTTTGATAGACATGCAGATAGTGGTTTGACTTGACATTTGACTGGGTGATTTGTTTATTGTTTAGAGATGGTCCATAGTAGCAAAACACACTACTTAAGAGCAACTAAAATATATATTTTGTGTCTTCCCCAATAATTCATTGGCCCGCGGTTAGATAACTGGACAAAACGTGGACAATAACGATACATTTTGCGGAACACTGGCTTAAATAAAATAAAACAGTTTTTGTTTCGTCGGCCGACGAGCTGCGGCTTGCTGGTGAATATTTAACGAATACACGACACATACGTGATAGTAAGAAGACATTTGCTGCGTTAAACGTGGGGAAATAGGACAACATGGACCATCAAAAGGTTTATCATTTAATGCTAATCGACAATATTTCCGATAAACCTTTTGAAGCTAGACATTTTGATTACCATTTGAACATGTTTCGGGTTGGAAATGTTCAAACCGCGAGCATTAATACGGGCTTATTAACATAATTACGTTCAAGTTAACGAAGAGTATACTGTCAATGTATTCACTACAGTCTTGAGAACATTTTAAACTAATTAAGCAAATAGGTACATTCGGCCTCCTAGTGATGCTACCGGAAGTTGCCGCGGTGCCTCACCTTGACAGACGGGAGTGCCGCCCCTCCAGCGGCCCGTGTGGCCGCACACCTGGACACCGTTGTGTCCGGCCGGCACGCGGTAGCCGTCGTCACACAGGACGGTGACGGTGCTCTCGAAGTACCGGTAGAACACGTCGCTGTATTCTATTTGGCCGTGTGCAGGACTGGACAGCTCGGGACAGCTGACCTCTACAAGAATAAACAACCAGATCAACTTAGTTTGAATCAGCAATATGTGCGAATAATGTACGAAATAACCCGTGATACATTAACAAGCAGTCAGTCGTGCGTCTTGATTTTAGAACATGAACCGTTTAAACAACAAACACACATTTAAACAACGCTATTTTCGCTTCGTTTTTGTTTTTCTAAATAATATACAGTTTTATGATGTTCACACTTCAACAATGATTTGCGAAGGTCGAAAACGCTTTATAAGTATAATTGTGCAACGACCTATTAGAGAAGTGGACATACTCTGACAGGTCGGCGCACGGCTGGACCAGTCACTGCTTTGCTGACACGTCAGGGACGAGTGACCCTCCAAGTGGTAGCCAGTCGAACACCAGTAGCGGCATGTGCCGCCGTATCTGTAGTCGGTGCTAGGGCTGCATGAACACAAAGAACACATGTAGAATACATTACAATAGGGCCCATTCAGGTGATGTCATCACTTAATACATTCTACGTGTAATTGTGTACATCTCATAAGGCGGTCGCGACATTTTTCAAATTGAAAAAAAAAACATTATAAAGTTTCTCCGTTGGCACTTCTTATTTTGAACGTGACTAATTATGATGGGTTTTTTTCTTACGTTAGTAGTTATCACGTGACTAGTTGTCACCCCCTCCCACCCGACTTGGATTAAGCACAACAAGATTAAACATAGGTCCCTTCCTGTTAATATTTACTCAGCAGAAATGATAATCTCCTTTTAAAGATATTTCCAAATTTCGATCCTATATAAAATTCAGCTTATACTGCCACACAAAACATATATCTGGACAGTAAGACATATCTTCGAACGTTGACCATTTCACACTATTCGTTTAATTGCTTAATTCCGTTGGTCAAACAGGACTTGACAGATTGAAGCGTCGATAGCCATATTGGGTGTGACTAACCTACACACGTAGTAGCCGTTCCTGATGGCAGCTGGCGATGGACAGCGGATCACTGTAGCGAGGAAAGCAAATCAACTACATACTATTAACATTATCACCATCATATGTACGACACATTCAGTAGTGCGTAGTTCATTTGATTTACAAGTGCACACTTGAAGTATTAAACAAAGAGGATGTTCTCATTTGCTTGTAGAGTTCTATCAAGCCAAGCCCCACAGAGGCTGTATGCCTCATTCTCGGCGGATCTGACGGTGTAGACGCAATTTGTCCTTTTATTGGAAACAGTCAGCCAAGTTCCATTTAACGCGCATTTTTTTTTATAAATGTATTACATGAAGGCGGTACAAGCAATTACATAGCCATTATGTCAAACAAAAAGCGAACGCCGTTGACAAACCGGCTGCTTCACTAACCAGAGATGTGAATCTTGAAGCTACACGTGGCGAGGTTGCCCGCCTTGTCTCTAGCTTCGTACGTCACCCTTGTCGTACCCTCCGAGTAGCGCTGGCCCGACCGGTGCCATGACTGGCAGTAGGCCCTACAGCAGACACAAAACAGTTCTAATTGAGCTACTAATTATTAGATTGAGATATTGAGAGAAAAAAACAGCCAACTACGCCATGTGTGTGTGTGTGTGTGTGTGTGTGTGTGTGTGTGTGTGTGTGTGCGTGTGTGTGTGTGTGCATGCGAGCGCGCGCATGTGTGTGTTTGTGTATTGGTGTGTTTGTGGCGCGCGCGCGTGTGTGTTTGTTCATTGATGCGTTTGTGTGTGCACGCGCGTATGTGTGTGTTTGTGTATTGGTGTGTTTGTGGCGCGCGCGCGCGTGTGTGTTTGTTCATTGATGCGTTTGTGTGTGCACGCGTGTGTGTGTGTGTGTTTGCGTGTGTATGTATGTGTTTGTGTGTGTTTGTATGTAATTTGTGTATGTGTTTTTGCTCGCGTGCGTAAGTTTGTGTTTGTTTGTGTGTGCTTGAGTTAGTTCGATCTTGTAGGTGTGCGCTAGTGCTCGAGCATGATTTTAACCATGTTGTACGGCCGTAATATGAAATAATTATTATTGATAAGTTGCCTTATTGCAAACAGAATTAACTTCTTTACTGAGAACCGTAAACTACGTACGAAACTGTGCCGTCTCGATCGTCGGTTGCGCTAGGTTCATCCCAGTACACTCTGGTGGAGTCCTGATAGGGGTCGGCCGTGCGGTCTGTGTCCGGTGGACAATAAATCGTCGGTCGGGTGTGATCTGTACATGATACACGTACACACTACTTGTGGGTAGCTACTTACAATAAGTAAGCAGTGACAACTTATTATCAAATACAAGCAAAATTCCCAAATTAAGTTAAGACGCCCGTACATATGCACATGCATGGAACGTGCAAATACATTTAGTAACACACGACATTTTAACACCGGTGACATTAATCTCTACTACCTGACTTTGATGACAAAATAAAATTTTGTATTTCGAGGATTTTCGTCGCACGTTGCATTTTTACAGAACGTTGCATTTTAAGCATTAACAGTTTGTCCGTTGTGGGTTACGTTGACTAATATTCGTTTATTCGAATACTTTCATCAAACAAGTCCACATGATTACTACAAAAGACTGATAAAATGTTGTGCTGAAGCACGATGTGAAAATCTGAGTGTATTGATCGGAGTCCATTATGCTACAAAACGGCCCGAGCACACAGAAGGCATGCGCAGTGGGTGTCCCTCGACATCATTGCACGGACAAGGATTCGACGGTTGACGTACCTGGAGGAACTTGGTTGTCCCGACTGTCACGGCGACACAGACGGTCTATCCCAGGGATCTTGCAAGCTAGTTTCACCACCGCAGCAACAACATGCTTAACTACTTTCTTCACAGCATGATAGGCACGTTTAAGCCAACCACGCTTGGAGCGCCGCACAACTTGACTGCCCGCCTCTTTCACTTCGGGAAGAAAAGATAATACAACGTACACATTGTGATTCATTTCGTTCGCGGAGTAGGTTTTTATGATCCTCTACGAAGTCTAAGCGATCTAGAGAGGACACTTGTCTATTAACAAGTGCATTAAACCTAAAGCATATGGATTTATCTTCGTTACAGTTTCCGAATCCGCATGTGAATTTTATAATGAATTTGTATCTTATAAATACGGCAAATGGTAATGGATTCGAAATTTAGACCTACATAATATGAACGATTTAATGGTGCCTCATGTCAAGGAGTGTGGACAGATGTATATGAGGAATTGTTCACTTGATTTTTATATTATGTTTCACTGAATGATCACGTTGATATATATATATATATATATATATATATATATATATATATATATATATATATATATATATATGACTCAGATGTAGAACAAATCAATAACACAATAATAGCTTAGTTCAATAATGTGAACAAATTGCTTATGGTATTTAAATAAATCACCGCCTACTGCTAGTAACGCACCTGTGCATTTCAGTACGGGACCATTCCAGTACCCTTCGTTGTCACAAATCCGACTCACACCCTCGCCACCGTTACACCTGAAAATATGTAAAGTTTTGGCACGTCTGTAATCAGAATTATTATTCAGAAAAATATCTTTAAAAAAATTAGCAAACATACACAATACCATTTATGTCCCTTTTCGTGTCGTTTAGATACGATTTACACTGATTAGACTGTGGAATGAGACTTTTAAGAAACATTCTGGTGGAATATGTATGAGAAGCCGTCCACAACTCAACAGAACTAACGTGGTATCGGCAGGTATCGGCAGGTGACATACCTGATTGTGCAGTTTGTCCCGACGGGAGCGACGTTCATAGCTAAATAGGGAAGTGTTTTGTTGTCTTTGTCGAAACATCGGCTAACAGCACCGTCACGCATCAGTGCCTTCAAAGAACAACCTTTACTGGCACCATTGGCCAATGATTTGCCACTCTGAAAAAATACGTCACTATCATTATTAATAAGTAGTTTGTTTATTTTAAACCACAACAATTAAGAAAACACATCCCGCTATCAACAAATAAAATAAATGTCAACATATAAATAAGTAATCACGAGTGTCAGTGGAAAGGGGTTGAAATACTGACATGTGATATATTCACAGCCAGTATAAATACGTGTTGTATAAACACAATATATCTAAAAACTTATATTAAAAAATGCAATATACAGAACAAACGCGTGGTAGTATCTTGCCAGAAATATTATTTGTTCTAATACATAGATAGACGATGGAAGTTAGAGCTGTTTTAATGTCTACATCGTATTGTTGCTGGTAATACTTCCGTGTAAGGTACTCCCAACTCATACACTAGCCGCATTGGGCTCTACCAACCTAACTAATACATACAAAGTAAAGAAAATCTATTCGAAATAATAAATAATAAATAGATGAGCGTAAAACAAATACAAACGACAAGTGATCGTGTTGTGACGTCAGTGTTGGTATTCTTTACTTCATTTAGTAAACAAATGTAATTGTTAGTGCCAGATCAGTGTTTGTTGTGTTCAGTACCATTTTATCACGTCGTAAATATGTTATAGGTTACTAAATAAACGTTTTTCAACAAACGCAATGGGCTGTTTATCGAGGAGGGGTGTACTGCTTGACAACACATATTATAAGTATCTTTGAGACAGTGTCGTTTTCTCTCAGTAGTTCATCTAGTTATAAGTGCTTCTTGATCTAAGACTAACTTTCTGGAACGTTTGCTGTGTTCGGCCAATATATTTGAAGTAACGCGACATTAAGGATTCGCCCGTCATTTCCAACGTAAAAATACCCAACAGAAGACTGTTTGACTTCCTGTGGAGATTTGTTTAACGGTGATTGAGTAGAAGATACATAATTTTGTGCAACGCGCCATTGTCAAATTATGGCATATATCATTCGGAAATCAAGAATTCGGGCCGCTGACCACACCTAGTGGGAAAAGGCGAAGAAGAAGAAGAAGATCATTCGGTGTTTTTGTGCTGATTGATACCGGTGTCATTTTGATTGGTGACGTCATCACGACAAATCTCGTTCTAGCAGACATGAAGAGTGTCAGTTTTGAAAATGATTTGTAGGATTTTGAAGTATTCAGATTTCCCGAAATTTCACATGACACGTGTCAGTGAAGGTTAAATAAGCTGGGAAATGTTCTAACGGATCTACTGATATTTTGTAGTAGAACACTTTTAAAGGACGCTTGTGAGAAAACCCTATGTGGTCTGACGCTTAAATAGGGAACCACACGCAGCCACAGTACAGCGCCAACTAACGCATGCGCATTTGTGACCGACAGAGACTTACCGCCGCCAGCAACAGGCCTAGTGTCATGGTCATCGGCCACCACATTGTCTTCTATTTGAACTTCTGTTTCAAGTGTTTACCGGAACGCCTGGAACGAACGGATGTAATCATTCAGTTGTCTGTGTGTGACCGGTATCAAGAGATACAACACTATTAAAACCGTTCTGATGTGATTTCTGACAACACGTCTGTACGCGAAACGAAGACAGAACAAAATTGCGCTATTCGAACAAAATGCTCAGTGATCCAAGATTGTCAGTGTGGGCAGACATTGACAAAAACAGGTTTCAATCAGTGCAGGTAAGTGACATGCAGTATTCGCAGTACACATACAACTATTTCAGGTACTAAGCGAGTAGCACAGAACACTGCGTATTACACACGGCCGTGACGCTCAGAAAGTCCCGTCCTTAGCTCAGTGAATGTACACATGCATTCTATTTGATGACAATGGTATCGGCAACTCGCAGTAGTTGAACCAACAAAATAAGAAGACAACGAGATAAACAAAAACAAATAGACAAAACATCTAACATATGTTTTATACTATAAAAGCCCTTATTCAATATGTTTCCACCATAAATATAAACTGTAAATGGCCCTTGCCGGCAGGTTCAGTCCGGTATAATATTGCCGCTCCGGGAAGAGGTAAAAAGAGGGGGGAGAACGTGATGCCGTGTACCAGGGAGGCAGGTGACACACCCGAGAGGACAGTGCTCCCACCACAACTACCTACGAAAACACAACTTTCGTTGGTCAGATGCAAAATCCATCCACCTTATATTATACTAATATTTATGAATGTTCATCGTCTATTTACTTTAAATGATTGTTTTTCTCAGAGGAAATCAAATCATTTCAATGTACAGATATAGCGGCATTGCAAGTAATATGTACTTTACCTTAACGTGTGCCTTTCGGAACCGGCCGTGGACACTGTCTCTAACGCCACAACGACACTGTCTCTAACGGCGCAGTGGACACTGTCTCTAACGGCGCAGTGGACACTGTCTCTAACGGCGCAGTGAGAGGACAATTATACGCGAGCATTGAGCCGAGGGAATTACTTCCGTCAAGGTTTCCTTATTAATTTGGGAATTCCCCCACAGGTATGTGGTTGACTCAGGTTTTCCGCATGCATACTACTCTTATCTTTGGCAGGCGAGTTTGTTTATGGTAAACAATAGTCACGTGGTCCAACCCTTCATTGGGTAGACGGCTCAGGTCATGACATGAGAGGGCGATGATAACGTGTTACGATAGTTACAGGCAGGTGGCGCCACCACACGGAATACAATTTAACCGCGTTTCATTAGTTTTGTTTCCGTCTACATTTGCGTCAGCCGCGAAGAAAACGTGAACGTGCGCAAGCCATTTGTACACAGGTTGTATCACAACTCACACATAAAACGTGAACGTGCGCAAGCCATTTGTACACAGGTTGTATCACAACTCACACATAAAACGTGAACGTGCGCAAGCCATTTGTACACAGGTTGTATCACAACTCACACATAAAACGTGAACGTGCGCAAGCCATTTGTACACAGGTTGTATCACAACTCACACATAAAACGTGAACGTCCGCAAGCCATATGTACACAGGTTGTATCATAACTTCCACATAAAACACGGCGTCCAAAATGGGGGTGGATTGTTTCAATTATAAATATTCCGCTCGTCCAACGTACGGGATTACTATACCGCAGTAGAATGCCGGATCAAGTAGGTGTGAAGGGAATGTAATCGATATCCAATAAACATACGATAGATATATGACAATTCACTAACCTCTAGGCTCTTTTCGTCACCAGTTGTCAACCGTCGTCGATTCAAACCCGTCCGATGAAGTTGGCCCCAGATAACAACAATGTCGGCACACACATGCAAGGCTTCCACGCTGCTGGTCCTAACGCACCAACCAATCATCTGAGTTGTAGAATTACCGTCACGAGGTTGTGACTTGATAAGCCACTAGGCCACGCCAGAAAAATAGTCATGTTTGATTGACATGTCACGCTTGAGTTACGTAGCCGCTAGTGTTCAACCTACCGTGACTGAGCGAGCGCTAAGTCACGGTTGTGGTGGGACGGTGTCAACAGACTATAGGGCCAAATTGCATTTCGTTGTTTTTATTTTCTTGGCATCACTGTCGTCAGCTGTGAGTTGACCATGATTTCCTTTTCCATTGTTTTTTTTCTTCCTCTCACCTTTCTCTTGCTATGTTCTCTTTCAGCTGTCTCCAATTCCTTCTATCTATAGATTGTTTTCAATTATTCTCCTACTCTTTCTAAGTCACTTTAAACGCAATCCCCCAGCCGTCTTCCTCGCCTCCATTTCCCCTCCATTTTCTGGGCAGCTGCTCTCTTTGCCAGTTTTTCATCTCCCATTGTTTTCCACATGACCAGCCCATGTACTCCTCACAAATTTCTTCTTAGAACTTCCCTTCACGCCATCCCATACTCTCATCTCATCCATTTGGAAATTGTAGAACAAATTAGCACACCACTTGCAACAGTGTTCAATTTGGCATTAGAGGAAGGAGTAGTTCCGTTAGAATGGAAAGAAGCAAACATCATACCATTATTTAAAAAAGGATCAAGAAGCAAGTCAGAGAACTATAGACCAGTGAGTTTAACATCGGTGATTTGTAAACTATTAGAACGACTAATTAAAGAGCACTTGGTTGATTTTCTTGTTAAAAATAACTTGATTAACCCATCTCAACATGGCTTTCTAAAAGCGAGGTCATGCTTAACAAATATCTTATGTTTTTTGGAAGATGTCACAAAGTGGGTAGATGAGGGATCACCAGTAGATATAATATACTTAAATTTTAAAAAAGCTTTTGACAAAGTGCCACATCAAAGATTACTACTTAAACTGAAGGCCCATGGCATAGGCAATGTTATGATTAACTGGATAGAAAAATGGCTTATTGATAGAAGACAAAGAGTAGTAGTTGATGGGGAGGTTTCAAACTGGAAATCGGTTTTGAGTGGAGTATCGCAGGGATCAGTATTGGGACCTATTTTGTTCTTAATATATATCAATGATTTGGATGATGATATAACAAGCAAGGTGTTGAAGTTTGCGGATGTTACAAAAGTGTTCAGAAAAATAAAAAGTGATACAGATAGACAGCAATTACAAGATGATCTAAATAAGTTGACCGAATGGTCTGAAAAGTGGCAAATGCTGTTTAATTATGGGAAGTGTAAGTGCCTCCACACAGGACATGGGAATGAAGATGCACAATATACAATGGGTGATACTGTACTAAATACTACCATAAAGGAAAAAGACTTAGGGTTAACTATTAGTGCTGATATGAAGGTATCGGAACAGTGTGCAATTGCAGCAGCAAAGGGAAACCAAATTCTTGGATTAATTAGGCGAAATATAGTGTACAAGGAAAAAGAACTAATAATACCACTGTACAATAGTTAGGCCTCATTTAGAATATTGCATACAGGCATGGAGGCCATATCGCAAGAAGGATATTGATATACTAGAAAGAGTACAAAGAAGAGCAACCAAAATGATACAAAAACTCAGGAATATTAGTTATGAAATGCGTCTAAAAGAATGTGGATTAACAACACTAGAAACCAGGAGACTGCGAGGAGATCAGATAGAAGTTTTTAAAATATTGAATGGGTATGAAAATATTGACAGAAATATTTTTTTCTCAGTCAAGGAAGAGAGAAGGACTAGAGGACATGGAGTTACATTAGCAAAGAAGCAATGTAGATTAGATATTAGAAAATTTTCATTTTCACAAAGAACAGTAAATGAATGGAACAGATTATCGGCTGATTGTGTAAGTGCTAGTAGTGTTAATATGTTCAAAAATAAAATTGACATGTACCTAAGAAGGGCGGGGTACATTTAGATAGATAGGTTGGACTCTCGATAAGCCAAAGGGCTTCCTTGTCCACCTGCCATCTTGAGTTGATTCTCTAGGTGGCAATCTTGTTAAATCTTGTTAAAAAAAATTCTCTTATCAGCTCTCTTAGCTCCACCGATTATTATTACCAGGTTGTATTTCTTTCGCAATCCTGGACCTTCTGTTGTTTCTCTGCTAGTGCCATCGTCACTAGTGCATTCGTGTATGCCGGGGTAACACACGAACTGAGCACATTTTCTTTACGTTTCCATGATATGGGTCTATCTCCCGTCAGCCCTTCGACATTCCTCCAAGCGTTTGTCCCCTCTGTAATCCTCATTGTAACCAAAGCAATTCATCTAGTGAGTGAGTGAGTGAGTGAGTGAGTGAGTGAGTGAGTGAGTGAGTGAGTGAGTGAGTGAGAGAGAGAGAGAGAGAGATGGAGAGAGAGAGAGAGAAGTAGATTTATATACAACGTAACTGAATAATTCGAAAATCAGCATTCCCTATAACAGCGAAACTCGATAATCACATGTCAAAATTCGACAATGTCAGCGTAAACCGACAATCGAAAGTCAAAAATCGACAATCTAGCATTGTGGAATTATGACCCTAATATGCAGATCGGCGATTGGTTGGGCAATGACGTCAACAAGCGGTGGTTAGAGGACCAGGGTGTGAATTCACTTTCACTTTCCCTGATATTGACACTAGATAGCATTGACCGACGCGGGCCAGTGTTACAGAGAATGACGCACAGTAGTGTTTCCTTATCAATATCACATGTCAGGCATATCTGTTGTGTTGCCAATTTCTCAGGTGGTTTCCTCCAAGCAGCCCAAACTTGGGCTAACGTAGGAGTTTGTAGTGCTTCTTGTGCGCATGCGTTAGGTAGCATGTTTGTTTGTTTGTTTGTTTGTTTGTTTATTTTACAGGCAATCTGGGTGATTGTGTGTCGTGAAGGGCATGATAGCTGCTTGAAAAGCTATGGGGTTTTCTATTTCAGTAATGTGTGGTGGGATTATATTCCAGATGCGAATTGCTCAGGGGTAAAAAGAACACTGCAGTGTTGATGCGATACCTGGTGACAATGTAAAAGCGACGGTTTTTTGATGGTTTTAGTAGGCCCGGTGGTGGTGTGATGTTGATTATGTTATTTAAAATGTTGTAAAATGTCATGGCTTGTTTGATAATCCTGCGTCGCTCAAGAGTCGGCCATCCAAGGGTGGCTATTAGGTCTGTTGTGATTGTTTGGCGTCGATGGTCATTTTTGACATATCTGGCTGCTCAGTGCTGTTCAAGATGTTTAATTTGGGTAGTGGTGTAGATTCCATATAGGAGAGACATAACCAAGTTTTGGTCGGACTAGTATGTTATAGGCGGTTTCTTTTACATCAGGTTTGCATGGTCCGATAGTTTGTTTGATCATACCTAAAACTTGTTATGATTTGGAAGCTATGTTAGTTATATGGTTCGCTCAGGTTTGTTTAGTATCTAATATGGCTGGAGAGGGGCACACCACAAAGGGAATACGAATGTAGACTGGGTTTGGTTTGGTTTGTTATTGGGAGATGCACACATTTGGAAAAGTTAAACTCCATTTGCCATTTGCTGGACCATGTTTGTAATTTGATCAGGTCAAATTGGAGGATGTTACTATCAGTTTCAGATTTGATTTTGCGATATGTGATGCTGCCATCAGCAAAGAGTCGTATGGAAGATTGAATGCTGTTGTTTATGTCATTTATGTATAGCAGAAAAAGAACTGGTCCCAGGACTGAGCCCTGTGGTACTTCAGATGTAACACATGTATTATCAGACAGGGTGCCGTTGACTGAAACTCTCTGTATTCGGTGTGAAAGAAATGATTTTATCCAGTCTTTGGTGGTTCCAGTTATTCCATATAAGGCTAATTTTGATAAGAGGCGTTTATGAAGGACTTTGTCGAAGGCTTTGGCGAAATCAAGCAGGATGTCATTTATCTGTGTTGGAAGTGGAACATTGAGCTGTTTTTCCACTATGTTTTGGCGATATGCCTGTTATTAGCGGCTACTGTTACGTCAGCGGAAAATATAATGACGAATAGGTGGCTAGTGCACGGTAGAGATCTCTGTCAACGGGGCTAGCGGTCACACCAGCATACTGACTGCGCTGGTTGTAGTTACGTGCGGAGGCGCTCTCATCTCAACGTTCACCTAGCACAGTTATTGGTTTAATTAAAATAAATAATAAATAAACAACAACACAAAATCACGATAGATTGTAACCATTTTCTGCTGTATTTATCATCACTGTTTCATCAGTCTGTCGCTATGTTAGAACAAATTACATGTAACTCAAGCAAATCACATAATAAGTTCACCTATAACATAGCGTTTGCCGAAGAGCTTAATATAAATGGTCACAATGATTGTCCAACAGTTGCTGACAGTGACCAGGGCCACTGACAGCGTGTTCACTGTGTTCACTGTGTTCACTGTGTTCACTGTGTTCACTGTGTTCCCTGTGTTCACTGTGTTCACTGTGTTCCCTGTGTTCACTGTGTTCACTGAGTTCACTGTGTTCACTGTGTTCACTGTGTTCGCGACATGTAGGCAATGCAAATTACAATCGACACCGGATGTAGCAAAGGATGAACTGGTTAATAATATTCGATAGCATCTTAAATGGTTCAATGAATGTTTGAACCATTCATCGTATAGTCGTCATGATAAAATTACATGGCGTTTCTTGTTATTTTAACAAACGTGTTTAAACTAAATGTGATAAACTTGTGTTTCACCAATGTCGTCTTGGTATTTAGCTATGAAGTACGCATATGCCAGTGAATTACAAACACTCTCTAATGACGAATGGTCCAATTTAACATGCGTCATCATTCCCGTTCAAGAGACACATGTCTCGAAGCTGCTGTTCCGCTTATGCACCAACAGCAGTGGGTTGTGCAACACCAAACCTTTGTCCCAGTACTACACTTTCAACATTTGTCCTAGCACTACAGTTTCAACATCTGTCCTAGCACCACACTTTCAACATCAGTCCTAGTACTACAGTTTCAACATCTGTCCTAGTACTACACTTTCAACATTTATCCTAGTACCACACTTTCAACATCTGTCCTAGTACTACATTTTCAACATTTATCCTAGTACCACACTTTCAACATCTGTCCTAGCACTACAGTTTTAACATCTATCTTAGTACTACACTTTAAACATTTGTCCCAGTACTACAATTTCAACATTTATCTTAGTACAACACTTTCAACATTTGTCCCAGTACTACACTTTCAACATTTATCTTAGTACTACACTTTCAATATGTGACCCAGTATTAGACATTCAACGTTTGAAAAATAACTGAACATTGTCCGCGTGTAATACTACTGGGTACTATACAGCATCCATACAGCTTTTAAGAATCAATCCATGTAAAAAATGGAAAATGGCTTTATGGTGACTCATATGCCAAACCCTAATAATTATGTGCCTTTGACAAGCCGGTGGTCCCAGTGAAAAGTGAAAGTGAAACAGTCTACCCCATTGTAGTGTAGATTACACATGTTAAGAATGCGTTCGTCATTATATTATTATCAACGTCTGGGAATGTTACACTTGATAGTCCACAGAGAATTCATACGCATTTTCAAACCTATTTGTAAAAAGACGTATGAATGTATGTATGAAGACACTAATATTATTGGTAATGGTATGACAGTGCATAATAATGCATTATAAATAAATTATTTGTTTTATAAAAATGATCGCTGCATAAGTTTCCATCCACAACAGAGAGAGAGAGAGAGAGAGAGAGAGAGAGAGAGAGAGAGAGATAGAGAGAGATAGAGAGAGATAGAGAGAGATAGAGAGAGAGATAGAGAGATAGAGGGAGAGAGAGATAGAGGACAGAGAGAGGAGAGAGAGAGGAGAGAGGGAGTGAGTCTACAGCACATAAGCGTTTATGAAGAATTATACTTACAGTGACCTAAATTGTGCGGATTATTGGTGAGAAGTGCAATACGTCTGATGTATATTATATACGGAATGCACAAACTTGTAACTACAGCAACCGTTTCTCATGTGTATGTCTTTCAGCAACTGCTGTGTTAGTCTCTGAGTTAACACGGAACACGGTTCTCAACGGC
>OZ024855.1:30491512-30496512 GCA_964017155.1 Oasisia sp. SBJ-2009 | reverse complement strand
TTCAGCAAAATGAGTTAGTAATAATATGTATATGTAAATAGCGATAGAACAGCACCCATGCGTGTCTATACGGCTTACTGGTTGTTAAGTTATTTTGCAACATATATACTTTCGTTTTATGGAGAATGTAACTATCCAAGAATGGTTATACTGTGTATTCTATATCAATTGGTGTTTATGATCACGTCATCATACCTTGTGTTGGGCACTCAAATGATCACGTCATCATACCCTGTGTTGGGTACTCAAATGATCACGTCATCACACGCTGTGTTGGGCACTCAAATGATCACGTCATCACACGCTGTGTTGGGCACTCAAATGATCATGTCATCACACGCTGTGTTGGGCACTCAAATGATCACGTCATCATACCCTGTATTGAGCATTCAAAATCAAATGATCACGTCATCGTACCCTGTGTTGGGTACTCAAATGATGACGTCATCGTACCTTGTGTTGGGCACTCAAATAATCACGTCATCATACCCTGTGTTGGGCACTCAAATGATCACGTCATCATACCCTGTGTTGGGCACTCAAATGATCACGTCATCATACCCTGTGTTTGGCACTCAAATGATCACGTCATCACACGTTGTGTTGGGCACTCAAATGATCACGTCATCATACCCTGTATTGGGCATTCAAAATCAAATGATCACGTCATCATATCCTGTGTTGGGCACTGAAGTGCTAAGAAATAAACTGTGTAAAATGGTAATATCGCAACCTTTTAAATTCAAAGCTGATACCGAATTCCGGCAGCATATGACGTGACACTCATTGACTATAACGTCTACGTTCAGTTTTATTATATAGTCGTAGCTACGAACTAACATCTGAAACTACCTAAAAGCAGGCGTAGTAAATAAATAACACTGCCATAAACAAAATTAACATTGAGAGGTGTAGTAAGACATTAATATCACACGTTGACGTAGTGAATACTCAGCGATACGTTGATTGTCGTGGATTCGTAGATTTTGCTATTTGACAAATGCGATGCTTAGTTTATAAATGAGATAAGATAGCATTTGTTACTGTCGCTATATAATCACGTTAGGTGGTACAATGTCGTCATACAAGCCTGTTAGTAGTTCAATACTACTTAACGTCTCGCCAATCAACATTGTGTATAGAACCATACTACTGCAAACATATCGTAGTACGTCGTGGCGGCGAGCGGTGACGACTTTACCTGGCGCGCTGCTCCTATTCCACCAAAACGATCTCTTTTGACGACGTTTGATTTCTCTATTTGCATCATGTTTACCTGTAAACAAATAAAATATGCAACATGGCGAACTCATATTATAGGGAAGAGTTGTTCTGTGTCGCTGCGTTCCTATGAAGCATTAATCCATTGTATGTATTTCAATATGTTGTGAAACCCACGAGCAATATCGGGTGTGGCACTAAATAAAATAAAACATTATTAATTTTATTATTGTTATTATTATAGCAATGACATATTTTTAATTATGGCCATAGCTCACATTATACACGTTGATCCACGCCCCTGTCCACGCGATGTTCACGAAAGGCAAATAACACACGATGGTGTGCTCAGAGCGTATCAACCGTGTGTTGTACAGTTGGCTGTTCGCACGAACGTGCACACGTGGAACGCAACGACCAGCGATAACATGTAGGCATAAAACGCGTTTTAGACAAAACCTTGATATGTGTTATTTCGACGAAAATAGACGTACTATTACAAATACATTATACTATTTCATAAATACACTTCAGATCCTGTAAGTAGGCATATAAGAATGTTTTGCAACGGGATATGTACGTAAACTTATTTATGTTTACAAATATTTAATTACAATCAAGTCACGCGTGACCGATTAAATAATGTGTATACGGACGCTGGTATCCTTCCTCCCTTCACACGCAATGTATGAATACCTAAATGTCGACATTTATAAACGACCACTGACACTAAATTCCTTTGGTTCTACTTGTGCTCTCTCCCCGTATGGTTGTGGCCATGCCTTTGGAAGTTACGAAGCGAACAGTGTCAGTAAAAGGAAGTCGTAGCAAGGATCTTTATAGTGTTACTAGGATGTCTCACTCTGCAGATCTAGATAGGCCGTGCGTGCAAATCAACCATCAGCGCCACCTGTCCGCCGAAGTGTAACCATGACCATGTTGAACACTGTCCGTGCGCCCCCGAACCGGCCCGGCGAAGAAAATTCGTCGAGTTCGGCAGAATATACATTTCCACTGTGGATTAAGTATCTCGCCAGTAAGGTGTATGATATATCTTCACTGTCAATAGGTGTTTAATGCAGAAATAGGTTTAGTACAGCGAGAAATATTGAAATTAGATCAGCGCGGTAAATGTAAACAAATGCTACTTGTCTTTCGTTACGGTCCGGTCAGATTACATCAATTTTAATTAAATTTCCGCTATGTATGATTTAACTGTGGCAATGATCTTAAAGGAAATACATTACGATGGATATAAATATGTGCAACAAATTTATTGATGCGTCATAGATGATGATAACATTTTAAAAACACCGTTTTGTGTGGTCACGTGATCCGAGTAAACGCTCTGAGCCGGCGACTAAGCGTGGTTCGTTCGTGTCAATCATGAACGAATGGTACGCTCTCGACCAGCACGGCAAACACAGCTAATCTAATTAGAATGGCATTGAACAATAATTGTGGTATCAAATGTTAAATCAGGTATTATTTATGCTTGCAAAAATATGCTTCTCCATTCTTAGCAGCCATGCAAGCTTATGTTTTCTGGAACTAAATAATTGAAGCTTCGTCTTCGAATTGAGATTGGGGAAGAAAAGGCAAACAGGGTTCCAGTGGTGGAGTTCTTCCTGACCCTGCTTAAAAGTTAAGTTAATAAAATAAATTAATACTTACCCATGTAGCTACAAACTAGATCATAGTAAAATACTGTTGAGTTATTCTATCTATTGCTAGGCTCTGTAAATCATATCCTTCAACTGAATGTTCTGATTCTTTTTTATTTTAGTTTTTACAAACGTAGTCAATACTACTGTCTGATATTTGTTCAGTTTGTGGGAAAGGTTTATGATTAAGACATGTGTAGTGGAAACTAGCTGCCAAGGATGGTTTTCATGTTCACCACAATTTTAGTAATAATTAATTTGTTTCTCGTCGGTAAAGGACATTGCCAAAGTCTATGACCGCATCAATAAACCTTTCTGAGTAAAACTGTAAATATTCATGTTGATTTTACTTGTTACATGTTTCCAATAATGGAAAGAGCTCCTTTCTCTGATTCCAATGATATGTGATTCACCTTTCTAGCTTAACTAGGAGCATAGATATGCTCTTTTTTATTCATCCATTGCACTGCTGCGACTCTGGCTGCGGCCGTTACACTTCGGCGGATAGATGGCGCTGCGCGCTAATTTGCACAGTGGCGAAAGCAGGAGTGAGGCATCCTAGTAAAACTATTAAGAACCTTGGTCGTAGCACGAACAAGGACAGGTTTACTCACCGACACACTTGAGGACAGGATCATTCCAGTAGCCACCGGTAAATGTACAGGTTTACTCACCGACACACTAGAGGACAGGTCCATTCCAGTAGCCACCGGTAAATGTACAGGTTTACTCACCGACACACTTAAGAACAGGTCCATCCCAGTAGCCACCAGTAAATGTACAGGTTTACTCACCGACACACTAGAGGACAGGATCATTCCAGTAGCCACCGGTAAATGTACAGGTTAACTCACCGACACACTAGAGGACAGGTCCATTCCAGTAGCCACCGGTAAATGTACAGATTTACTCACCGACACACTTAAGGACAGGACCATTCCAGTAGCCACCGGTAAATGTACAGGTTTACTCACCGACACACTTAAGGACAGGACCATTCCAGTAGCCACCGGTAAATGTACAGGTTTACTCACCGACACAATTAAGGACAGGACCATTCCAGTAGCCACCGGTAAATGTACAGGTTTACTCACCGACACACTTAAGGACAGGACCATTCCAGTAGCCACCGGTAAATGTACAGGTTTACTCACCGACACAATTAAGGACAGGACCATTCCAGTAGCCACCGGTAAATGTACAGGTTTACTCACCGACACACTTAAGGACAGGACCATTCCAGTAGCCACCGGTAAATGTACAGGTTTACTCACCGACACACTTAAGGACAGGACCATTCCAGTAGCCACGGCTACATGTACAGGTTTACTCACCGACACACTTGAGGACAGGATCATTCCAGTAGCCACGGCTACATATGCGGTAACTTACTCCCTCTCCGTGTTTACACCTGAACACACAATAAACAGCGGCTAGTTCTGCAAAATGTTAACAAAGAATAATTTGAAGAAAATATACAAAAGTGGTGCCCAGTTAAACTGAAAAATATTCTTCTATTCAACAACAAAAACATATATTGTTTACTCTTTTTAATTTTGTTTTGTCCCAATCTGTTCAGGTTCGTTGACATTCAAATATGCAGTGCCAAATGTTTTATTACAAAATTACAGTTTTGTCAGGGCCCATTGAACAATAATGTATGCAGTGTTCCGATGGTTGAAAAAAACAGTAACAAACTATCCTAACCCATCGACAAGACAGAATGATCATGGATATTATATAACGTTTGTTGGGCAGTGCATGATGTTAACAAAATAACTGAATCGAAAAAGAAAATAACTTTAACAATTAGCTAGATAAATATCATACTTGATGACGCAGTTTGTGCCGACTGGAGCGAGTTCATTTTCTATATGTTGCGTTTTGTTGTCAAGATGATCGAAACATCGTTCTAAAAGACCGTCGAGCCTGAAGGTTTCAAAGGAACCACCTTCTGGGTCGACCTGCTCCACTGACGGGCCAAACTGGACAAAGACAGGATCATTTGTAATAATGAATAATGACAGAAAGCAAGAGGGTAGGCATGTGTATTTCTTGTAACACAAACCATGCGTGAATACATACAACTATTCAATTGTACTTTCCTATTCAACG
>OZ024855.1:30479012-30481512 GCA_964017155.1 Oasisia sp. SBJ-2009 | reverse complement strand
ATATATATATATATATATATATATATATATATATATATAACCACGTTAGTCGCTAGAGGCGCCACTAGTCAACTAGACCCTAGTTGTTTAAATCATCCTCAATTAGCCATTGACCGTATAGGCGCGTAGCCAGCGATAGTTTGTATGTGGGCAACTGGGCATGCCGTAAATATAGAGCGTATCGAGCGGTGGCATCTTTGTGAATGTGGTATGCCGTTTCCGTGCGGTCTGCCAATTGTGGCCCGCCTTTTAGTGTGACCCCCCTCCTGGCAGCGCTTTTCACTGGAATTCCGTTCATCGAGGTCTAAACCAATCAGTGAATTCTAACTGGCGAGGCTCGCCAGGACATTTTTTCGTCTTTTGCTCCTTTTTATCTTAAAATGGCATATTATGTGAAAATATGTTGATAGGTAGTTGAGGAAAACAATATATAGTGTACGGGGAATGCTGGTTTAATGGAAAATTTTATTTTAAACATGGCGGAAGTCAGAATGCAACTTTAAATTTGAGTATCGTTTGCCTCGCACTCGAAGTGTAGCAACAAGGCACAGCAAGGCAAATAGCGTATACGAATAATCATTTATTACAAAACGAAATGTAAGGGTTTGATAGTTCACCAGGTTAGTGAGTTGAATGCAAATACAGTTGTACATATAACTTCCGTGAAATTCATTGTGTAATGATATGTGGATATGTACAGATCCACATTAAACAATGGTGCTCAACCTTTTTGAGCGCGATTATCTCTCTTTTTCACACGGTTAGGCTCTCTCTATCTGCGGCGGGCGTCTACATGTTGCGTTGGCGCGTAGAAAATCAGATAGCGCAGCATCGTGATGGATCCGTAGCAGAAGGTGAATTGTATACGGTCGGGTAGACAGTGAGAGTTTCAGGGTCGACTCTGACGACGCAGCCTCCTGTTGGAGGGCGAGGGCATGTGTCTGCGAGGGCATGTGTCTGCGAGGGCATGTGTCTGCGAGGGCATGTGTCTGCGAGGGCATGTGTCTCGGCTGCACGGCTGTCGTCACGTGGTCGCGGCAGTGGCGCCCCGAATGTGTCAGTTCGACGCACAAGCTCACGGAAGTATCTCACGAACAGTTGCTCCCAGAATGCCATTCGTTCGAGGGTGAACATATTGATCCACGAGGTACTCTAGTTGTAATGTCTAACCATCTCATATGGCTGGCCAAGTTGGGAGCAGATCTATTATGTTTATGAACTTGATAAAAACTATAATTCCTCTTGGTGTTTCAACTGTTGTTACTGCATTTTAGGTGTGCGCACACACGACTCATACACGGCCCACACTGCGCACTTCTACCGCCGACTACACACGACTCACACAAGGACCACACTGCGCACTTCTACCGCCGACTACACACGACTCACACACGGCCCACACTGCGCACTTCTACCGCCGTCTACACACGACTCACACACGGACCACACTGCTCACTTCTACCGCCGACTACACACGACTCACACACGGACCACAGTGCTCAATTCTACCGCCGACTACACACGACTCACACACACACACACACTGCTCACTTCTACCGCCGACTACACACAGACCACACTGCTCACTTCTACCGCCGACTACACACGACTCACACACGGACCACACTGCGCACTTCTACCGTCGGCTACACACGACTCACACACGACTCACACACACACACTGCTCACTTCTACCGCCGAATACACACGACTAACACACGGACCACACTGCTCAATTCTACCGCCGACTACACACGACTCACAAATGGACCACACTGCTCACTTCTACCGCCGACTACACACGACTAACACACGGACCACACTGCTCAATTCTACCGCCGACTACACATGACTCACACACGGACCACACTGCGCACTTCTACCGCCGACTACACACGACTCACACACGGACCACACTGCTCATGTCTACCGCCGACTACACACGACTCACACACGGACCACACTGCGCACTTCTACCACCGACTACACACGACTCACACACGGACCACACTGCTCACTTCTACCGCCGACTACACACGACTCACACACGGACCACAGTGCTCAATTCTACCGCCGACTACACACGACTCACACACGGACCACACTGCGCACTTCTACCGCCGACTACACACGACTCACACGAACCACACTGCGCACTTCTACCGCCGACTACACACGACTCACACACGGACCACACTGCTCACTTCTACCGCCGACTACACACGACTCACACACGGACCACACTGCTCTCTTCTACCGCCGACTACACACGACTCACACATGGACCACACTGCTCACTTCTACCGCCGACTACACACGATTCACACACGGACCACACTGCTCACTTCTACCGCCGACTACACACGACTCACACACGGACCACACTGTTCACTTCTACTTCTACTTCAAAAAAGTGTATCCTTATTTAAGTTCTTATATCAAATCACACGAAAATAAACAGAAGTACAAATTTGCAGTTGTTTACGGACCAGGATTTATA